>CM040428.1:69605870-70158122 GCA_022702705.1 Papilionanthe hookeriana x Papilionanthe teres | reverse complement strand
TTTAAGGTGGTTTGGGTTTGAATTGGGTTGAATTTGGGTTTATTTGGTAAATGGGCCAATATAGGTCCAAGTGGGCCAAGTTGGGCCAATGTTGGGCTAGGGTTGAAATTGATGTAGAATTATTGTTGAGAAGTGTTTATGGGAGTGTTTCAAAGAGGTTTTGGCTTTGGTTGGGTTTTGATTTTGAGGTTTGGGCCTATTTGGGTTAGGTTTGGGTTTAGGTCGAAATCTGGGGCTTTTTGATTTTGGGTTGAATTTGAGTGGGGTTTGGGTCAAAATCTTGGACAAATCATGTTAGTGTTTTGTTTATGGGGATGTTAAGGAAGGTTTAGAAAAGATTTGGGGTTAATTGGAGTTGAATTGGGTTAGTTTGGGCTAAGTTCGAGTCATGGGTCCAAATTGGGCTTTAAGGCCAAAAGTGAGATTGGATCCAAATGTCAATCAAATTGGACTTGGATTTGGTTTAAATTGGTATTGGGAATGTTGAATTGAAGTTTAGAATTGAATTGGGCCAGAATTTGGGTCAATTGGATAGGTTTGGTTTAACATTGGGTTCACTTTGGGTTAAAATGGGTCAATTTGGGGGTTTTGACAAAAGTAGGGTAAATTGACAAAATTGGCCCATGGTGTAGTTGGACAAAATGAAATTGGGAATATTTAGGATTTTCTGTAATTTTCTGGGAATTTTCTGAATTTTTGGATTTTTAGGCCAAGAAGGGTATTTTGGGTATTTGGAGGGTATTGGGGGTATTTTTGGAATCTTTGGTATTTTTGGGTATGGATGATCAATTTGAGTGATGTGGAGATGTTTGGGATTGATTTTGGAAAATTTTGGGTAATTTGGAAATTTTGCAAAAATTTGGGTAATTTCAAGAGTTTTGGGTAGGTTTAGTAGGTGTAGGGCCCCGCGGGTCAAAAATTGAAAATTTGGGAAATTGAAGATTGGGTGGATTTAGGTGGAAAGAAATCATTTTGGTTGAGCCATGAAGCCATATCAAGCCCATATGAGCCATGAGAGGACTCATTTGAGGCATTCACTATGTTGCTCCTAACCCTCTTACCGAGGGCTCGGGGGTTAAGGACCATCCATGTGAATCACCTACATGAGTCGGGAGGTCAAGTTGGGTATGGGTGTAGTTTTAGGAGGTGTGTGGGAGTGTAGTGTGTAAGTGTAGTGTGTATGTAAGTGTATGTGTAAGTCGGCCCTTCACTGCGACCGAGCCACCTGTGCAGGTCCTAAGGCCAAAGAGTCCTATAGGAACTCATCCTTTAAACTTCCACATTTGATTTCAACCCTCTAGGTGATTAGGGGTCTATAGTCAAGTTTGTGAAGTTTGCAGGGAGTTTAGAAGTGGTTTGAATTTCTAAAAGGTGGGTCCCAATTCTAGTCCTCTAAGATAGTCGAAGGAAAAGCCTAAGGCTAGATCCTAAGCACTAAAAAGAAGAAGGGAAGACCTCATCAAAATTGAGGTCAACAAGCCCTCCTCAAACGAAATCACGGCTTTCTTTTAGCTTACATGTTCTCCCCTTATGATGTAAGTCCATCGTCATTCCTTTCTAATGAGATAGGGACACACCATTTACTTTATGAGAATTAGTATAATACCATGTTTAACAAAATATGACATTTATTCACTCTGGATAGTTGAATCTAAGGCCATCCTCAAATGAAATCACAGCTTTCTTCTAGCTTACCTATCCTCCTTTTAGTTGGGATGTAAGTCCATCGACATTCCTCCATAAATAGACAGAGACATGATATTTACCATATAAGGATTGGTATAAGACCTTCTTTAATAGAATACAACATTTTTTCTCTCTCGCTAGTTGGATTTAATCCCTCCTCAAACAGAATAATGATTTTCTTCTCTCAAACCTATTCTCCTCTTGGTTATGATGTAAGTCCATAGGCATTCCTTCCAAATGATACATATACATGATATCAGCTTCTGAGTATTGGTGTATGGCTTCCTTAACAGAATACGAAATCCTTCCTCTCTAATTCCTCCACACCTAGTTACTGAATTGGATGTAAGACCCCCTTAATTGGATAATGACATTTCTTATCAAAATAGTTAATCTTCTTTTGACTACTCTTTCCTAAAGAAACACCTGACAAAATCTTAGGAAAGCTTTGGTCTACTCAAACAAATAACGATTAACAAACATAACAACAATAATTATAGTCAAATTTAACTCAAACGTAATATTTCTTGGACATATTTAGTCCTAAGAATCTCCAACGACAAACTCAACTCAAACATAATCTTCCCTGGACACGTAATTGTCCTAGGATTTCCCTACTGGAAAACTCTGCTCAAAACTCGATCTCTAGTCTACTGGAATGCCCTGTAAGTTTGTTGGCTCGGTCATTGCCAATATGTATGACATACCTGTTGGGTGAACCACACATATTGGGGGTCCATTTGTTGACCTCACTTTTGTGAGGATCTATTTTATCTTCGGAGAAGTGTAGGATCTTGCCTTAGGGTTTCCTAGTAACCTTCTTAGATGAATAGAGATAAAACTCACTCATATATAATTTTTAACCAATTATGCATTCACTTAGAGCTTCTTGAGGTTAAGCTTAAATCCTCAACCCTTGGTTGAGAAGGTATGGGTTTAGATCATTGGAAGCTCAAGTAGAATTCCTATAGTTGGAAGATGCCCTAAGCAACCCATGGAGCTTAGAGCCCTAGAAATTCCCCTAATGACCCATTGACTACCCCTGAAATTTTTATTGACATAGGGAAAGCCCATTGGACAGGAGGCTAGTCCTAGGACAATAAAGGATTTTATCTCTAACCTCATTACCCTAAAATGCCCTCAAAGTACTATTACATCAAAACTCAAACCTAGCGGAGAGGTGGGACACCAAAGTCAAATTTTTGTCTCACTTAATTTTTGCCAACACCAACCAACCCTAAAATTAACTTAAACCATCAACAAATCAACTTAACCCTAAAAATTAAAATCACCACAATTCACCAAATAATTAAATCAATTAATGAACAATTAAACCTATCATAAAAAAATCAAAATTAATTCAAAATGTTAAGGTCAAAATCATTTAAATGTCAAAATTAAATTAGGGAGGCAGCCTTCATAATTAACCTAATTATTCAGTTAGGCTAATTATAAAGGCCCATTAAGTTTATTTCTTTATGGCAAACCCTAATTACCTAAGGCTATGCTTAACCACAAAAGTAATCCCATGACATCATGGGAAAGCCCTAGACAAAAATCCTTTAAGTCCCGTGACTTGAGCCCAAACCATTTGGCCCAAAGACCAAACCAATGACCCAACATATCACATTGATGATACAAAAGGTTAAAGTAAATTAATATATCCTAATCTAAACTCTAAAGAACAAGGATTGCACACTTAACCAACATACTAACACTTGGCAGCTTGATCAAACCAGCTTAAGTCCCACCTAAAAAAGGCTGAAACCAGACCAACTCTGGTCTTAGCCACCACACGAAAAGCTCCCCCAATCTCCTCATGTCATGGCCATGCCATCTTCTTCCTCATTGGAGCCTTCATGGTCAAACACTTTAAAAATGGAGAAAGCATGCTCCACTTCCAGAAAGCTTATGAAATCCCTCTGCCCAAGCTCTGATGAGCCACCAGAGCTTCCTTAATCCATCCATGGCCTCTTTCATGGCCTCTCACGGCTACAAATAACCCCAACCCCAGAGCTTCAAGAGAAAACCAAGCTAACTACACCCTCACTAAAACCCTCTGCCTTCAACACCGAACTTGCTCCCACAGACCCTATTACCCCATCTCCACCATCCTTTGACCATTCCATCCACACCATTGCCCCAATTTCACCACTAAAATCCAAGGTATTTTAGGGCTCTGAAGTCAACCTCACCAAAACCTCAATTTAACCCTCTCAAGAGCTTCATGAAGATCTAGCATCACTTCCACAATCAAAATTGAGCCTTTCCACAGCCTCTACCATATTACAACACAAAACTGTGGCCCCATCTTGTCTAGCACATAGCTAGGAGACTTTCAATCCAAATTGAAGCAAGGAGGAATTGTGCATGTCCAAGGAGGTCATTTCCCTCAACCCCAATCGATGCTTCACCTCTTGTGACAAGGTATGGGTTCAAATACTTAAATAGAAACTCACTTTGGTCCTTTGTGAAGTTGATGAACAATGCATGCCCACTTAATCATATAGATAGGCTCGTCTCACCTAGATCAAGCTAAAGGATCAAACCCCATGTGATTTGGTCGAGTGCAGAACAATTTCATAGGGTTTAACTAGGACTGTTTTTGGTTCTCTCTCCCGTGGGGAGGATGATCTAATGCTCATATGTTTCCATGTAATTAAAATGAATAGTGGATATCAAGTCGAGATAACAAAACGCGTAGAGTGGAGCACTGAAACATGGACCACGTCAGTGGTTCTGTGTAAAGCACAATCAACCACAAGACGACTCATGTTAATTCAACCGGTACAGGGCTGATGCGGCACCGACGTGGATGAATAATCAATTTGCACTTTTTGAATTAATAAATTAAAAAAATTTAATATACTTTTAAAATCCATATCTTTGTAAAAACATCATAAAAATAAAATAAAAACACCCTTGAACTCATTAAATGAAGGAAAAAATAATAAAAGCACAAAAATAAAATAATTAACTTATATTTAATTTATAATTAATTAAATACCTCGGGATATTTTAATTATAAAAAAATAAATCTAAAACATAAAATTATGAAATTTTCTGTGATTATTCCCTTTGTCATTAGGTATGTTCTTTGATTTTTCCAAAGTCAATGGATCTCTTTAACACCAAAATGCTTAATTTCCTGCTAAAATTATAATTATTTTGAAAAATAATTATAAAAAATCAAATAAAAATCTGTAAAATATAAATTAAAGTTGAAATTAAAAAGGAAAATTAGGGTAGCAATCCTGAATACTACAATACTAATTTTCACCGTTAAAATTTTTAAAAATGAAAGTAGAACATTAGAGGTAAATTTGCATAATTGTGAGTTTTGTATTTTAGCCCAAATTGTCTCCTAAAATTAAATTAAACATATAAAATTAACTTAGAAACTCTTAGGATTACATTCTAATGTAAACATTAAGTTAATCAAGGAGGGTTAATCTCACAATTATCCTTTTAGTTATGATAATACCTCACTCAACTAAATCTTTAAATGTAATTTTGGTCTAATCCTATTTAGGCCTACTTAATTCAAATTTAATTTAGGTCTAACCTAACTTTGACTAAACTCAACCTAGTGACTTCCAGCTTAACTTAGGTCTTGCCTAGTCTGTACTTAATTCTAACTAAATTCAACTTTAAATTCAACTCAGGTCTAGCCTAAACTAGACCTAACTCGGCTAAACTCAATTTGAACTCAATCTAGATCTAATTCAAACTAAACTCAACCTTAAATTCAACCTAGGTCTAACCAAAATTAGACCTAACCCAACTCAACTCAAACTCTAAACTTAAAGTCTAACCTAAACTAGACCTAACTCAACCTAAATTCAAATTTCAAACCTGACCTAGGTCCAACCCAACTTATACCTAACTAACACATCTCAATTTCCAAACCTAACCTAGTTCTAACCCAACCTAGACCTTACTTAGCTTAACTCAAATTTAAAAATTATGTTAGATATAACTGATCATAGATCTAACTTAATTAAGACTTAGTTTAGGTCTAACCTAACTTGGACCTAACCTAACCAAACCCAAAATTTAACCTAGGTCTAGCCAAATTTAGGCCTAATCCAACCTAAATCGTACCCTAAACCCCTGAACTTAACTCAAGTCAAACCCAACCTAGGTTTGACTTTACTAAATCCCAAAACTTAACCAAAGTATAATCCAACATTTAACTTGTCTTAACTGAATCCCAAAGCTTAACCCAATTTAAACTCGATTCAACCGTATTTTAAACTTTTTTGCAACTCAAATTTAAACCTGATTAGACTTGACTTAACTAAGTTAAAATTAAACAAGTTTAATTCAAATCAACCTTACTTTGGGTAACTTAATCAAACTTGGGTCAAATTGACCTACTAGAGTTATCCCAATCAACTTAAATCAAACCTAAGCCAACCCGACCTAACTTGGGTTAACCCAAATCAATTTAAATCAAAACAACCTGACCTAACTCAACTTAAAATCAAGTAACTTAAGTGTTGACCTCATTTTTGTTGAGGTCTAGTCTTTCATTAGGAGCCTAGGATCTAGCCATAGGATTTTCTGGTGACTATCTTAGAAGAATAGCAATTGAACCCTCCCCAATAGAAATTCTAAATGTTTCTTAGCTTTAGTTGGAGTTTCATATGCTTACTGCCAACCTCTAGCACATGGTAGGATGGAGCCAAGCATAAGGAAACTCAAGAGAAGTCTCCTGTAGGATGGTCAAGCCTTAGGACTAACCCTAGATGGTCTGGGTTAGGCTTGCACACACACACTTGAACCCCACACTTGCACTTACAACCTAAACCCCTAAACCAAACGTGCCTAGCCTTGGTTCCCTATTACTTTGGAAACTCATGTGGGTGGTTCCCCATGTTATTAGCCCTAAGCTAGGGATTGACTGGGAACAACACATGGAGGATCCAAAATGGGACTTTTCTTTGGTCCATGGCTCAAATGGGCTAACCTCATGGTTGACATCCCCAATTAATTCCAATTTCATCAATTTCCCAATTTTAATCCTTTGAGCCCAAATCCCACAATATTAGCAAATTGCCCCCAAAACCCAAAATTTTAACTAAATCGCCCAAATTCTAAAATGTCCTTCAAAAATCATTTCAAAACATTTCAAACCACTCAAATTGATCAAAATACCCAAAATCCCCAAAATACCCCCAAAATCCCTAAAATTACGAAAATGGCCCTCCTACCCCAAAAATTCTAAAAAAACACCACAATTCCAAAATCACTCCAAGTGATCACAAAAACAATTTGAACAACTTCATTGAGCCCAATTTGACCAAATTAATCCATTTTAACCAAAATCTCCAAATTGACCTTAAAGGAGCAAAATTCCCAAATCACTCCCAATTTCCACCAAATTAACTTCAATCTCTCCCAATTACTATCCCAAACACAAATTCATCATCCCCAATCCCAATTTAAACCAAATACAAGCCCAATTGAACCCAATTTCAAACCCAGTTCAAGCCCAAATGGAAAGCCCCAATTTTGGCCATATCTTAAAATTCCCCCAAATTGAACCATATACCTTATCCAATTTCCTCAAATTTGAATTCTATACTCTTCATAGCATTCCCCTAAACCAAATTGAACCAACCAATTGACCCAAATTTGAACTCAAACATCACCTAAACCCAACCCAAGTTAAAATCCCTAATTTTGCCCCAAATGAGCCATATGCCCAAATCCCATCAATTTGAACATCCTAACTCCAAAATTTCCACTAAATTTCTTTTCAAAACCCTTCATGACATTCGCATAAACTATTTTGAACATTCAATTGACCCTCAACTCAACCCTAGCTCAATTCAAACCCAAGCTTAGCCCAAATGCCTCAAAATTAACCATAAGCCAAATTCTACTAAACTGACCTTCCAAATCAATTCAAAATCACTCTGATCCTCTTCCAAACTCCTCATGAAAATTACCCACATCAGATTGAAAAATCAGTTAAGCTAAACCTAAGCCTAAGCCAAGCCTAAACCCAAGTTCAAACCAAAACTCAAATTCTGAACCCAAACCCTAAATTCAACCAAACCAAGCCAAATTGACTAAGCCACAGTCACCATGACCAATTTATAAACCCTAGGACCAACCTAAACCCACCTAGCCTAATCTACATGAGCCATGGACTAAGGGTCCCATGATTTAGGGGATTTCCTCCTAAAAATGGTTAAACCCACCATATATTTTCCATCAACCATCAAGCAACCCTACTAATCACCATTAAACATCCCTCTAGCTCCCGTGACATAGATAACCACCTCCACTGTCCTTGCCGGCTGGCCTAATTGCCGGAAAACCTCAAAATAGAGAGCCAGCCCAAGCCTTAAATCTAAAATTGAAACTCCTTGAGCTAATTCATGTTGACCTCATTTTTGATGAGGTCTTCTCCTCTTCTCTTTAGTACTTAGGATCTAGCCTTAGGCTTTTCCTTTGACTATCTTAGAGGATTAGAATTGGGACCCACCACTTAGAAACTCAAACCACTTCTTAACTCCCGCAAACTCCACAAACTTGATTGTAGACCCCTAATCACCTAGAGGGTTGAAATCAATCGTGGAAGTTTAAAGGATGGGTTCCTATGGGACTCTTTGGCCTTAGGAGCGCCTGCAGGTGGCCTGGTCTGGTGAAGGGCTGACTTACACACACACTACATTTATACACTACACTTTCACACACCTCCTAAAACACACCCATACCTAACTTGACCTCCTGACTCATGTAGGAGATTTACATGGATGGTCCTTAACCCCTAAGCCCTTGGCTAAGAGGGTTAGGAACAACATAGTGGATGCCTCAAATGAGTCCCCTAATGGCTCATGTGGGCTTGATATGGCTTCATGGCTCAACCAAAATGATTTCATTTCACTTATATTCACCCAATCTTCAATTTTCCAAATTTTCGATTTTTGACCCACGGACCCTACACCCGCCTACTCTACCCGAAACCCTTGAAATCACCCAAACTTTTCAAAATTTCCAAATCACCCAAAATTCCTCAAAACCAATCCCAAACATTTCCACATTACTCAAATTGATCACCCATAGCCAAAAATACCAAAAATTCCAAAAATACCTCCCAATACCCTCCAAATACCCAAAATACCATTCTTGACCCAAAAATCCAAAAATTCAAAAAATTCCCAGAAAATTTCCTAAAATCCCAAATATTCCCAATTTTAATTTGTTCAACTACACCATGGGCCTATTTTGTCAATTTACCCCACTTTTATCAAAACCCCCAATTTGACCCATTTTAACCCAAAGTGAACCCAATGTCAAACCAAACCTACCCGATTGACCCAAATTCTGGTCCAATTCAATTCTAAACTGCAATTCAACATTCCCAACACCAATCTAGACCAAATCCAAGTCCAATTTGATTGACATTTGGATCCAATTTCACTTTTTGCCTTAAAGCCCAATTTGAACCCATGACCCAAACTCACCCAATTCAACTCCAATTAACCCAAAATCTTTTCTGAACCTTCCTTAACATTCCCACAAACAAAACCCTAACATGATTTGACCAAAATTTAGACCCAAACCCCACTCAAATTCAACCCAAAGCTAAAAGGCCCAATTTTGACCTAAACCCAAACCTAACCCAAATAAGCCCAAAACCCAAAATCAAAACTCAACCAAAGCCAAAACCTCTTTGAAACACTCCCATGAACATTTCCCAACATTTATTTTACATCAATTTCAACTCTAGCTCAACATTGGCCCAAGTTAGCCCAATTTGACCTACATTGGCCCATTTACCAAAGAAGCCCAAATCCAATCCAATTCAAACCCAAATCATTCCAAACTCATTTCAAATCACTCATGACACATCCATGAACTAAACCCAACATTTTTTGGCCCAATCCTTCACAAAATTCCCATCCATAAATTTATTTTTAAACCAAAAGCCCATTTTCTTAAACCTTCCTAAAAGCCCAAATTCCATGCTAAAGCCCATATGACAATTGCTCTACATCATACCCTTAATTAAAATCAATCCCTAAGTTTCAAAAACCCATCATGAATCCATTCCAAATTAAGCCCCGTACAAATTCCCATCAAAATACCAAAATTTTCTTAAATCCATTTCCATGAAATTGACTTAACTTTTCCTAAGCCAAAGATGAGCCATGAAGCCATGCATGAGCCACATGAAAGCCATGAGAGCCTCTTTACATGTCACCATGCCATTTTGGGCAAAAGGAGGAGACTCTTTCCTTAATTCATAAAGGTGATTAACCACTCCCATGATTCCCCTTAACCATGCTTAGGCCTAATTGTGCTTGGATGGTGACTTGACCCTATTGATTATGCTGAGCCAAATCACTTTCTCTTCACCTAAACCAAGCCTTGGGTGGTGCACCTAGCCCAAAGGGATGGGTTGACCAATTTGAGCCAAAATGAGCCCTCTCCCATTCCATTCTAATCCAAGCCTTTAACAATCGGCATTTGCCAGTGCACTACACTAAACCCCGCCACGACCCACTCGAACAAGATGGTGACCGGTGCACGGCCGGCCGACCACCGAGTCGCCGGAAAACACCATGGCCGAGACCTCGGGAGTAGCCAAACTTTGGAATTCCACCTTGTTGAGCTGCCACTATGCCCAATGGCCACCATGGCCGTTCTTCCCATGCCCAGGCAGGTCGATCCCAACCCTCGGCCATCCTCGCGAGGCTCTCCGGCCACCTCTATTTAAACCGAGACCCCTCGCGGCCATGGAGGAGAGTTGCACAAACCTTGCCTAAACTCTGCCAAAATTGTTCCAAACCCTACTCCATACTTAGAGTAGTTGATCCCCGATATCAATTTGCCACTAATCCCCACCAACGGAATCCAATTTCTCAGCCGAAATTTCACCCGAAACCAGGACACTTTGCCGTAGTGAGCCAATCCTCAAATTGACTGGTCCTACACCTTCACCGGACCAAGAGGAGAAGTTTCCCACTAAAAGCCCCATCTCCGGAGCCACCCAATTGTTCCGACCTCCAAGCTTTGTGATCGGATGTGGTCACTTTCATAGCTAGGCGATTCACCGGACCGGGAGACTTCATCCGGAGCTTCGCTGGGATCCAATCGAAGGTGACACAACCCTCGGATCGAAGCCACACTTCTCCGAGCAAAGGTATGAGCTAATTCTTCATCCCGAGCTTCTGGAGATTCTCCATTTCAAATGCTTTAATTTCAATGCATGATCACCGTATAGATGTGTTTGTCTCTTCAAGACGAATCCATAGAACACAAGAACACCAAAATTCGTTAAGTATTGAGTGAGATATTAGGGATTTAGTATGGACGGCTCTCGGGTGAGGACGCTTGGGGACTATGAACGGATGCCGTTCATTTAATACACACGCGCACGGACGGCCAGGATTGCGCCGGATGAGGAGACAGAACGACACAGCGGGCCCCCGGAGTGCTGAGTCGGATGACGGCGTCGAATCAGAGAGCGCCACGCTATGTTTTGGAGCTACCGAGGTTGACGCGGCGCCGCGTGGATAAATAGAAAATTAGGGTATTTTCTTATTTATTTAATTCCCTAAACTTCAAAAATCCATAACTTTGTGTAGAAAAATCATAAAAATAAAATAAAAATACACTCTTGCTCAGTGAATAGAGGAGAATAATGTGGAAAAGAAATCATTTAATTTCATCAAGTATTTTATTTTTAATGATTTATTTACCCTCTGCATTATTTTAATTCTCCATGCATATAGGAAATTCACCATGGCATGAGACCATAGGGCTATTGAAGCCTCTGAATTTGGGAACATTCTCTGAATTTTCCAAAGTCAGAGGCCAACCCTATGAGAAGTTATTGATTTTTCAAATTCATGTTGGAGTATTTTAAATCTAATAATTAGCATATTGTGAAATAAATTCTAGGAAAATTCGGTGGTGTTTCTTATGACCAGAGGAACCTAGGAAAAATAGGTTTTGAATTAATTCATTTAAAATAACCCTAATTAGCTTAAACACCCAAAATAGGTCCCTAATTAATTAGAGTTAACCGTACATCAAATTGACTTGAAATAAATTCTCCACTGACCTTTAGGATCAGAGGAACCCACAATAAAAGTTTGAAGTCAATTGGACTTGGTTAGGCCTACTAAATGGGTAGGTTAAGCCATTTAGCCAATTTAAACTTTAAAAATTCATAACTTTCAAAATACTTCTAAAAAATTCACCAAATTGGTTTTGGAGCCTCTCTGATATCAGGGGAATTTAAGAAAATTAAAATTTCAATTTTCTAAAAAAGTTGATTTTTTGGTATTATTTTAATATTTTAATAATTAAAAAATAATAAAAATCACAAAAATAATAAAATTCACCAAAATGTCACATTTTGAATTTTAATCACTTAGGAGCAAACCCCATATTTTTCTTAGGTCTATTTGGTGAGATATTAAATTTTAAAGCCCTAAGGTAATTTTAAAATTAAAAAAATATATTTTCTAGTATTTCCACTAAAATAATTCTAATAAATCATAAAAAAATTAGAAAATTGTAAAAATTAATTCTTTGATTTCCTTGATATCAGAGAGATTTTTGAAAAATATAAAATTCATTTTTCAACCTTTATTTTATTTTTAAAGTAATTAATACTCCAAAACTTAAAATAATTATAATAAAAATAATATAATTCAAAAAATCACCAAAATTGGTCCAAGTGGTCCTCTGGTCATTAGGAATGTCCCATAATTTTCTTAAAGACAGAAACTTCCCCTTGGTCATATTATTAAATTTTCCTTGGGAATCCCTATTTTCCACCAAAAATAATTATATAAATAAATTAAATACAGAAAAATCACATTTTCTCCTCTCATGTTTTTATTGACATATGAGTGAAGTCACATAAAAATTTCAAGTTCATTTAAGCTCAATTTAATGAGTTATGAAATTATTAAGCTTGAAGGGCAAAATGGTAATTAAAATTTTAACCCTTAATTAAATCTTTAGGTTTAATAAAATTAAAGAGTAAAAATATTTGATCTTAATCTGATTTGGATGATTGAAATTTAAATAATTAAAGGGTAGAAACCTATTAAATAATTTAAAATAAGTGAAATAAACCTTAATTAAATAATTAATTAAATTTGGAAGAATGATAAAGTTGGAATTATTAAATAGGGATATTATTATTAGAAAGAGATTTATTCTTTGATCTAAGAATCCCTAAATTAATCATCTCAATAATATTTAATTCCTAATTAAAATGATAATTCAAATTTAAGTTTTAAAATGTTAAAGGACTTAATCATTAAAAATAAGTTAAAAGTCAAATTATTAAACTCTTTTTTAAATTTTCAATTAAATTAAAATTAAAAAAAATAAAATAAAATTAAAGATTAAATTAAATTAAATCAAACAAATTAAATTAATTTAAATTAAATTAAATCAAATGAATTAAATTAAATTAAATTGAACAAATTAAATTAAATTGAATTAAATTTAATTAAAATTAAATTAAATTAATTAAATTAAATTAAATTAAAAAAATAATAATAATAATTAAATTAAATTAAATTAAATTAAATTAAATTAAATCATAGTAAATTAAATTAAATTAAATTAAAATAAAAAAATAATAATAAAGTTAAAATTAAAATTAATTTAAATTAAATAAATTAAATTAAAATTGAAGCTAAACCAAATCAAATTAAATTAAAGTTAAATTAAATTGAATAAAAACAAAATAATAACATCACCTAAGACATAAAGAAATTCAAAAATAAAACAACTTGAACACTATTCCAAATTTAAACCCATTAACTTAAATTAAATCATAAACCACTTGAACACCAATTTGCCCTCGAAAGCTTTGGTTACCATAACTCCTAAACGGAACGGCAAATGAAATGTTACTTCACTTATAGGATATTCAAATGTCCTAAGTTCACTAAGCAAGATAACAAAATTGAATTCCTGGACGATTAATTCATTTGTATAATTAAATTCATTTGGACTTAAAACAATTCTAGCAATATTGAAAAGATGTTTAAGATTCTTCTTAAGCACTTCCTCAATATGATAGGATATTTATAAGAACAATAGAACTTAATTGTTCTTTGATGAAGAAAATCTTCCTCAAACCAAAATACAAGAACCTAGACGTCATAGGAAATGACTAGCTATAGGATTAGGAATTTGGTAGAAAACCATAACCCTTCCCTTAGCTTTACCTAGGAACTTGCTTAAATATTCTAAATTGTGTTTAAGTGCAGCTTGGGATGACGGGAAGACCCTCCAGGTACGCTTTTATTTTATTGCAATTTACCTTATTGCAATTTATTTAATCGCATCGCACTTACTTTTCTTGCATGATAAACAATCTGTTGCATGAAAACCCACACCTTTAGGATAGTCCCTAAAACCGAAACCAAAACTAAATTAAAAGTCATTGCAAGATAAAATTCACCGCCACAACATTTCAAAATATAAAACAACTCAAAATTTAATCACAAACAGAACACAAAACCGCAATTACAACTAAATTAAAACGTCTTGTTGGATGATCGGGAATACCTCAGATGATGTAACCTACGTGTTGCTAACGGGATTTCCCACGGTCTAAATGAAAGTGTGGAACTCATTTAGTTGAGTTTAGAAAATTCATCTTGACTAAGTGAATCTGATAAAAATAACGATGTCGAAAGGATGGAACCGTGGGATCTTAACCGGTGTTGTTATAATCAACTTTAAGATTTGTTCTAATCAAAACATAAAAAAAATACTTGGAAATTAAGATTTCTCTAAACCAAAACACTTCTCTCATCTCCTGATTTATGACTTCTAAAACCAAACCTCTGCAACAACAAGGAGCTCGGAGTATGGTGGGCAGCACGGCCATCATCGTCAGCAAAAATGAAATCTACATCAGCAAAACCATTCATAGAATTAAACAACAAAGCCATAGGATTTCGAGGTAGTTTGCCTAGTGCAACATAAATCCTCAACCTTTTGTTAGGCATTTGCATGATCATGACATGTAAATTAAGCCCTAACCGGTCTTAGGACTCCGAGGTAGTCATTTGGTACGACATAAACCCTCACATCTTCAAGGCTATTTATATGATTTTATCATACAAATATAAGTCCTAATTAATTAAAATTGGTAAAATCAAAACATTAAATAAACATTAGGGCCTTCTTAAATTCAAACCAAACAATAGGATAGTTGAGAAATTACCGAAGTTCGCTTCGAATCTGTAATTTCTCCTACCTTTCTGCCTTTGAATTCCCAAAACAAAATGTTCCAAATTTGATCCATTCCCTATTGAAATTCCAAAATTCAATCCTCGAAAACTTAAACTTTGAAATTCTTGAGAGCAGAATTATCGATTATTATCGAGAGTTTTCTTAGGTGATTCCCGTCACTTAAGATGTAATTAACTATAGTGGCTTGCCCTTATAGGAATTTTAAAGAACCTGGAGTAATATAAACCTCGTTTAATGCTTTCATATTAAGCAGGGGAATTTGTCGGCTTATAAAATTGGTTCGCAGACCAAACGGATGTCACAAATCTTCTAGTTTATTTAATTGAGCCCCATCATCAAGCAGCGTGTCTATTCTCCGGGATAGATATACAATTCGTGGTGCGGTGCTCGTTTATATAAACTATTCGGGATGTGAGATCAGTTTGATTTCATATCTTAAAATTTTCAAATTTAAAATTATTTTCAAAATAAAATACTACTTTTCAAATTATTTATTTAAATTAAATTTAAAAATTCGCCGACAATTTCTGTTAGGCGACCCCTCTTTTTAAAATACAACACACTTAACCTAAAAATAAGCCGTACAATTCACCCTGATTGGCCACTGACACATTTCTTCCCTCCACCTAAGCTGCTGGTTGCACCCAGATTGAGCCATGGCAGCCACTATTTCCCTGTCAATTTTGCCACCCCCCTTTCATGGCCAAGAAAAAAGAGTGCACAGAACCTAAACAAAACTCTGTCAAATCGCTCCCAGACCTTCTAGCAGTTGAGAGAAGCTCATCCCCACCATTCTTCAGCCCTAATTCCCACTTCCTGTGGTGCGACATTTTCATTTGCAAAAATTAATGAACTCAGATTTAGATATATATATTTATTTAGTTTGATAATGAGTCGCACAATTAACGTAAGTATACTCATCGCTCAAGTAATATAGGACTCTAGTGGAGTCCTAGTTATCGATCCCATAGGGAAGCTTTAATTTTTTGGCCTAGCACAAAAATCACTAATTGAATCACAACACAATTGTAAGTGGTTTAATTCTTAAAGTAAAGACAAACAGATTCATTTACTATTTCTAACAAAGCATGTTCTAGATTATAGTAAGTTAAACTAACAAAAAACTAAATTTATAACAAAGTTCAGTTGCAAGAAAAAGTCTTCCTCCTTTCCAATCATAATGTGATGATTATTGTGACATAGATCAGTAATACAAATGTATTGTGCCAAATAGGAGCATTCCTATTCTTTACCCATATTTCAGCAAATAAAGAACATTGGCTAATCCTAAGTTTAGTCCCCATATTAGTGGTTAGGCTGGGAGGATACTTTCTCTCACTCATCTGAAGGTTAACTCTCGATTCAATTTCTAAATATTAGGACCAAATTGAGGATTTCAGCCTGTCACTCTGAAATCTCCAATTCTACGCCCATCAAAGTATATTTTCCTATTTATTTGCACTCAATCCCCATGAACTACGTCTCTCATTCATGGACATTGAATGTGACCTTCACTTTTGTTGTGGAACTCATAATCCTTTCAGATCATATGTTTCGCAAAAAGTTTTAATAATTCAATTGGCTAGATAAAAAAGTAAATGAAGTTTTAAGTGAAAAGGTCATCATAAATTCTCCATAATAAATCGACACATCATTTCCATTTCACAACATCAACACATCACATGAAAAGGAGAAAGACAAAGAAATCTATTCAAGACTCATGAGGAAAGATGACAAAACATGGATTTTATATATAAAAACAACGTCATATAAACAGAGTAAAGTAAAGATAACTTATCTCAAACTCTTCCCCAAGTGAATCTTAAAGAATTCCTTTTACTCTTCTTTCTTCACAATAACACACAATTCTCTCTTTAGATGAGTAAGGAAGAAGAAATCTCTCACTTTCCCTCTCCTCTCACACTCCTTAGAAGAGAAAATACAAAAAATAACTTCCTACACAAAATGGAAAGAAACTCTTTCTAAACTCTAAACTCTTATCTTCCTTTCTTCCCCCTTTTCAAACGTGGCTCCAAAAGTGTTTAAATTCAAGTAAAACTGAATTCCCAAGTGTTTCCTCAAGCAATGCTTCAATATCTGGCCAGACACATTGATTCTAGTTTGAATTCGGGATAGAGCATTGTCTGGCACTGGTGGGAGCGTCGTTCGATGCATTATTCCACCAAAACATTGTAACTCTCTATAAACTGGCGCTGTCTGGCGCAGGTGACAGCGCCGTTCTGCGCTACTTCAATAAAATGCACTTTTATCCTTTTTCGCTCCAAATTTTCTCTTTTTCGCTTACTTTTGCTCCAAAGGCCTAAAATCATTGTACCTGCATGGAATCATAAAAAATATCTTTCTTTAAAGTACAATATCATCAAAAAAAGGTATGAAATGAATAGTAAAAAGCTATCAAATCTTCAGTGGATCACCTGAGCTCAATTTTAAAGCTCAAAATCAAGCCAAAAACAAAACACTTCACCACACCCCACCAAAACTCAAATTGATTGTTCCCTGAGCTTCCCCAGAGCTAAAAAGGAAGCTTTCCACTGAAAGCCTCATCTCCCTGCACCTTTACACCTAACTTTCTCCTCAACATTCCCACCTGTTGGAAGAGTTCTGAACCAGACATTTCACCAGGTAAACCAACACTTCTTGGAGGTTCACCAGGTCCTAACAAAGCTTTTGGAAGAACTTGGTTGAGGCTACCCTCTCAGGCAAAGGTGTACACCATTTTCCCCCAAATCAAACTCGGTTTGATCTTTTATGAAGAAGATCTTAATTTCATAGTTGATAAACTGTATGGAGTTGATAAACTGATAAGCCCTAACTCGTCTAGGACTCCGAGGTTATCATTCGATACAACATAAATCCTCCTATCTTCCAGGCTATCTGCATGATCAGTATCACACAGATGTAAGGCTGATCCACAATTTAAAATATACTTATATATGTAAGAATTTGACACCACTATTAGAAGATATAAATCCTTAGCAACAGTGCCAAATACTTGATTCAGAGCGTAATTTTAATTTTAGTAGCAATAAAATATTATAATATTTTAATCGCAGATTTACCTTTAAATGCAAGTATATGTATCGCTCAAGTAATACAGGGCTTTAGTGGAGTCCTAGTTATTGATCCCACAGGGAAAAATATTAAATCTTACAAACAAGGATTATATAAACCAAGTTAAAGTTACAACTAAATTGATTCCGTCTATCTGTCACTATTATGTAATCGATAATAAAGTTCTTATATCTAAAGTAGTTCTACTAACAGATTACTAATACTACTAAAGTTAAGTTCAAATATATATATTAGCAAGAATCTTTCTCCTTTATTAAGATATTTAAGTTAAATGATAATTAGAATTAGTTTTATATGTGTTGTGCCAAATAGGAGCATACATATTCGTTACCCTTTTGTCCATGTATAAAGAACATTGACTAATCCTATGCTTGGTTACTGAATCTGCGGTTAGGCATGGAGGATACCATCTCTCACTTCAGAGCTCCCACGTTCCCCTTGCCTGAGGGCTAACAATCTACACCTCAGCACCCAAACGATAGAACCAAATTGAGGATTTTAGTCTGTCACTCTAAAATCTCCAATTCTACACCCGATTAATATTATTTCCCTATTTATTTGCACTTCTCCTTTCAAGGATTTACCCATCTACCTTTCAAAGAGAAATGTGATACATACTAGTTAAGAATTCTTAGCCCATGGTCAGGTCTTAAAAATTCTTCACAGATTTTAATAATACAAATGACCAATTTGTATAGTAAAGTAAGTTTAGGCATAGTTTCATCACAACTTCTTTATATTTTTTTTAATAGACTAATTCATTTAATCATTTCACAAAAACATCAAAACAAGGAGAAAGACAGAACAACTACTAAGAATTCATGGAAATGATGCAATAAAACTTGGATTTCATATAATAAATTAAATTTCTACAAACTATAGTAAATAAAAACTACTTATCTCAAATTCCTTCCCAAGCAAACTCCTTGAAGTTCCTCTGGATTTCTTCCTTTCTTACAGCACACGAAAATCTCCTTCAAAATGGTAATGTAGAAGAGAGCTATCACTTCCCTTCCACTCTTACAATCCCTTGAAGAATTCCTCACAAAATCTCTATTTGAACTCACTACTCACTAAATAACAACACTAATGACTCACTAATAGACTCTTAAGAACACTTTGGACTCACTAGTAATCAGGTAGGAGACACATTTTTCGTCCCAAATTGGTTTTTTTAAAGTTGTAGAAGATTCTCTAAGGGTTTTGCAAGCACCCCTTCGAAAATCGTCCACATTCAACATATTTCAGGAAAGATCCGTCGATCCCACCGTCGGCGGCCTCGAGTTCGCTATCGGCGGCCTTCTAGAAACAGTACTTTTAAACAAGCCCCGCTGTCGGTGACCTCGATCTCCGCCGTCGGCGCCCTAGGTCAATTTTGCATAATTTGGTCCTTTTTGCTCCAAATTCGCTCCTTTTTGCATATTTTTGTTCTTTTTTTCTTAAATCTTCATACTGCATAAAAACACCAAAAATACACTTCTTTAATGGGCAATATCATCAAAATCAGTATAAAATAGGTATGAAAATCTTAACCTTTTTTCTTTGGGTCAAAGACCTAAATAATAAAATTGGTAGGATGAAACAAGAAGTAATATCTCTTCTAAATTGAAGTTAAATTGTTGGATAGTCTGAGAAGTCACCGAGATTCTTCTTGGATCCATGGCATCTCCTAGTTTTCTTCCTTTGGATTCCGAAAAAAATGTCCCAAATTTACACCTTTCACATTTGTTATTTCCCCACACAATACCTTGAAAATCCTATTCTTTGAGTTCATAAAGGCAATATTTCATGATCTATATCAAGAGTTTTCTTAGGTGACTTCATTCATTTGAGGTGTAATTAACTATAAGGGCTTGCCTTTATAGGAAACTTTAAGAACTCAGGTAATATAAACCTTATTTAATTTTCTATATTAAATAGGGGAACTTGTCGGTCAACACAAAAGGTTTAACAGACCAAATTGGATGTCATAAATTCTTTAATTTATTTAATCGAGCCTCGCCAGTAAGTGATATGTGTGCTCTTCATGGTAGATGCATGGCTTGCGGTGCAGAGCTCGTTTACTTAAACTATTTCATATATGAGATAGGTTTGATTTCATATTTTCAAATCAAAATGATATATTTTAAACTATCTATATATATTAAATTAAATATTTTGAAAGCGGTAGACAGATTTACATTCTGGCAAGCGACAAATTCTAATTTGGCGACAGACACTAAGTTAAGGAGTATTCGATTTCTTGTAAGAGAATAAAACCACACTTAAGACACTCCAGAGATGATACAGGATGAAATGCAAAATAAGCATAAAATACATAACATAAAACACACCCTAAAAATCAATAAAACTTAAACTATACATAAAACACAACCTGGTTTGAGAAGGGACTTTAGAGAAGCCAACCCATGGGTGCTAACGAAGTACCTTCCAGTCACTCGTGACTAGTCAAACCACAAACACAATGACCTTGGGAGGACGAAACCATGGGATCTTTACCCTTTCAACAATACAAATAAAAATAAATCACTAAATTTAATCGACAAAGAAATCTTAAGCAATGTAAATCTTTCAACACCCCTAGAATCTAAAAAATTCATTAAAACTTAAATGAAACTCTAATGAACAAAGATCAACAAAAGAAAATTTAATCATGTTACACAGATCTATGAATTCCTCTTAGATGAAGCAACCCATAGTTGCTAATAAGAATCCTCCAGTCAGAGTTGGCATTATCGCCTCTCTAGGCTATGTTGATCAGGGAACCTGACAACCCCGAGATGACAGAAATTTATGGGTATCTTGATTGGGTTGTCCTAAATAAAAGAATAATTACAAACTCAACATTCTAATAAATATATGCTTTACTCTGCTATGCAGGACTACTAAAGACACATTGCAAGATGTCACCTTGGGTTTACTTTGAATGTTATTACGACGTGTTAACTCTGTTTCGTAGGGCTAGCATAAATGAATAAGATGCTGAAGCAACCTAGGATTTTTCCTTTGAGTCCTCTTTTTTTAATAGAGTTAGGAAGTTTTGTGGTCAATTACCTATAAACATTTGAACTGTTCAAAAGAAGATGAAACAAAAGAAAAGGATGAACCTCATCTAAACCATCAAGGGTAGTTTGGATGATGTCGGTTAACGAGTCTGACATAAGTCGGAGTTGACACCCACAACGTTAATCTGTTTGTACTCATTCAATATGTATTTTCAAATTATAGGTTGATATCTACATGTCTACCTTTTGCATGGATTACCACTAAGCTCACTTAAGGACTTAACATTCTACTTAACTTCAACATAAATTTTCAAAATGAAATTAATAACCAAAACTATATAAAACATTGCTTTCACAACCATGAAAACATCTTACATGTAAATAACCTTCATTTATATAAAAATAAAATTGAGTAGAAACTTTTTTTTGATTTAAGAATTTGAACGATAATATTATCTGTAGGCGTATGTATAACAGATTGCTCCTATTTCTTGTCTCCTAACCCTCACTCATTACAAAGAGAGGGGTGCTTTGACCCGTGGTTTCAAATAGTTCTTCTATGAATTCATCATCAAGGATTTACATAACCCATTACACAACATGCATTTATGCACACAATAGTAATTCAAACTAAGCATTTGAGTCTGGTGAGATACAAAACAATTAAATTTGAAATTTCAAAATATATTCATATTAGTTATAGGATATTATGCAAACCATACATACCTAGGCAGCTTAAATTATAATCAAGTTATAAGACCTATAACTCCAAATAAACAACAACCTAACCAATCCTATATCATCGAGACTGGCCATGCATGATTTTCATTGCTATTAGGTAGTCGACCTGACCCGCAATTACACAAATATTTATATTCCAAAAGATATCCAAAAGCTTGATTCAATTTATATTTAACAGATGGTGTGAACATATGTATTATTTTAGAATATAGATTAATATCTTTCACACTAGGGGTACTATGTAAGTATGTGTATCATTTCAAGTAATATAGATTTCCTTATAAAAGCCCTAGTATCGATCACATAGGGAAGCTGTAACTCTTTATAATAATGGAGTAAAGTTTTTACTTAAAACTGCAGATATTAAACTAGAAAAAAAAGTTGATAATTATATGATAATAGAAAGTAATCACTACCCCAAAATTCAGTTTAAAAGCTTAAAGAAATTGAAAATGTTTCTAAACTAATTATAAGTAGAAAATTTCAAATTATGTAAAGAGTCTTTCCCCTTGCAATGAATTCATAATCAGTATAAGAATCAAATGTTCAAAGGTTTAAATGATGTTTGGTGAAAAATAGGAGCACACCTTTTCTTTACCCTCTCCTTAGTGCATTGTCGGCATATTTTTAAGTTGAGTGTTGTATTTTAGAAAAAGGGGGTCACCTACAGAAATTGTCGGCGAATTTTTAATTTTACATTTAATTTAAATATATATATATATATATATAGTTTGGAAAATAGCGTTTGATTTTTGAAAATAATTTTTAAGTTTGAAAATTTTAAGATATGAAATCAAACCGATCTCACATCCCAAATAGTTTATATGAACAAGCACCGCATCACAAACCATGTATCTATCCCGAAGAATAGACACACTGCTTGATGATGGGGCTCGATTAAATAAACTAGGAGATTTGTGACATCCGTTTGGTCCGCGAACCAATTTTATAAGCCGAACAAGTTCCCCTCGCTTAATATAAATGAATTAAGCGGGGTTTATATTACACGGGTTCTTAAAGTTCCCTATAAAGGCAAGCCCCTATAGTTAATTACATCTTAAATGAAGTGAATCACTTAAGAAAACTCTCGATAATGATCAGTGGTTTTGCTCTCAAGAATTTCAAAGTTTAAAGTTTTCAAAGGATTGGATTTTTGAAATTTCAATAGGGAATAACTCAAAATTTGAGAATAGTTTATTTTGGAGTTCAACGGAAGAGAGGTAGGAGAAGCTGGAGATCCAAGAAGAATCTTGGCAACTTCCAAAACTATCCTATTGTTTGACTTAAATTTGAGAAAATCCTAATATTATCTTTATGTTTCAATCTTGTCAATTTTAGTTAATTTGGACTTATATTTGTATGACATAATCATACAAACAGCCTCGAAGATATGAGGGTTTATGTCGTACCAAACGACTACCTCGGAGTCCTAAGACCGGTTAGGGCTTAATTTACATGACATGATCATGCAAATGCCTAACGAAGAGTTAAGGATTTATGTTGCACTAAGCAAACCACCTCGAAATCCTATGGCTTGGTTATTTAATTCTAAGGAAAGTTTTACTGAAGTAGACCCGACTTTTGTTGATGACGATGGCCGTGCTGCCACCATGCTCCGAGCTCCTTGTTGTTGTAGAGGTTTAATTTTAGAAGTCATAAATCAGGAGATGAGAGAAGTGTTTTAGTTTAGAAATCTTAAAATCCAAGTGTTTTTAATATTTTAATTAAAACAAATCTTAAAGTTGATTATAACATAACCAATTAAGATCCCACGGTTCCGTCATCCCGGCACCGTTATTTTCATTGAATTCACTTAGTCCAGATGAATTTGCTAAACTCAACTGAATGAGTTCCACACTTTCATTTAGACCGTGGAAAATCCCGTTAGCAACACGTGGGTTAGATCATCCGAGGTATTCCCGATCATTCAACGAGACGTTTTAATTTAGTTGCGATTATAGTTTTGTGTTCTGTTTGTGATTAAATTTTGAGTTGTTTTATATTTTGAAATGTTGTGACAGTGATTTTTATCTTGCAGTAATTTTTAATTTAGTTTTGGTTCCAGTTTAGGGACTATCCTAAAGGTTTTGGTTTTCATGCAACTGTTGTTTATCATGCAAGAAAAGAAAGTGCAATGCGATTAATTAAATTACGAGAAGGTAAATTGCAATAAAATAAAAGCGTACCTGAAAGGTCTTCCCGGCATCCTAAGCTGCACTTGAAACACATGTTAAAGCATTTAAGTATTTATAGCAATTACCTAGGTAAAGCTAAGGGCAAGGTTTCCGGTTTTCTACCAATATCCTAATCCTGTAGCTAGTCATTCCTATGACGTCTAGGTTTTCAATTTTGTTTTATGGATGATCTTCTACACCAAAGAATAATTAAGTTCAATCGTTTTATGAAACATTCCGTCATATTGAGGAAGTGCTTAAGACGAATCTTAAACATCTTTTCAATATTGCTGGAATTGTTCTAAGTCCAAATGGATTTAATTAATCAGGTGAATTAATCATCCGAGGTTTAATTAAGTTTTGTTCTTTTGCTCAATAAACTAGGATGTTTGAATATCCTATGAATGAAGTGATACTTCACTTAATACTCCATTTAAGAGTTATAATAACAAGAGCTTTTGAGGGCAAATTGATGTTTTAGCGATTTAAGTTTGGAATAGTGTTCAAGTTGTTTTAGATTTATTTTGAATTCTTTAAGTCTTAAGTGATGTTATGTTTAATTCAATTTAATTTAATTTAATTTAATTTAATTTAATTTAATTTAATTTAATTTTATTTAATTTAATTTAATTTAATTTAATTTGGTTTAATTTAATTTTAATTTAATTTTATTTTTAATTTAGTTTTGATTTTATTTTATTTTATTTTAATTTAATTTTTGATTTAATTTAGTTTAATTTAATATGTTTTAATTTAAATTAATGTAACTTGAATTTACTTTGATTTAATTGTGATTTAATTTAATTTTAATTTGATTTAATTTTTTATTTTTAATGTTTTAAAGAAGATTTAATTTAATTATTAAAGTGTTAATTTAATTGAAGTTTTGACTTAATTTAGTTTAAATGTTTTAATTTTAATTTAATTTAATGATTAAGTCTTTTAGTATTTTAAATCTTGAGTTTGGATTATCATTTTAATTGGGAATTAAATATTATTGAAGTGATTAATTTAGGGACTCTTAAATTAAAGAATAAATGTCTTCTAAATAATATCCCTATTTTAATAATTTCAATTTTTATTAATCTTCAAAATTTAATTAATTAATTGGTTAAGGTTTACTTTAATTATTCTTAAAAATGATTGATGGGTCTCTACCCTTTAATTATTTAAATTTCAATCATCCAACTCAGATTAGGATCAAATATTTTACTCTTTCATTTTATTAAGCTTAAAGTTTTAATTAAGGGTTAAAATTTTAATTACCATTTTGCCCTTCAAGCTTAATAATTCCATAACTCACTAAATTCAGCTTAGATGAATTTGAAAATTTTATGTGACTTCACTCACATGTCAATTAAGACATTAGAGGAAAAAAATGTGATTTTCTGTATTTAATTTATTTATATAATTATTTTTTGTGAGAAATAGGGATTTTCAAGGAAAATTCAATAAGATGACCAAGGGAATTTTTCTATCCTTAGGAAAATTATGGGGCATCCCTAATGACCAGAGGATCATTTGGGCTAATTTTGGTGATTTTTTTAATTTGATTTTCTTTATTATAATTATTCTGAGTTTTGGAGTATTAATTAATTTAAAAATAAAATAAAGGTTGAAAAATGAATTTTATATTTTTCAAAAATCTCTCTGATATCAGGGAAACCAGAGAACTAATTTTCATAATTTTCTGATTTTTCTTTGTTTTATTAGAATTATTTTAGTGAAAAGGTTGAAAAATACATTTTTAATATTAAAAATTGCAATATACCTTTAAAATTCAATATCTTATCCTAGGGACTTAAGAAAAATATTTGGTTTGTTCCTAAGTGTTTAGAATTCAAAATATGACATTTTGGTGATTTTTAATATTTTTGTGATTTTTATTATTTTCAAAATATGACTTTTTTTAAAAAATTACAATTTTAATTTTCTTAAATTTCCCTGATATTAGAGAAGCTCCAAAACCATTTTTGTGAATTTTTGAAAAGTATTTTGTGAGTTATGAATTTTTAAAGTTTAATTTTATCCATTTTTGCTTAAGAGGCTTAATCAACCCATTTGGTCGGGTTAATCATGTCCAATTAGTTTCAAATTTTTATGTGGTGTTCTCCTATCCCTGGAGGACAGTGGAGAATTGTTTTTAAGTTAATTTGATGAATGGTTAACCCTAATTAATTAAAGTTCAAATTTAGGTATTTAGGTCAATTAGGGTTATTCCAAGTGAATTAATTCAAAACTTATTTTTCCTAGGTTCCTCTAGTCATAAGAAATATCACAAATTTTCCTAGAATTTATTTCTCAACATGCTAATTATTGGAATTAAAATACCCAAAACAGTAACATGCACTTGAAAAATCAATAACTTCTCATAGGGATGGCCTTTGACCTTAGAAAATTCAGGGAATGTTCCCAAGTTCAGAGGCTTCAAAAGCCCTATGGTCTCATGTCATGGTGAATTGTCTACATGCATGGAGAATCAAAATAGTGCAGAGAGTAAATAAATTATTAAAAATAAAATACTTGATGAAATGAATTGATTTCTTTTCCACATTATTCTCCTCTGTTCACTGAGCAAGAGGGTATTTTTATTTTATTTTTAGTATTTTTCTACACAAAGTTATGAATTTTCTAAGTTCTGGATATTTAATAAATAAGAAAATTCCCTAATTTCCTACTTATCCACGCGGCGCCACGCCATCCTCGGCAGCTCTGAAAGGCCACACGGCACGCTCTGATTCGGCGTCGCCATCTGACTCAGTGCTCCAGGGGCCCGCGGTTCATGTCTCGTTGCTCCGTCTGGCGCGATCCTGGCCGTCCGCTCAATACACGCGGGATCCAACAGGTTCCCGGTCATCGTCTACGGCGGGTGTGAACCCGTGACCGTCAACCTTCTAACCCTAATTTCTCACTCGATTCTCGACCGATTTTTGAGTTCTTATGCTCTATGGATTCGTCTTGAAGAGACGAACACATCCATACGGTAAACATGCATTGAAATTGACCCAAACTAAATGGAGAATCTATGGAAGCTCGGGAGGAAGAGTGAGTCCATACCTTTGCTCAGAGAAGTGAAGCTTCGATCTGAGAGTTGTGTCACATTTGATTGGGTCCAGGCAAGCTCCAGATGAAGTCCCTTGGCCTGGTGAATTGCCTAAGTACAAAAGTGACCACAGCCGATCACAAAGCTTGGAGGCTGGAAGCAATGGGTGGCCTGGTAAGGGGGATTTTTCTGGGAAACTTCTCCTCTTGGTCTGGTGAAGGTGTAGGACCAATCAATTTGGAGATTGGCTCACTGTGGTGAAGTGTCCTGGTTTTGGGCTTGAATTTTAACTCTGAAATTGAGCTCACAGAGAGGAAATGGCAGGGGGATTTCAGTGGGGATCAAGTTCTCTATGTGTAGAGAGTGGTGCGGGATGATTTTGGCGGGGTTTCGATAAGGTTTGGTTCAAGCACCTCTCATGGCCGAGAGGAGGTGGTGTTTAAATAGGAGAGGGTGGAGGGCCTCTCGGGGGGTTTAAGGCTCGGGATCAGCTGCTCCATGCAAGAGAAGAACAACCATGGTGTTCAATTGGGCTGGGACAACTCAGCAAGGCAGAATTGAAAAATTTGGCTCACATGGAGCTCTCGGCCATGGTGTTTTCCAGAGGGCTTGTGGCTGGCCGGCAGACATGGGTCACCATCTTGACCAGTGGGGTCAGGGGTTGGTGTTTGTGAAGTCAATTGGTTGCTGCCATGTGTAAATGGTTTGAATCAAAGTGGAATAGAGTAAGGGTGTATTTTGGCTAAGTTTGGTCAAATGCATGGATTGGGCTAGGTGCACCTCCCCATGGCTAGTTTGGGCTGAAGAGAAAGTGGTTTAGGTCTGCTTAATTAGTGGGGAATGGTCACCATCCAAGTACAATTAAGTTTAAGCATGGTTAAGGGGAATCATGAGAGTGGTTAATGACTTTTAGGAATTATGGAAAGAGCCTCCCTCTTTTGCCCAATGTGGTATGGTCATATGTCAACAACTCACATGGCTTGCATGTGGCTCAAGAATGTCTTCATGGCTCACCTTTGGCTTGGGAAAAAGTTTGGTCGATTTCATGAAAAAGGGTTTTATAAATTTTGGTAATTTAGGGGTGATTTGATGGGATTTGGCATATGGCTTGATTTAGAATTATTTCATTATGGATTTAGAACTTAGGGGATGGTTTTATCAAATGGATGATGATAGAGGATTGTCATGTGGGCTTTGTCATGGACTTTGGGCCTTTGAAATTTAGTGAAGATGGGCTTTTGAAATGGTTTAGGGATGGGCTTTTAAATTTAAAAAAACAAATTGGTAAGTGGAAATTTTGTAAAGGGCCACGCCAAATAAATTTTGGGTTTAGTTTAAGGATGTGTCATGAGTGATTTGAAATGAATTTGAGGTGGTTTGGGTTTGAATTGGGTTGAATTTGGGTTTCTTTGGTTAAGAGGCCAATATAAATCCAATTGGGCAAATTTGGGCCAATGTTGAGCTAGGGTTGAAATTGATGTAAAATTAATGTTGAGAAATTTTTATGGGGGTGTCTCAAAGAGGTTTTAACTTTGGTTGGGTTTTGGTTTTGGGACTTGGGCTTAATTGGGTTAGGTTTGGTTTTAGGTCAAAATTGGGCCTTTTGGTTTTGGGTTGAATTTGAGTGGGGTTTGGGTCCAAATTTTGGGCAAATCATGTTAGTGTTTTGTTCGTGGGGATGTTAGGGAAGGTTTAAGAAAGGTTTGGGGTCAATTGGAGTTGAATTGGTTTGGTTTGGGCTATGCTTGGGTTATAGGTCCAAATTGGGCTTTAAGCTCAAAAGTGAAATTGGACCCAAATGTCAATTAAATTGGACTTGGATTTAGTCTAGATTAATATTTTGGATATTAATTTGAAGTTTAGAATTGAATTGGACCAAAATTGGGGTCAATTAGGGTGATTTGGTTTGACATTGGGTTCACTTGGGTTAAGAATGGGCTAAATTGGGGGTTTTGGTAAAAGTGGGGTAAATTGACAAAATTAGCACATGGTGTAGTTGGACAAAATGAAATTGGGAATATTTGGGATTTTCTGGAATTTTCTGGGAATTGTCTGAATTTTTGGAATTTTGGGTCAAGAGGGGTATTTTGGGTATTTCGAGGGTATTGGGGGGTACTTTTGGAATTTTTGGTATTTTTGGCTATGGATGATCAATTTGAGTGGAGGGAAATGTTCAAAAATGGTTTTGGGAAATTTTGGGTGATTTGGAAATTTTGGAGGATTTGAGCTTGATCTAAGGGCTTTTGGTAGGTTTGATAGGTGTAGGGTCCCCGGGGTCAAAAATTGAAATTTTGGAAGAATGAAGATTGATCAAATATGAGTGAAATGGAATCACATTGGTTGAGCCATGAAGTCATATTAAGCCTATATGAGTCATGAGAGGACTCATTTGAGGCATTCACTATGTTGTTCCTAACCCTCTTAGCCAGGGGCTTAGGGGTTAAGGTCCATCCATATGAATTACCTACATGAGTCAAGGAGTCAAGTTGGGTATGGGTGTGGTTTTAGGATTTGGATTGTGTGTGTGAGAGAGTAGAGTGTGAGTGTAGTGAGTGTGTAAGTCAACCCTCACCGGACAGGCCACCTGGGGGTGATCCTAAGGCCAAAGAGTCCTATAGGGAACTCATCCTTTAAACCTTCACATTTGATTTCAACCCTCTAGGTGATTAGGGGCCTACAATCAAGCTTATGGGGTTTGTAGGGAGGCAAGAAGTGGTTCAAATTTCTAAGGGGTGGGTCCCAATTCTAGTCCTCTAGGATGGTCAAAGGAAAAGTCTAAGGCTAGATCCTAAGCACTAAAGAAGGAAGAGAAGACCTCATCAAAAATGAGGTCAACATGCATAAAGAACATGAGCTAATCTAAAGTAAGTTCCTGATTGTATGGTTATGCTGAGTAAATTATAGCCTCTTACCTATAGATTACCCACTGTTCCCTCTCTATAGAACTAACCAGGGACTCAAGTTCCAACTCTAGACCAAATTGGCAAAGTATCTAGCCTATCACCCTAGAAACACCAATTGTACACCCGTCAAAACTTATCTCCCTATCTGTTTGCACCAACCAATAGACTGAGTCGCCCCTTCTAAAGGTTAATGTGGTAATATCTAGTTGAGTGAAATCATAGCCCTCTCTGGTCAATATGTTTTGCAACGGATTTTAACATTACAAGTGGCCAACTTGCAAAGTTAATGAAGAACCAGTGAAGATACCATCACATATTTGGAATAAAAGAAATTCTAAAAAAAACAAATCCTCCACATGGTTACTACCTACTGCAAGGAGAAAGAAAAGAAAATCAACTCATAATTCATGGGGATAAAAAAACAAAACATGATTGATATTAAAACTCAAATGTACAAGAAAACAACTTAAACAAAAGTACAAATACTTATCTCAAACTTTTCCTCAAGCAATCCTCTGCAAATCCTTGATTGTCCCTGACTTAAATAGACTCACACATTCACAAAACACACACAATCACAGAGACTCACCACTCTTTCACTATGGTGGCCACCCCCTTTAATGAGGGTCTAACCCACCCAAAAATGACTCCACACACACACTTTCTCGTTTAAAAATATTTTATATAAATAAAGCTCTGAAAATCACCAAGGATCAATTCAAACACTTCTTCAAAATTCATCTAATTTTATTGTATAAAAGGGCTAACAGTTCTGACACCAGGCGCCCAACTGTGGCCCCTAGGAGCGAACCTTCTAAAATGATCGTGTAGCTGTTTGCGCTTATGCGCCAAATTTGGACCTTAGGCTAGTTCACTTTTTGCTCCATTTGACCTCTTTTTGCTCTATTTTTGTTCCTTTTGCATTTAAACTCCATTTCTTGCACCTGAAATCAAAGACACACAAAATATCTTTCATTAAAATGCAATATCCTTAAAAATGAGCATAAAATGTTCATATAAAAATAAGTAATTTTAAGGCTTGTCATTTTCTCCAAACTTAATTGTTACTTGTTCTCAAGTAATCCTTTTACTATGTAAAGATATTATAACTTATGATAGTGGGGTTTACTTAAAGTTTTTCTATAGTTTTAGCCATAAAAATGTGATAGTAAAACCTTACAAAAAATTTTCAATAACTCAGGTTAGAGCTAAAGTGTAAGAATATTCAGTAATCAAGTTTAGGAATTATGATTTTCTATTTATTTTAAAAATAACTGTATTTTATCATACATAGGAATCTTATAAGAATTCAAAGAAAACAATTATATGAGAACTATACTAGTAAAGATACTAATACTTTTATGTAAAGAAGCTCAAAAAGGTAAATAAGTTTCTTCCTTTAAGTTAATTCTAGTGAAGCCAATTTTTAATTAGGCATCTCCTCAAACTTTGCCTCACACACACACACACACAGATATATATATATATATATATAATAGGATCTTTTTAATCATTACTTTTTTGTGTGAGGCGTATTATATCCGGGTAACTTTTAATGACTTTAAACATCTCTATCCCCTTCTTAAAGTTAAAAACCTCTCACATTTCTTTACTTGATAATGTGTATTAGTTTTAAAAATGATTTTTGATAGAATCTCAATTCTTTTTGAAGTGTATATCTAAGATCGTTAATATTTCTAAAATACAGTTTTTTACTCTGGATAGTGAAAACATATTCCTATAATTTTATATCAAATAAGTTTACTCAAGAACTATCCCCTTATTACTAAAAAATTTTACTTAAATCTACTATGACATTTATAGAATAAAAAATAAATTTCTCCAATGTTAACACCACACATACCACAAGTTATGTTAAAATATTTTTTTAAGAAAATATAGTTTATTGAGGATAGATAAGTTTTAGTTTTAAAAAGTTTTTCTCCCTCCCTCCCCCCCCCCCCGCCCCCAACTTAAATTGTTTAGTAGTTTAAAACATTACATATCATAATAAGCATGAATAAAGGGAAAAGTTTAAAGGTTCTAAACAGGAGAAAAGTACAAGTAGAAGTAGTATGAATAGGTGCTGAGCAGTAGTAAATCTAAAATCAATATGTATAGCATGAAAATTGCATAAAAAACTACTTAAATACACAAGCAATTCTAAATAAAAAGGAGCAAAAATTAAAAAGTGCAATACAGTATCCCAACAAAAATATACATATGAAGTGACTAAAGAAGAAAATTGTAATGTAAGAACTACAGTAGAAATGTAGAAAATCTCTATTCCTCCTCCTCATAATCATCATCATCAACATACTCATCCATCACCTTGTGATGCTCAAGTGGAGGGTAGTGAGGAAAAGATGGAAACTCAACACTGTGGTCACCTTTCAAAAATCTAACTAAGGAAACATCATAACTATCCTCATAATCACTTTTTTTTAGATACTGATCTAAGTGATCCATGCGATCTTATATGGCTTACATCTGACACTAAATAAGTAATATATCTTATTGGTGCTCTAAATATCTATCTCATAGCTCATCCCAAACATCAGGAGGTGGAGTAGTAGTACTAGAAGTAGAAGGTCTAGAGATAAAAGTAGATGTAATAGCAGAAGCTCTACCTCGATGTCTTCCATAAATGTCCAAATTAGCCTTTCCAATAGGCTTTAGTAGCTTAAGTTGCTCCTCTCAAATATCATATCTAACCCTAGATCCCTTGCAAATAGTAAAAATAAGCAAAGGAAAGCCCAAACCTGCAGAAGTGCTAGCTCCGACGGATGTATAAATACCTTTGAAGATGAGAGAGCCGACATCAATAGGTTCATCTTCTGAATGCAGTAACTCAAAATGGCTCTCTATCGAGTCACCTCACTCACGTGACTCGAAGAAAGTAATCAAGCAAAAATAAAGTAATTACATGACTTCGATGGAGAATTAATCATAGAAGAGGCAAATTTTACCTTAAGCTCATTTTTAATCTTCTAAACTCTATAGCCATCAGTAAGTAATGTTATGATCTCATCTGCCTCAGACGGCTCAAATCTAAAAAGAAACAATTTAAAGCAAAAGGAAAACAATATAAAACATTAATCTTTTCAGAAGTGAACTCAACTCCTCTCCCCCAAATAAATACCTCATCCTCTGGTGCTTCAAGCAGATTGGCATAAACCGCTCGCACTATAGAGATACCTGCTTTAGCAGTAAAGTAGCAGAATTCTTCCCACTATTGTGTAGCAATCAAATTTTCTACTGCAACACTAGAACTAGCAAAACTTTGCTCCAAGATGAATTTTCTTGAAAATGGAATTTCTTTATATCAATCTTGAGCTTTAAGATTCATGAATTCCATATTTTCAAAAATATCCTTCCCCCTTCTTTGCTTAAGTTTTGGAGCCATCTAAAAATTCAAGAAAAATTCCAATAAATTTAAAAATCAAGTTCTAAGGGCTCCAACTTTGACCAAAGACTTTTCACATATATAACCAATTTTTTTGTGGAAGAAATTCATGGTAAAACCACTAAATTTTTATGCCAAAATGTAGATCTTACCTAAAGAAGATGAAATCTGGTGATTTGAAGCTCTAAAACTTGATGATTTGAACTCTATAGGAAACTCTAGGAAGCTTTCGACGAAATGAGGAGGAGAAAGACGAATTGATGCCCAAAAATTGCACGAACTGGTCTGGTCCCGCTTAAATCCTCATCCGGCCAGTTCGGCGCCTAAGCTCTGGCTTGGCACTTAAGCGACCTGCTATTCATATGAATGGCGCTTAGGTGCTAAATTCTAGTACCTAGGCACCTGATCTAAATTTTGATGAATATGGATATTCTGATTTTAGCATAGCAAAACCTAAGGCCTCCTTCATTTTGATATTTTTAACATTATTTTAACTTCCAACATCCATTTGCACAAATTTGAGATTCCAAACTAATGCACTTAATGCATTCTAAAACCAAATATTAACAACACAAACTTAAAATTTTTTTATTATCACAAACTTAGTTTCAATACAACGGATACAATCACTTCATAAAGCAAATTAGATGCAACAGACATAAACATTCAATACCAATTATGTAGGAGGAGACACACATATAGATAAAAATAAGCAAAACACTTAAACATCACATTTTTTCACTCAAACTTAGGATACTAATAGTTATGAACGTTGATATCATCCACCTATTTGTCCCTCTGTTGGTGCACAGACAAGTTATAAAATGGAGCGTGAGAAAATTCTTCTAATGCCTTCTCTCCAATCCCATCACTATCTTGATACATTCTTACCCGAGCCTCTTGGAAGCATGCCAAATGATTGAACTGAAGTATGAACTATTAATCCAAGTGTTCAAATTCATAGTAGATGTTACTTAACTTGGAATGTAGATTCCTTATCATCTGCTTAATCATCATGAGTTTCTCTGTAATCCTTTCTAGCTTCAGCGCAAGGAACCAATTGGAGTAAGTTTTAGCGTCCTTATGCATAAATTTCTTTCCATCAACTCATTCATTACTCTTACCCTCCATTGGAAAAAGGAAAATAAGGATTGAATTTAATTTCCTCACCAATCTACTTTCTCATTCCAAGAAGATAAAGTCTCAGGTCACATAGGCGAGTTTCAGGAGGTTTTAGGGGAAGACAATGGTTCAAAACTACCTATGTGTAGTTTTACCACATCTAATAATTGTGGGGCCTAGGTGCCATACATTGTTGCCTAGGTGCCCGGATCATCAGCACACTTGTGTGTAGGAACCAATTCTGGTGCCTAGGCACCATTGCTTAAAAATGCACTGGTTCGCCTTGCGTCAAATTTTCATGTATCAATCTTGTTTTTATCATCAAATTAGTGGTCTGCACCTCCTTACATCTTGTAGGTCTCAATACTACATCATGTTGTCCAACAAAAGCAAAAAAATAATTCCACACAGATAACCATAGTTTTCCTCCAATGAAGCACTTAGTTTAACCTCGTCAGCCTGATGTACCTAATGATTTACTCGAGTTGACCCAACATCAACATTTCTTCGCGATAGAGCTTGCTTTCACTTATATAAGGTTTCAATATTTGTTTGTTTACTTAATTATTCTTTCAGTTTTCAATTTTTTAATATCCACAGCACCAGAAAGATAAACATTCATTACAATAAATGGCCCTAACCACCTAGACTTAAGTTTTCCAAAAATTAATTTCAATCAAATGTTGTAAAGTAAAACCTCTTGTCCAAGCTCAAAATTTTTTCTTAAAATCTTCCGATCATGCCATGTTTTCATATTTTCTTTGTAAATCTTTGGGTTCTCATAAGATTCATTTTCGATTTCCTCGAGCTCAGTTAATTACCCTAATCTTTTCTTGCTTGCCTCTTTCATGTTATAATTAGATTATTTAATATCCTAATAAGTTTTATGCTCCAATTTAATTAGCAAGTAACAAGCCTTTCTAATTATGAGCCTATGTGGTGACATTCCTATAGAAGTTTTATAAGTGATCCTATAGGCTCATAATGCATAATCAAGCCTGGCAGACCAATCTTTTCTATTAGGATTTACTTTCTTTTCCAATATTCCTTTAATTTCTTGATTAGATACTTCTGTTAAACCACTAGTATAAAGGTGATAAGCTATGGCAATTTGATGCTTAATTCCATATTTCCTTGTTAATGTTTCAATTCAATAGTTTTCGAAATGACTTCCCCCATCTATAATGATCACTCTTGGAGTTCCAAATCTGGTAATAATATTTCTCCTTGAAAATTTTACAACACTCCCAACATCACAATGAGGTAAAGTAACAGCTTCAATCCATATAGAAACATACTCCACAGCTAAACAAATATAAATGTTTCCGAAATATGGTATAAATGGTCCCATAAAATCTAAACCCCAAACATTAAAAAGTTCAACATCCAAAGTAAACTTTAAGAGCATTTCATTTTTTTCAGAAATATTAACTACTCTGTGACATCGATCACATGCTTTTACAAAAATATTAACATCTCTAAATAATGTAGGCCAATAAAATCCAGATTTTAAAATTCTAAATGCAATTTTATCCACTCCAAAACGTCCCCCAAATTCTAATTCATGATATTTTTGAATAATTTCTCGGGTTACTTCAATTGGTACACATCTTTGGATAACTAAGTCCTTACATTTTTTAAATAAATATGGGTCGTCCCCTAAGTAAAATCTTATATCCCAAATAAAATTTTTCTTCTGGTGGCTCATTAATCCATAGGGTAAAATATTACTAACTAAATAGTTAACTATATCTGCATACCACATAATACGCCACTCAGAAACAACAAATAATTGTTCATCAAGAAAAAATTCATTTATTTCATCATCAAAGTTACCATTATTTTCCTTTTCAAGTAACGAAAAATAATCAGAAATTTGATTATCAGACACTTTCTATCTACTGCTTGAAAAATCAAACTCTTGCATCAGAAGGACACATCTAGTTAATCTTGGTTTTGTATCCTTCTTCAGCATCAAATATTTACTAGCAGAATGATCAGTATGCACAGTACATTTTGTTCCAATAAGATAAGGTTTAAATTTATCAAAAGCATATACTATTTCTAATAACTACTTTTCAGTAGTAGTATAATTAATTTGTGCTTCATTAAGAGTTTTATTGGCATAATATATAACTTTAAAAATCCTATCATATTTTTTTTCTAAATACAACCCCAATTGCATAATCAATTTCATCACACATTAACTCAAATGGTTTTTCCCAGTCTAGTGAAACAATAATAGGTGCAGTGACTATTTTTTCTTTTAATAAATTTAAGACATTTAGGCATTCCTCAGTAAAATCAAATGTTGCATATTTTTCCATAAGATGACATAGAGTTTGGCAAACTTAGAAAAGTCTTTAATATAACGCCTATAGAACCCAACATGTCCTAGAAACTTCTTACTCCTCTCACCGTAGTAGAAGGTGATAGTTCAACAATAACTTGAATTTTTGTTGGATCTACTTCCATGCCATTTTCAGAAATTACAAGTCCTAAAACAATTCCTTCTATGACCATAAAGTGACATTTTGCCCAATTAAAAACTAAATTTGATTCTTCACAGTATTTGAGAATGCTCATTTATTGATCTAAAAATGAATCAAAAGAGGTTCCAAAGAATGAGAAATCTTCCATGAATACTTCAGTCACTTTTCTCAATTAAGTCGCAAAAAATAGACATCATTAACCTTTGAAAAGTTGTAGGTGCATTGAACAAACCAAATGTCATTCTGCTAAAAGTAAAAGTCCCATACGTACTTGTAAATGAAATTTTATCTTAATCCTCTGGAGCTATGGGTATTTGGTGTTATCTGATCTACCTAAAATATACCCATTTTTATGCCTTATTTATGATTCAATTCTTAAGAATATTATGCTTTAATGAAAGTATTTTCATGTTTTTGGATGTAGATGATTAAAAAGAGTCCAAGAAAGAAAAAGAAGGAAAAATGAGCAAAAAGGAGCAAAAATGAAGCTTATGGATCAAAATTTTGGAATTACTGTTCTGGCGCCTAGGTACTAGAGTCTGGCGCCTAAGCGCCAGTTCGATACAGACACTGTTAAGTTTTTTGATGACTTTAGGCAATTATTTTGATGGTGTTAAGCGGTTATTGGAGCTTCTAGAAGACTGGAAGTTACTCCTAATATAAAGGACATGTGATAGAATGTATTTGGACACAAAGAAATGGTCTGGATCGCGAAGAGGTGTGACCTAAAGTGAAGAGGTGCGAAAGACCTGGTCACGGAGTTCGGCGCCTAGGCGCTAGATTCCGGCGCCTAGGCGCGACAGTTACCTTCTATAAGATACACTGAATTTGGACGAATTTTGAAGAGGTGCCTTAAGGAACCCCTGGTCAAATTCAGAGCTCTATAAATAGGAGCCCATTCTACAAAGAAAATCACACAAAAACCCTCCTCTTATTAAACATACCCATTTTAGCATCTTCTCTCTCATCTCCAGTTTTATTAAGTCTCTTCAATACTTAGGGTGCCACTTTATTTTGTATCTAGTGAGTTTATTTTGAGTGTTTATTGTGCGTTATTGTTGATTGGAGTCTTTCATCATTGCTTTGGAGTCAGTAGAATTCAGCGGATCTCTTGAAGGAACACTTCAGATAAGTATTTGTGCTTTGGTTCAAAGTTTTATAAATATGTTTTGTTATGTTATTTCAATGAGTTCTGAGTAGTTAGTTATATTTCTCCTTTCAACTATGAAAAAATTATAAATTAAATAAATTTTGTAGGAGAATTAAATATAAAATATTTTAAAATAATGTGATGATATTAATACCTGATCTTAGTTTACTTTTTAAATTGGTCATTTAATTTGTTAAATCCTGTTGAAGAATTTTGAGACCTATCCGGAGATAAATTCTTAACTAGTAGATATCACATGAATCCTTAGGTAATCGCAAGTGAAGTGCAAATAAATAGGAAGATATTTTTTATTGGGTGTAAAATTAATTAGTTTTTAGAGTGACAGACTAAATTCTAATAATTTGGTTTATAGAAAGGAAACAGGTCACTAGTAAGGCCGACCATAGCCACCCTTGGACATCTAGTAGTGTGAGCCTAGATTAACCCATTCTACTAATAAAACATCACGAGCCTAACTATAGAATAGTCGATGTTCTTTGCACTCGGACCAAAGGATAAAGAATAGGAATGCTTCTATTTGGCACAATACCATAATCCTAATTCCCTACAAAAGATAATTAATGTATAACTCTTGGATTAGTTGAAAAAGGAGAAAGTCGTTTTTATAATCGCATTGAATTTTAATTACTCCTTACTTTACTTTCCTGCTTATTGCTTACTTTCTTTTAGTAAAAATTATTAGTTAATTAAATTTGAATATATATAAAAAAAGAGTATATATAAATTGCTTTTGAAATTTTCAAAATAGTACTTATATCTCGTACTTTTTATTTCACTATCCCAGTGAGATCGATAATCAGGACTCTACTAGAGCCCTGTATTACTTGAACGAGACGTATACCTGCGTTTAAAATTGTGACTTTTACAATAATAAAATCTAAATATAAAATAATAAAAGTAAACCTCGCACATCAAATTTTTGAAGCCATTTGCTGGAAATTAAATATTCTAAAAAGTGTTATCAAATTCTTGTATTTTAAAGCATATTTAAAGTCGCATTGCATCAAGTTTTTGGCGCTCGTTGTCGGGGATAGGATAAAATAAAAAGTAAAAAAAAATAAAAATAAAAAAATTAAAAACATAAAATAAAACAAAACCAAAATATTTCCTTTAAATTTTTGTGCGTAGTTCTGAATATGAAGGATTACTACCTTTTGATTTTGAATTAGAAAGAACAATTAAAAGAATTTAAAAAGGAAAACAAATTTCAAAACATCAAAAAATGGCTAACTTACAAAAAAATAATCAAAATCTAATTGAACTTTATGAACAAAGTATTTATAAACCATTAAGGGAATATGCAAACCGTGCAGCTGATGAACTTCATGTTAGTATTTAAATTCTAGCTGTAGATGCTAATTCTTTTGAGCTTAAACATTATATTATTCAAATGGTTCAGAACAATCAATTTGGAGGAGCACCTAATGAGGATCCAAATTTACACCTTACTAGTTTTTTAGAACTTTGTGCTACCTTTCAATATAATAATGTTTCTGACGATGCTATTAGGCTTAGACTCTTTCCTTTTTCCTTAAAAGGTAAAGCAAAGATGTGGCTTAATTCATTAGCAACTTTTTCTATTAAAACATGGGCAGATATAACACAAATATTCCTTGTTAAATATTTTCCTCCTTCTAAAACTGATAAATTGAGAAATGATATTACTTCATTTATGCAATTTTATGGAGAAACAATTTATGAAGCTTGGGAAAGATTTAAAGAACTATTAAGAAAATGTCTTCATCATGTTATACCAGATTGGTTAATTATTCAAACATTTTATAATGGACTTATTGGATCACTTAGATCTATTATTGATGCTGCTGCTGGTGGTTCTTTAATGGCTAAGACATTTGAAGAAGCCTACACCTTAATGGAAGAAATGGCTAATAGCAATTTTCAATGGTCTTCTGAAAGGGTTAATCGTAAAAGAATGGCCAGTATTCATGATAATGACGCCTTTTCTATTTTAGCTTCACAAGTGGCTGTGATATCTAAGAAATTAGATAATTTCGCTATTAATATATCGCATGTAAGTAATGATGATTCTGCAAATTCAGATGATTCTCAAACAATGGAAACTTTGCAAGCTATTGCCAGTAAAACTAATAACCCTTATTCTAATTTTTATCCTGGTTAGAAAAATCATCCTAATTTTAATTGGAGTAAAAGTTAATCCAAGTTGGAACAATCACAGAAATTCAAACTATAGACCAACTTATCCTTCTAATTATAACAATCAACAGAAAAAGTTGTCTATAGAAGAATTAATCTTGCAACTAAGCAATCAGCTACAAAGTCAAAACACTGTTATTCGTAATATTGAGAATCAGATGGGATAAATTGCTAATTTCATTAATTACAGACCTCAAGGAACACTGCCTAGAAATGTCAAAATTAATCCTAAAGAATCTGGAAAAGAACATGAACAAGAAAAAGCTATACAACTCAGAAGTGAAAAGGAATTAAAAGAGAAAACACGAAATGAGATTGAAAAAGAGAAAGAAGTTGAAGAGATTGAAAAACCTAAAGATACCCTTTCTCCAAGTAAAGATCAGACTATTGTACTTATTGAAGTGGGAGTTGAAAGACCACCACCACTTTTTGCTCAAAGACTTAAACGGCGAAGCTTAGCCATCGATTTTCTAAGTTCTTTGAAATTTTTAAGAAACTTACCATCAACATTCGTTTCTTTGAAGCTTTGGAGCAATTGTCGAAGCTATGCAAAATTTATGAAGGATATTTTAAGCAAGAAGAGAAAATTTGAAGCTTTTGAAACTGTTGCATTAAGTGAAGAATGTAGTGCAATAATTCGAAGAAATTACCTCGAAACTTAAAGATGCGGATGTTTCACTATACCATGTGCTATTGGAGAAAAATTCTGTGGAAAAGCCTTATGTTATTTAGGAGCTAATATTAATCTCATGCCATTTTCAATCTTTCGAAGGTTAGATTTAGGAGAGATTTCTCCTACCACTGTAATTCTTCAGTTAGTTGATCGATCACTTATCTTAAAAAAAGTTATAGAGGATGTTCTTGTTAAGGTAGATAAATTTATCTTCCTTGTGGATTTCATTGTTCTAGATATGGAAGAAGATAAAGAAATACCTATCATTTTAGGGAGACCTTTTCTAGCTACCGATCGAGCTATGATTGATGTGCAAAAAGGAGAACTAACGATGAGAGTTAATGATCAAAAGATAACATTCAATGTTCTGAAATCAATGAGGTATCCTAAAAAAGAAAAATGTCATCGAATGGATATTTTTGATTATATGATTGAAAAGCATTACCAAGAAAAATGTAAGGTCATTTCTTATGATAAAGATAAAGAATCTATGTTATATGATGAGTCATTAAATGAAGAAAATTTATCTGAAGAAGCTCATTATATTCATGAAAATTGGGAAATTTTAGACAACTAAAAATGTTATACTTTTACCCTCAATTGAAAAAGCCCCTGAACTGGAATTAAAGATGTTACATGCACATTTAAATTATGCATTTCTTGGAGATTCATTAACTCTGTATGTAATTATATCTTCAGAATTAAGCAAAGATCAAGAAGAAAAATTAATAGGAGTTCTGAAGAATTATAAGAAAGCTTTTGGTTTGACTATTGCATATATAAAAGGAATAAGCCCTTCAATTTGTATGCATAGGATTTTAATGGAAGAAAATTGTAAACCCACAGTTGAACCCCAAAGAAGATTAAATCCAATTATGAAAGAGGTTGTTAAGAAAGAGATTTTGAAATGGTTAGATGTTGGAATTATTTATCCTATATCGGATAGCCAATGGGTAAGTCCTATTCATTGTGTTTCGAAGAAAGGAGGAGTAACTGTCATTATTAATGAAAAGAATGAATTAATCCCAACAAGACAAGTTACTACATGGAGAATTTGCATTGACTATCGAAAATTAAACAACGCCACTAGAAAGGATCATTTTCCTTTACCTTTCTTGGATTAAATGCTGGATAAACTAGTTGGACACTCATATTTCTATTTTCTGGATGGATATTCTGGTTATCATCAATTACCCATTGCTCCTGAGGATCAAGAAAAGACAACATTTACAAGTCCTTATGGAACATTTGCCTTTAGAAGAATGCTTTTTGGTTTATGCAATACACCTGCAACTTTTCAAAGATGTATGATGTCAATATTCTGTGATTTGATTGATAAATGAATTGGAGTATTTATGGATAATTTTTTCAGTTTTTGGAACTTCTTTTGAATCTTTCTTCGAAAATATAACAAAAGTTTTGAAGAGATGTGAAGAAACAAATTTAGTTCTAAACTGGGAAAAATGTCAATTTATGGTCACATAAGGCATTGTACTTGGACATAAAGTTTCACAAAATAGGGATGGAAGTTGATCGAGAAAAGTGAAAATTATTGTTAAAGCTGCAACCACTCTACTATTCTTGAAGTAAGAAGTTTTTTGGGTCATGCTGGATTTTATAGGAGATATATAAAGGATTTTTCTAAAATTGCTAAACCTCTTTGCCATTTATTGGAAAAAAGAAGCTAAATTTGAATTTAATGAAGATTGTCTGAATGTGCTCAATATTCTAAAAAAAAGTTAATCACTACACCTGTCATTGTTGCACCTGATTGGAATAGACCTTTTGAATTAATATGTGATGCAAGTGATTATGCAATCGGAGCTGTATTAGGATAAAAGTATGAGAAGATTTTCAAAGTTATATATTATGCTAGCAAAACTTTTAATGAAACTAAAGTAAATTACACTACTACTGAAAAAGAGCTTTTAGGAATAGTATATGCCTTTGATAAATTTAGATCATATCTTCTTGGAACAAAATTTATCGTGCATACTGATCATTCTGCTATTAAGTATTTAATATCTAAAAAGGATGCTAAACCTAGATTGATCAGATGGGTTTTACTTTTGCAAGAATTTCATTTTGAAATTGTGAACAGAAGAGGGACTGACAACCAAATTGCTGATCATTTATTAAGAATAAAAAATGATAATGAGAAGATTTATGAAGAAATTATAAATGAGAAATTCCCGGATGAACAATTATATGTTATTCAAGGATTACAAATGCCTTGGTATGCAGATATAATTAACTACTTAGTTAGCAATTTTTACCATATGGGATAAATAGTAAATACATTAAGAAATTCAAGAATGATTGTAAATCATATATTTGGAAAGATCCTCATTTATTTAAATTAGGAAGAGATTCTGTGATTCGAAGATGTGTACCTTATGAAGAAACTTTTACAATTTTTAAAAAATGTCACGATTCTGAATTTGGAGGATACTTTGGAGTGGATAAAACTGCATTTAAAATTTTAAATTCTGGAATTTATTAGCCTACTTTATTTAAAGATGTTGGAAATTATGTGAAAACTTGTGATTGATGTCAAAGAATAGGAAATATATCCAGAAAAGATGAAATGCCTCTAAACTTTATATTAGAAATTGAAATTTTCGATGTATGGGGTTTAGAATTTATGGGACCTTTCGTACCATCATCTAGAAAGATTTATATTTTATTAGCAATTGATTATGTTTCAAAGTGGATCGAAAGTTGTAGCTTTACCGAACTGTGATTCCAAAAGTGTTTCGAAATTTTTAAAGAAAATGATTTTTACAAGATTTGGAATGCACAGGATAATTATCACAGATAGGGGAAGTCATTCCGAAAATATAAGAATTCAATCATTGTTGGAGAAATTCGAATTAAGCATAGAATTGCAATCGCTTATCATTCTCGAAACGAGTGGAATGGCTGAAGTGTCGAAACAGAGAAATTAAAAGAACATTGGAAAAGACTGTTAATCCTAAAAGAACTAACTGGGGTTATAGACTTGATTCTGCATTATGGGCTTATAGAACAGCTTATAAGACACCTATCGGAATGTCACCTTATAGGTTAATTTATGGTAAAAATTATCACTTACCTGTTGAACTGGAGCATAAAGCTTATTTGGCGATAATGGAGTTCAATTACAATTTGAATACTGCAGGAGAAAAATGATTATTACAACTGAATGAAATGGAAGAGATTAGAAATGAGTCTTATGAAAATGCAAGAATTTATAAGGAAAGAATGAAGAAATTGCTTGACAAAATGATTTCAAGGAAAAAATTCGAGTCTGGACAAGAAGTATTATTATTTAATGCTTGTTTAAAACTTTTCCCTCGAAAATTAAAATCTAAATGGATGGGACCATCTATATTTGAGAAATATACCCTTAAGGAGCTGAGGATATTAAAGATCCCAAAACTGGAAAAGTATTTAAAGTTAACGAATTAAGACTGAAGACCTATATGGGAGAAATGAAATTACATTACAAAGAGGCTTATGAGCTGAGTCTACCCTATTAATTCAATTAAACAAAGCTCTTTGTGGGAGGCAAACCATATTTATTAGTTTGAGTTTAATTATTGCTATAAGGTTATGCCTTGGTCTTGACTGAATTTGTATATAACTTTTAGAAATAGAAGGCTAACGAGTCTGTATTGGCTTAAGCTAAGAATTTTCTTAAAGTATATAGAAATTGAATTGGACCACTCCATGTAAAATTTGAGTAAAAAGGAGATCAAGTTAACCTTCGTGTGTGATTGTTTGTGATTTGAATTTTTTGTAATTGTTTTTGTGTATTGATCATACTCGTTTATTAGACCTATTTTTACGACCAAAACTTTGTAAAATTTGACAATAATCAGAGTCGATCGAGGTTCCGGTGCCTAGGTGCCAAAATTTGGTGCCTGAGCTCCAGAATAACTAGCGTATCGATGATCGGGTGCCTAGGCGCCAGATTCCGGCGCCGAGGTTACAGATCGTGGAAAAACCGAAATTCTTTAGTTTTTCACACGAAATCTCTTTATATATAGCCTATATCTTGTCCCCAGTCCCATAAAAACACTAATTTCGACCAAAGCAATTCATTTTGGAGGAGTTAGGAAGGATTTGGAGGCAATGGATAGAGAAAATCATGGAAATGAGGTAAGAGACAAATCTCCTAAAGATCCTCAGCCTTATTTTAATGGTTTTATTACTGTTAGTCTGGAGAAAATGTTTAGTCGAATGGATAAGATTGAAGCAGAACTTTAAAGTATTGGTAATCGTCTCCATGAGATGTACCACCAATACAAACACTTGGAATGATAAACTAAACTTCAATCTGATCATATGGCTGCTTATCATGACGCTCAAGTAGAAATGTACACGAAGAACAAGTGGATTGATGAAAAAATGGCTTTGGAATTTCCAAGGGTGTTGGTGTTCTATCCCTTCGGTCCTAACGAACTTCATTGCAAAAGAGATGGAAATTGAAGATCGGTGTTAAATAGATTCTATATATGTTTTAGGTGTGATCGAGTCTTGTGTTAGTGTGTTGAATATCTCATTTGTGTATTTGCTTAAATTGTTCAATGTGTGTTGTTGGATTTGAATGTTTTCTTTGAATATATTGTTGTTTGTGTTATTTATAAAACAATGAACCATGATACAGTCTTGTACTGAAATTTATTGAATTTGGAATGGATGTTAGGAATTAGAATTGAAGAATTTGGATACATTTTTGTGGATCTGTACTATCATTTTAAATTGATTATGAAAATATTTGGAGGTTATAAAATGGATTAATACTCTCATAAGAGTAATTAGGAGACAAATTCGATAAGATTTGGTGGAAAATATTTAATTTAAATAGAATTTTTGGAAAGGCAAGTCTGGCGCCTAGGAGCCAGAATTCGGCGGCTAGGCGCTGGTTTGGACTGAACCCGAAAACTCATCTTCTTAAATCCCCCTATACCATTTTTGACACCTAAACTTCCTTCTCCACTGTTTTTCGCGAAAATACCACCTAGATATCCCATTTAGAGCCATATTTTCAAGTTTTTGGGCTTGAAATCACCCAATTTCTTCATCTCGAGGTCAGATCTACATTCTAAACTCATTATTTTTTATTTTCACCATGGATTTTGCTCTCATTTAAAAAAATCAAAATTTTGAGAAAAATTTTGATTTTTATGGTTAAATCCATGAATTTTTAAGCTTTTTCAAGTTTGAAAAGCTTAAATTAGTTTATTTTCCTAGATCCGTTGAATTTATTTGGCGTTTTTCTTTCATGTTTAGCTGGCACCCAAATCTAAGCGAGGAAAGGAACGAGAGAATTTTTATCGTAGCAAGTTTTTCACTGTTGCTGCACACTTCCAATATAATGATTTTGCTACGACTCTGAAGTTTATCTCGGAGCGAAGTTTTTATAATCCTGGAGGAAGAATTGAGGAAACAATCATTGCACTCAACTCTCAACGATTCTGATATTTCACTGCTATTGCCGTTATCCCTGTGGTTAGAGAATTTTATGTTAATTTCGTGGATGCGGAAGAATTCGAGATTTTCGTTCGAGGAGTTGCAGTAGGATTCACTCCTGAACGCATCAACATTTTCTATGGCCTGCAGCCAAACATAGAGTGTTATTAGTCAGGTTTATCTCCATCTGACGGAGATTTGGACATGATCATTGCCTACCTGACTAATAGTACTAGAGCTTGGAAGATTCGGAACGGAAAAAGGGTAAATTTTTCATCTTCTAAGCTTAATGGTGTTTCCAAGGCATGGCACTACTTTATTTCTACTCGTCTCCTTCTATCCAATCATCTGAGTGAAGTTACTAGAGATAGAGCTATTTTAACTACTGCATTCAAGAGAGGAAGTCTATTGATGTAGGGAGCATTATTTATAATTCTGTAGAGGCTTTTGCTCGTTCTAGCACATCAATTGGACTTAGTTTTTCATCTCTGATCTATTCTCATGTCGAAGTCGTCGGAGTAGTTCTCGAGCTTTACGAGGAGAAGCCCAAGTTGACGAAGCCTATAGGAAGAGAAAGCGTCAGCATTTATGATCGTCTGCGATGTAAGAGTTCTACTGCACCTGCTGGTTCATTACCTACTTTTGCTGAGCCATCATCTACTTTTTAGGAAATCATGCATGATCAGTTCATAGAACAGCAGCATGAGTTATTCTTAACTCACTGCAGAGTAGATACGATAGATAAGAAGATTGATCATCTTTCTGAGTATACACAAAGAAAGAGTGATTACAATGTTGAGTATTCAAAGTCTTTAGTGAGATTTCTGAAGGGTGAGCATGATGTTAAGTTCCCTACTTGTCCCAGATTTTCACCCTATGTTGATACTAAGGATATGGAGTTCTCTTTTGGTGGTGATGATGATGAAGCTACAGATAGTGATTAGTAGTTTGACTTATCTCTAGAGATTGTTGATTCTATTTTTAGTGTGTTTCTTATTTCTTATGCAATTTATTGTGATGTTTGTTGTGAACTTTTTATGTTAAAACTGTTTTTAGATTATCTGATGTTTGTTTAAAACTGAGATGTGAATGAATTTCTATAAAAGTTTATTTCTGTTTCAGCTTACTGTTTAGTGTTCATGAATAGTTAGTAAATTTCATGTTCTAAAAAATTTTTTTTTTTAGAAATTAACTCCTGCTCTGCAAAACTTTTCTATATATGCTTAATCATTTCTGTTATATTCATATTGAAGAATGTGTAGAAGTAGATGTTAGTTTTTCCTTACTACATCATTATTGTATTTAAACTAATTCACGTTTATTTCTTTCTCTCATGCTTTAGAAAATTTCATAATTCATATTTATACTAAAGCTGCAGTTTGGGGGAAGGAAAAATATCTATCAAATTTAAATATTATTTGTCCTTAAAGAACTAATATTTTCTTAAAAAAAACATTAACATAACATAAGGAATGAAAAATCTATTTAAGATTACCTAAATTTTTTAATTTATAAATAATTTAGTAAACTTAACTAAAATTTCAAAAAATTTGGTTGATTTTAAGAATGGAATTATTTAGCTTAAAGAATAATAATATGAAATTTTCTCTATTTATAGTAAAGAGAATTATATTTTTGAAATACTAAGGATCAAGATTATTGCTTGAAAAAGAAAAGATTGAAATAAGTTTTGAAAAATAATAAATTATTAATGTCATATTTATTAAGTAAGAATGTATAAGTTTTTGAAAATAAGTTAAGGATAGTGAAGTTCAAAATCATTAACAGACTATCCAAAAATAGTAATCCTCACTTAAAAAAAGGGGGGGATTGAAAAATAATCCAGAGAAAAAAAAAGAAGAAAAGAAGAAAAAAAGAAGAAGAAAAAAAGTGAGGAGAAGCTTGAGGAAATGCCTAATAAAAAATTGGCTTCACTTGAATTATCTTATAGTAAGAAAACTGATTACATTTTTAACTAAATTTCTATGTACGTATATTTTTACTAGGAAAATATTTCATGAAAATCTTCTTCTTGTAAATATTCTTTGTAACCTTGATATGATAAACTACAATTATTCTTGAAATAAATAAAAAAATTGGAAGTTTTATGATTTGGTAATTAAATGTTCTTAAATTCTTAAAATTAAACTTAATTAATGAAATTTGGTTAATGATTTGCTAAAGCATTTATAAAACCAAAAATTATAAGGAATCTTAAATATTTTAACTTCATTCCAAATCTTATCTATTTTATGTAATTAAAAGGGTTACTTGAGGACAAGTAATATTTAAGTTTGGGGGAATTTGATCTACCTAAAAAATACCCATTTTTATGACTTATTTATGATTCAATTCTTAAGGATATTATGCTTTAATGAAAGTTATTTTAATATTTTTGGATGTAGATGATTAAAAAGAGTTCAAGAAAGAAAAAGAAGGAAACATGAGCAAAAAGGAGCAAAAATGGAGCTTATGGAGAAAAAATTTGGAATTATTGGCCTGGCGCCTAGGTGACAGAGTCCGACGCCTAGGTGCCAGAGTCCAGCGCCTAGGCGCCAGAGTCCGGCGCCTAGGCGCTAGAGTCCGGCACCTAAGTGCTAGTTCGATACAAACGTTGTTAAGTTTTTTTGATGACTTTCAACAGTTATTTAGAAGGTGTTAAGTGGTTATTGGAGCTTCTAGAACACTGGAAGTTACTCCTAATATATAGGACATGTGATACAATGTATTTAGACAGAAGGAAACGGTCTGGATCGTGAAGAGGTGCGACCTAAAGTGAAGAGGTGTGAAAGACTTGGTCACGGTGTCCGGCGCCTAAGAGCCAGATTCCGGCGCCTAGGCGCGATGGTTACCTTCTAGAAGATACAATGAATTTGGACAAATTTTGAAGAGGTGCCTTAAGCAACCCCTGGTCAAATTTAGAGCTCTATAAATAGGAGCCTGTTCTACAGAGAAAATCGCACCAAAACCCCCCCTCTTAGTATGCATACCCATTTTAGCATCTTTTCTGTCATCTCTAGTTTTATTTAGTCTCTTCCATACTTAGGGTGCCACTTTATTTTGTATCTAGTGAGTTTATTTTGAGTGTTTATTATGTGTTATTGCTGATTGGAGTCTTTCAGCATTGCTTTGGAGTCAGTAGAAGTTAGCGGATCTCTTGAAGAAACCCTTCAGATAAGTATTTGTACTTTGGTTCAAAGTTTTATAAATATGTTTTATTATGTTATTTCAATGAGTTCTAAGTAGTTAGTTAACTTTCTCCTTTCAACTATGAAAATATTATAAATTAAATAAATTTTGTAGGAGAATTAAATATAAAATATTTTAAAACATTGTGATGATATTAATACCTGATCTTAGTTTACTTTTTAAATTGGCCATTTAATTTGTTAAAACCTGTTGAAGAATTTTGAGACCTATCCGAAGATAAATTCATAACTATTAGATATCACATGAATCCTTAGGTAATCAGTTTTTTATAAATCACTTTTTTGTATAAATTCAGATTTAGTGTATCATTTCTAAGCTTAGTAATTCTTTAAGGGGGAAAATACTTAGCTAAGAATTTATACACTAAATCTTCCTAAGTTCTAATAGATCCAGGTGCTAATGATTTTAACCACATCTTATCTTATCCCTTACGGAAAAGGAAAAACTCTAAGCCGAACAACGTCGTTTGATACGCCATCATATTTAAATGTAGCACACAATTTTAGAAAACTTCTAAGGTGTAAGTTTGGATCCTCGGATGGTGTTCTCTCAAACGATTGTTTTGTATCATTTGGATTATAGCAGCTTTAAGTTCAAAGGAATTAGCTGCTACAACAAAGGTTTGTATACTTAAGTAAATTTCATCTGTTGTAGGGTTTGTATTGTCTCTTGACTGTCTTTGTATTTGATGATGTTCATATTCAGTAGTTTGATTTCTAGAATTATTATGTGATGTGCCATTTCTTGCAAATTATGAATTCCTTTCTGTTTTGTAGTTTTTCTTATTGTCCGCTCTAACTCAGAATCGTAAGACACTAAACCTTCAGATTCCGAACTACACATACAAAACTAAAAGTTTAGAAAATAAAACTTAGACTAATTAAAATACTTAAAAAATAATTTAATTTTAAGATAAAACTAAGTACATATAGAAAAATTAAAATAAAATTTTCTAAAATAAGTCTAGAGTTTAAATATAATTTCTAAGTTAAAAAGTGTCGTCGCTTCCCCAACAACGGTGTGAAATACTTGACCCGACCCACAATTATGCAGATATTTATATTCCAAAACATAGCAAAAAACTTAACCTAATTTATATTTAGTAACTAGTGAGAACAAATTTAATTCTATTTAGAATATAGATTAATAGCTTTCACACTAGGGGTACCATGCTAGTATACGTATCGTTTCAAGTAATATAAATTTTTCTATAAAAACCCCAGTATCGATCCTACAACAAAGTTGTAACCCTTTATAATAACTTGGTAAAGTTTTTACTTAAAACTGTAGATATTAAACTAGTAATAAGGTTAATAGTTATATGATAACAAGAAGTAATCATTACCTACAAATTTAGTATAAAAGCTTAAAGAAATTTTAAATGTTTCTAAACTAATTATAAGTAGAAAAGTTCAAATTATGTAAAGAGTCTTTTCCCTTTCAATGAATTCATAATCAGTGTTGGAATCAAATGTTTAAAGGTTTAAATGATGTTTTATAACAAATCAGAGCATACATATTCTTTACTTTATCTCGAGTGCATAAAGAACATTAGCTAATTTAAACAAAGTTCTTAATTGTATGGTTATGCTGAGTAGATTCTAGCTTCGCACTTCTAGATTACCCATTGTGCCCTCTCTATAGGACTAACCAGGGACTCAAGATCCATCTCTACACCAAATTAGCAAAGGATCTAACCTGTCACCCTAGAATCACCAATTCTACGCCCATCAAACTTATCTCCCTATTTATTTACACAAACCAATAGACTAAGTTGCACCCTCGTAAAGGTTAATGTGGGATTCACTAGTTCAGTGAAATCATAGACCTCCCGGGTCATTTTTGTTTCGCAACAGATTTTAACATTACAAGTGACCAATTTTCAAAGAAAATGATGAACTGGTGAAAGTACCATCACAATTTTTGGAATAAAAGAAATTATAAACAAATTAAATCCTTCACATGATTACTATTTATTGCAAAGAGAAAGAAAAGAAAATCTATTCAGAATTCATAGGGATAACAAAAACAAAAGAATGATCTATAATAAAACTCAAATGTCCAAAACAAAACATAAATAAAAGTACAAATACTTATCTCAAACTCTTCCCCAAGCAATCCTCTGCAGATCCTCAACTGTCCCTGACTAAAATAGACTCACACAAGACTCACAAAACACACACAATCACAAAGACTCACCACCCTTTCACTATGGCGGTCGCGCACTTTAATGGGGGGTTAACCTACAAAAAATTGACTACACACACACACTTTTTTGTTTGAATATATTTTCTATAAATAAAGCTCTGAATGTCACCAAGGGTCACTTCAAGAATCTCTTCAAAATTCATCCAATTTTATAGTATAAAAGGGCTCACCGTTCTGGCACCTAGGAACCCAACTGTGGAGCCTAGGCATCCAACTATGGCTCCTAGGCGTAGGCCTTCTAGAAGAGTCACATAATTGCCTGTGCTTATGCGCCAGATCCAGCGCCTAGGCGCCATGTCACTTTTTACTCCATTTGACCTCTTTTTGCTCCATTTTTGCTCCTTTTGCATTTAAACTCTATTTTTTGCACTTGAAATCAAAAACTCACAAAATTCCTTTCATTAAAGCATGATATCCTTAAAAATGAGCATAAAATGTTCATATAAAATAAGTAATTTAAGGTGTTTCACCTTTCCAAGAAGGGTTTTAAGTCTATTACATTGAATGTTTTCCTTATTTTAGGTTAAGGCTCCAAAGTTTCACTTTTCTTGGTAGACTTGACCCTATGACTTTGAGGTGGTTTGCCTAGCTATAATGTAAATACTCACCATTATTTCCCTACAGGATTTTATGTCATTCAATATAAGTAAGAACATTCTAAAAAAACATCAGGATGAAAAATTGAACTTTTCTATAAGTACGACAAATGCCAAATAATAGGATAGTCTTGGATATTATTAAGGTTTTCTCAGTATCTTCAAGTGTCCCGTAACTTTCCTCCTTTTGGCCTCCGTAAATAATTATTCAAGTTTTGGGCTTCTTTCGTTTAAAAATCCAAAGTCCAATTGTGAAAGCTTAATCATAGAAATTCCAAGAGGATAAAATCACAGTCTTAATCGAGAATTTTTTTAAGTAACTTTGATTTCTTAAGATGTAATTAACTATAGGAGTTTACTCCTATATGATGGAGAATACCCTAAAACTAATCTAAACCCTATCTAGTCTTCAGATTAGATAAGGGAAATGATCTGTTGGGTTTGAACCAATTATCAGTACAGAAATACAATGTTTGAATAATTAAACCCATCACAAAATTTTTATTTCTACCTCTCTAGGTGATTTACTTTTTATGATAACGTGCTTGATTATTTAAACTATCAAAGTCCTTGAATCTACACAGCCTTCAAAGGCCTTACGTCCGGAGATGGGGTGCCAGCACAAGCCCGTAAGGACTAATAACCACCTAACTAAACTAGATCAGGCACCTTATCATTCTCCTTTGTTGAAATCATCATCTTACACAAATTTTGTTCTTCCTGAACTTGTTTAGATTGTTTAACCACATTCTTCTTTTACTGAGTTGGGATCTTATGTTGTTCTTGTACATACCTGGCTTTATTCACTCTCAGCTCTGCATGTGCAACAAAATAATTATCCAAATAATGCCCAAAGATTCTACTCTTATAACTATACTTTGGAATAAACTCAATCTCTACTATCTGCTAATAGTCATTGTTTTGAGATCCTAACCATATCTCATCAGGCATAGAAGAGGTAATCTCCCTCTCCACTAGGATTCTAACAGATGATGGCCTGCTAAAATTTTCAGTGGCTAAATCAACCTTCAAAGGCTTCACAAAATTGGGTCCAATGAAATACAAAACTTGATGATTACAGTAATACAATCTAAGACCAGGCAATATAAACCACACAAAAATTATAGGAAGTTAAGTGGAAAAATTAAAATTAGGAGACCATTTGAAAAATTCAATTTGAGAACTTCTACTTGCCATGCTTTACCTCCAAATAACCTTGCGTAATCCTCTTCCTTGCTAAGTTCGAAAATAACATGCCTCCCATCCAGTGCGCCACCCTTCCATTTCCCTAGCAATTTGAGATTATTAAAAAAAATTCTAATAAGGTCCATCTTAGGATGACCATATGTGTATTATCCAATAGGAGTATACTTCAAATGATTTGCCAATTTAATTATTTCAGATTCAAAGAAAATGTTTGCTGGTTTTCCTTAATATCTTTCTGTTTTCTTCAAAAAGCCTTTTTATACATCTTTGTCAGTATATTTTTTATAAACTTACAAGCATACATATATATATATATATATATATGTGTGTGTGTGTGTGTGTGTGTGTGTGTGTGTGTGTGTGTGTGTGTGTGTGTGTGTGTGTGTTCATTTTTCCCCTCTTTCCTCCTCGCTTTTTTTTCTTATTGAACTTTTAGGTTGGGTGTTATTAAGCTAGGTTTGTTGTTTATGGTTGGGTCAAAGGGGTTAATTAGTTCAGTTAATGGGTTGATTTGTTACTTAAGGTGTTAATAGGTTGATTAATGGGAAGTGAACTAACTAATTGTTTACTAGCTCAACCAAATGTTTAATGATTTATTTAAGTGCTTAATGGGTTACTTAAATGTTTTATAATTAGTTAATAAATTTTTTTATGAATTAATTAATTGTTTGATGATTTAGTTAACCATTTTATGTGTTAATTAATTATTTTATGAGCTAATTAATTATCAAATGAGATAACTGAATTATTTATGTGTTAGCTAATTATTTAATAAGTTAACTAAATGTTTATTGAATTAATTAAATATTTAATGCTTAATTTAATTTTTTATTGAGTGAATTAATCATTTTATGAGAACTAATTTTTTAATGGGTTAATTAAAGTGTTAATGGATTAAATAATTGTTTTCATGGCTTGATTAAAGGTTTATTAATTAAATAAATTTTTTAATTAGTTAATTATTGAATTAATAGGTTTTTTAACGGGTTAACTAATTATTTAATAAAGTAATTAAGAGTTTAGTGATTTAATTAAGGATTAGTATAATATATATGTGTTTATAGTTAAGTACTTAGTAGTTTAATTAGGTGATTAATGATTGAATTAAGTATTAGTGTTTCAATTAAGTGATTTAAACTTCGGTTAAGATGGTTTTGTGAGATTAGGTTCTCTATTTAAAAAACATTATGGGTTAGCTCTTGGTTAGAAGGGAATTAAGATTTTGCCTCATAGTTAGAAGGCAATTACGAGTTTGCCTATTGGTTAGAAGGTAATTAAGTGTTTTGGTTTGAGATTAGTAGGGTTTGGGGGAATTAGGCTCTATTTGGCTGGCTAAAGAGGATTAAGCCCATGATTTTCGGGTTCTGTTTAACATAAAAATGGGGTGTAGTCTCATGAACAAAGCAAAAGAGGGAGGGCTAACATTCTAATCTTATGATACAATCTAAATTAAACAAAAGCCCTGGTTTTTTTAACATGCAAAATGTGATATAAATGACATATAACATAAGTAATTTAGAAGCCCCGTGAACTAATATAATAATACAACATATGATGGTGAATTTTAAAAATTAACAACTAACATTGTGAAAACATAAAGAATTTGAAAATTGAATGGCGAAGTTTCAAAATTAACAAATAACATTGAAGGATACATGGAAAATTTGAAAATTTGATGGTCAATTTTCAAACTTAACAAAAAACATTATGAATGACCTGAAGAATTTGAAAGATTGCTAGAGAGTTTTTAAAATTAACAAATAACATTGAATGATGCAAGGAAAATTTGAAAACTTGAAGATGGATTAGTGAAAGAAAAAGTGAAATGAATAATTATACCTTCCTTTTGAAACTAATTGAGGTTCTTCCGTATGTGTTCCTTCCATCGATCTTTGCCTTTATCATTGTTTTAAAGTCAATAGATTGCAAGATGAAAATATTAGGTTTTGATTTTGGAATAAGAGGGAAGTGAATGGAATGGGTTTCAATTTTGGAAGAATAGAGAAGAGAGGAGGAATTTCAAAAAATTTGGGTGAGAGAGGTATAGGGAGAGTGGGTCATGTTTAAAATGTAAAGATTGAGTTCTTGGGGAGATTTTTTGGGGAAAATGAGGTTATGAGTGAGGTAGATGGCTAGGATTACAGAAGGGGGTTAAGGTAGTGAACTGATGGCTTGCATTAATGACATGGAGAAGAGAGAATGCGATGTGAAGCATGTGGGTGAGGTGGACCAATATCAGAGGGTGTCGTGGATTGAAGAGGTAGACGACTAGGATGAAGAAGTTGGAGAGTGAATGGAGGATTGAGATCAGAGGATGTGGAGGGGATAGTTGGAAAACGGAGGGGCATTTTGGTAATTTGTCCGGGGTAGTTAAATTAGTTTTGGAAGTATGCAAGTATATGTAATTTTGAAGAGTAGAAGACAAGGAATCCAATGGTCTAAACCATTTTCAAAAAGGAGATCTCTAGTTGAAGTTATGTCCATTTGTAGTGGTTATGTGATTAGAAGTTAGTTACAAGGAAGTTAGGAGTTAGTTATGGTAAAAAATTTGACTTTAGCTAATTTGATAGAGGAAATGTTAGAAATTCAATGGTACAAGTAGTTTTAGTCAAATCGGGCTTCATATGATGATATTTTCGATTAAAGTGGGTCGAATCCTTAGGTGAGAAAATATGGTGATTTTTTAGTAAGAATTTTAAATTTATTTTATTGGACCAAAGTATGTAATTATGAATTTAAAATAACTTTTGTTGAAGTCTAAACTTGACTTGAAGCATTTGAGATAATTATGGTCAAATTATCCTTTTATTTTCAAAATTATCTTTTTTGTCTCTTCTAATTATCATCGGCGTAATGGACATCCAAATAGAGTCATATTTAGGTGCAAAGGCACTCATTTAAATATGGATGAAATGGTGAAGTCTATTTTCAAAAATAATAAGTTGTTAAAATATTTTTATGTGAAACAAATTTTAATGCAAAAAAACCTCAAGTGTACAATCTTTTGTAAAGAATAAAGTCTTATGACCACTAACTGGTCTATGTGCTTCTCATATGTAACTATAAAGATCATGCAACTTACTGTATGTAATTAGGATCACCCAATCGACTTATGCAAAAAAATGATAATTTTAGAGTATGTGATGAAAATATTATGAAATTTTGAATTAAGGAGTTTGACTTAAATATTATTTTAAATGATCGTCAAACTTATTTGCAAGCTATTGAAGTGTGATAATAAGCCTAATAGAACTTTTAAAATGAAGAATTGAGTTCTACAATGATCTCAGGAGAGTAAGTAATAATCTCGGTGTTTCACTAATTAAGGTTGATTTTAGGATTACCTTTGAGTTTGATTAAAATTGATAGTATTTCAAGTTAATTTTTAATAGATTTTAATATTTATTAAATTAATACCCATTTTTTCTTAAATTTGGGTTTGCTCAAGACAAAGCTTAAACGACATCCAGCTAACTTTAAGGTAGGAAAATAGGGTTGGCCAAAAATGAGGTCAATAAGAAATAATGGTCATGCCATGGGATTCATTATTGCCCTAATCTTTCCCCTTGCACACGTAATTGTGCAATCAAAGGTGATTCAAAGGCCACGGAAAGTCTAAATTAGGCAATTTTGATAAGAATTATTTAAACTACAACTTTGTATCAATTTGAGCTCATTCAATCTATAGTTTTACTTCTTTTTTTTTTCAAGTAAAAGTGAATATCATTGGGTTCATATTACTTCAAGCTTCATATATTATGTTAAAAATACATTTAATCAAGCTAGTATGCTTAGGATCACAAGATAGTATTTATGTACATATTTTAATATGATATATTGAGTATAGAATTATATAAATAGATATAAGAATTTCGTTGTCAGATAACTAAATACTTTAAAATTCTATGTTGTACTAAAATATCTAACATGTAACTAAAGCCATGGATCAAAATTTTGTTAATGAGTCGATGTCATTGGTCCATCTTGGAACTGAAAATACATTTAAACAAAAATAATAAATAATATAGTTTTAAAGCTTTTAATTTATCATGATAATATAAATATCGTGAAGATATCATTATACAATATTTATTAAATTTACACAAATGTCCCATTCGCAAAGCAGTGGGCCGAAACGGTCGAACCTTTCACAGCGTGGTTCAACGAACCGGACCGGTTGATATAGACCAAATCTACGAAAGAGATTTTTCGTATGGGCTAGGCTCCATTCGTCCAGCTGTGAACTGTCGGTGAACGGACGGGACGAGGGATGGCGGTCTCTATACCGTCGTTTTCACCCAACACGGCCCCACAAGCGCTTTCACCTCTTCTCGTTGCGCTTTTTGTAAGAACGCTGAACCAATAACACAAAGGAATGAGGTGTCGTCAGATCGGCGCTAGTCTTTGTTGCATAGTTAGTCAATATAATTATTTAGATCTAAATGGTTGAGGGTTGTGCAGATTCGATTTTATTAAATAAAAATTTGTAACATGATTACATACATGTCGTGTAAAAAAGGAACAAAAATATGAAATTGAGAACATTTGAATTGGTTAGAATGTGTAATTTAATAAGATTCGAAACAAAAACACTCAAAAGATATTGTTTTTCTATTGCTGAAAGCAAAAGGCAGTAGATTATGGAGAACAAGCAGTAATATTGACAATTTTAATGGTATGGTGGCTATCGCCAGCAGTAATTTGACAGTGGGTTAAAAAGATGATTCTCTTTTGGCAAATCGACTAAGATATTGTAGCAATATATATATATATATATATATATATATATATATAAGTGTGTGTGTGTGTGCGCGCGCGTTCGCATGACTTGTTAGTAAAACGATCTCTTTGATGGTGTAACTCCCCTCAGGTTCGAATCCCCTACTAATGCAATGTCTCCTTAAGGCAGGTGGCATTTGAATCTATCTGCACACCGCGTCGGTTCCCAAAACTTATGTGAGTTAGTGTATTAAGGGTTAATTGACAGTTCCGCTCATTGATCAATCCATAAATGTATATATCGAGAGTGATTGATTTGTTTTTAAAATATCGTAGTAGATTTTGCCAAGCCACGAATATTGTGTGGGTTTGTGCGTGTGTGTATCTATACCAATCAACAAGTAGCATATTCATATAGAACATTTTAGCCTGAGAAATGCAGAATATTATAGCTTGAAAAAACTCTCTCTCTCTCTCTCTCTCTCTCTCTCTCTCTCTCTCTCTCTCTATATATATATATATATATATATATATATCACTACAGAAAAAAAGCGATCAAACCGACGGTCTACGTTTGCATCACTAAAAATATTTCATATTTGTATGGTATATGTTGTAATGAATCTCAATTATTAGGCTAGGTAGACCCGGTCTACAGGGGGAGGCCCCTTCTATTATAAATAGAAGGGGTGGCTTGTAGGGGAGGGTTGAGGGGAAAGAAACCAAGGAGTGAGAACTAGGAGGAAGAAGAGAGGAAAGGGAGAGGCTTCAAGGATTGAGGGGAGAATCTCGGGGATCTAAGGTCAAGATTTATTCGAGAGAGAGATCATGGCAAGATGGGAGCTCGGTGAGATCTTGGGTCGAAGTGAGTCGAGAGAGATATTTGGAGCTTATTCCTCAATGGTGTAGAAGCCTTGTAATTCTTCTCTATTATCTTAGAGGATTTGGTTGATTCCCTCCCGTGGATGTAGGTCCGAAGGACCGAACCACGTAAATCCTCTTGTTTGCTTGTGTTCTCGTGTTCACATCTTCCTTGCTGTGATTTGTGGTTTGTTCTCTTACCAAGATTGAGGAAAGAAAGTGTTCTTCCCACAACAATTGGCGCCGTCTGTGGGAAAATCTCGACACATCTTGGTCGGAGGAATCACACCCAAGAAATCGCAGCAAGAATGAAGAAGAGGTGTTTGGCGGGGACAATGGGTTCCACCAAATTCGACATCGAGAAATTCACGGGAAAGAATGACTTCGGCCTGTGGAGAGTAAAAATGAGAGCCCTACTGGTTCAGCAAGGTGTTGTAGAAGCCTTGCAAGGGTCGGCGGCTCTGCCGGCCGACATGATAGAGAAAGAGAAGATCGACATGTTGGAGAAAGCTCATAGTTTGATAATCTTGAGCTTGGGCGACAAGATTCTGAGGGAGGTGTCGAGGGAGACAACGGCTCAAGCGCTTTGGGCCAAACTCGAGGTACTCTACCTAACCGAGTCCCTGGCTAATAGGCTCTTTCTGAAGCAGCGCCTATACTCTTTCAAAATGCACGAAGACAAATCAGTCTCGGAGCAGATAGACGAGTTCAACAAGATCATAGATGATCTTGAGAACATCGACGTCAAGATGGATGATGAGGACAAGGCGCTGTTGTTGCTAAACTCTATTCCTAAGAGCTACGAGCAGTTCAAGGATGTGATGCTCTATGGAAGGGCGCAAACGATTACTCTGGAAGAGGTTCAATCAGCGATCGAGCCAAAGAACTTCGGAAGAAGCACGACATGAAGGAGGAAACCGGCGGAGACGATCGATGGTTAGAGGAAGATCGAGCGATAAAGGTTATAAAAGTGATCGGAGCGGATCAAGAGTCCGGAAGAAATGTTAGAGGTCGGTCTTCTAAGAGATCCTACAAGTCTTACCCTTGCCACAAGGAAGGTCATTTTAAGAAGGATCGTCCGGATAAAAGAAAGGCTTTCGGGAGAAGCCTAAAGATTACGGAGAAGCGAGCATAGTCTCGGACGGCTATGATTTAGGTCGAAGCTACGGTGATCACGGAATGCGAATCTAGCGAGGAGTGGATCCTTGACTCGGGGTGCTCCTTCCACATGTGTCCTCACAAAGACTGGTTCGAGACACTACAACTAGCAAATGGTGGATCCATTTTACTCAGAGACAATAAAGCCTGCAGGGTAATCGGCAGTGGGAAGATCATAATAAAGATGTTCGATGGAGCTGAATGGATACTGCAGCATGTCAGGTACGTTCCAGAACTTAAAAGAAATATGATTTCTTTAGGGTCGCTGGAATCGAATGGATACTCATTCAAGGCAGAGAATAGGCTGTATCGAGTAGCTAAGGGCTCTCTCATAGTCGTGAAAGGAGTAAGAAAGAATGAGGCTATACTCCCTAGTTGGAAAAGCTGTGATCGGGAACTTCTCGGATGCGGTTCGATCGAGCCGACGGATCCGGACTATTGCACATGAGGTGGGGCATGTAAGCGAAAGGGGCTTACGAGGAATTGTCCGAGCGAAACTATTATGCGGAGATCGGGTCGACAAGCTGGAATTCCATGAACAATGCGTGCGGGGAAGGCCACCGGGGTGAAGTTCTCCAGCTGGAATACATACATCGAAGAAACCTCTTGATTATGTACACGGTGATCTATGGGGCCCAGCTAAAACTCGGACTCATGGAGGAGGAAGGTACTTCATGTCCATCATCGATGACTACACCGGGAAGGTATGGGTCTTTATCCTAAAAACAAAAGATGAAGCTTTTCGACGATTCGGGGTGCGGTTAACTCTCACCGAAAACAAGATGGGAGCAAAGCTGGAGCACTGAGAGCGACAATGGCTTGAGTACTGTTCGGAGGCGGTTTAAGGAGCCGTGCGGGAGGAATGGCATCACGAGGCACAAGACAGGTCCGAACACTCCTCAACGAACGGCCTGGGCGAGAGGATGAACGGGACTCTCCTAGAGAGAGTGAGGTGCATGCTGCTTAAATGCGGGTCTACCCAAAAGTTTACGGGGGCGAAGGCTGTGTCAACCGCTCGCTACCTTATCAACAGATGCCCATCTACAGTTGTTGATATGAAGACTCCTTTGGAGATGTGGTACGGAAAGCCAGGTAACTATGATAATCTTAAAGTCTTTGGATGTATTGCATACTCTCACGTTAGACAGGATAAGCTGGAAGCGAGGGCTTTGAAGTGCATCTTCATCGGATACCCACCTGGAACCAAAGGTTACAAACTTTGGTGCCTAGATCAACAAAAATGCATCATCAGTAGGGATGTGACATTCGATGAGTCCAAAATGGGGAATCTGCAAAGCTATGTTACCAGGAACAGTGTCACTAAGGAGGATTCATCAATTGAGGTGGAGCTGCAACAACGACAAACTTTGACTGATCAAAGGACAATTGTGAACGATCAAGACAAAGTGGCGGAAGACCGACGAAGTAGTGAACCAGAAAGAAGATCTGACGACTACAACTTGGTAAGGGACAGACAAAGGAGAACTATCAGACCGCCAGAGAGATACGGCCATGCAGATATGATCTCCTATGCTCTGAGTGTTGCTGAAGTGGTAGAGAAGATACCAACTGAAGACAACCCTGCTGATATGCTCACCAAGGCGCTGCCCATAGCTAAGTTCAGACACTGTCTGGACTTAGTGAATTTTCCACTCGGTCGAGGGCCCCTCGGGGGCCACGTGGAGGAATCACTACTCCGACGTAATTGAGGGTCGAGGTGGAGATTTGTTGTTTTGACCCCCGATTAGTCACTAAGGCAAGTGACACCCTTGTAAACTCCTCCTTAATTTAAGCCTCCATTGTTGACTTTAGAAAGGTGCCACCTCATTATGGAAGACCACTAGAAGAGGACATGTGGAAGGACATGTGGAGGCCAGTGCGGTGGAAGGAGGACATGTGAAAGAACATGTGGAGACCATGCGATGGAGGACTCTAAAGGGTGGACATGTGGAAGCCATGCGATCCTTGAAGGTTACACCTCATCTATTTATAGAATATTATAATGTAATCTAATATACTATAAATAGATGAGGAAGGAAGGCTTTAGTGTGGGTTTTGTAAGAGTAAAAGAACTCGAGGAGTGTGGGCTAGCTTGTTAAGGGTGAGGAGAGCATCTTGGAGGCCTTGGATGTGAAGGGAGGCCATGGAAGATGAGGGCTCATCTATGTAAAGCTAAGTACTCCTGTTTCTTGTCTTAGTGAATTATTTTGATTCCCTCTCGTGGATGTAGGTCCGAAGCACCGAACCATGTAAATCCTCTTGTTTGCTTGTGTTCTCGTGTTTGCATCTTCCTTGCTGTGATTTGTGGTTTGTTCTCTTGCCAAGATTGAGGAAAGAAAGTGTTCTTCCCACAACAATTGGCGCTGTCTGTGGGAAAATCTCGACACATCTTGGTCGGAGGAATCACACTCAAGAAATCACAACAGTATAATTACGGTTTATGATCTGGGTTATTTTCGTCGACTTAACAACAAGAAATGTCTCGCTTATTAACACTAAAATTTTTTTGATGATTTTTATTTTTGCCAACACCTTATGTCGTCGGTTAAAAGAAAGCATTCGCCGACAACCATATTACGCCGGTTATCCATGAACTAGCCATTTAGCTGGATACTAACTGACACTTTTTTTAATAAGTAATAGAGTTATTTGTTGGTAATAATGTAAATACCGATGGTGTAGCAATAGTTTATGTTTGAGTCACTTACGACAGCATAACCATAGAATTATGTGGCTTATTAACAATAATATTCTGTCTGACAATTTATTCTTTATTACCGACGCCATAAGTCGTAGGTTATAAACATATATTAACCGACGATCATGTGTGTCATCAGTATATAATTGAACCGCAATCTAGCAGGGTACTAACAGCATGTTTTTATAATAAGCAACATAAATGATCATTTGCAAAAGTATTAATAACCAACAGATTTTAAGTCGTTTATAAGTCATCTAAAATAATCCAATATGCCACCTAAATTTTGTCCCTCCCTCTTCTGCCCTAATCCCGTCTCTCCTCGCTCCTCTCCAACCAAAGCCCTCTCCTCTACTTCTCCTCTCTCCCCGAACCCCACTTCTCTCCCTTAAACCATCGCAAGTCCCTCCACCCCCTAACTGTTTCATCCAAAACTATCATCTATGTTGCCAAACCCTCACGATATAGTCCGTAAGAGCTAGCTGGGAACGCAATGACAGGATCACGACTTACAGTGACTGTAAACTCCCATTTTTCTCCTCCTTCTGCTCCTCTCCTACCCGGAACTATCGAGGAAGGTAAGTCTTCTTCATTAAATTTTTTATTTTTAAATATTTTCAAAAAATGCATTTAGGATTTAGCAACTATGATCAAATAGTTTCTTATTTTTGTTGGATTACATCAAAAATTGACTTTTAGACCATACATTTTTACTTTAGTTATGGATGCTCTTACTAGACATTTACAGGTGGATTTAAATTGGAGTTTGATTATTTCCTTAAATGTCCTTATGGATAAGACTAGGGAAAGAATTTATGGATGAATATGAATAATTTGGGTTGGGGTTTTATCATGACTTTTAATATTTGAGTGAGAATTTAAAAAATGGATGAAGGAGGGTGTTTGATTTGTAAATTGTAATGTTTGGGTGCGTTATATGTAATCTTCCTAAAACTTAAATTATGGAGGTCGATATTGGAGTCTAAAAGCCTTCCATTAAGTAGGTTTAGAACTAAAAACATGAAATATAATTTTAGTAGCAATAGCTCTAGTGGCAGAGTTATAACTACGGGTGATCAAATCATTAAATGGAGTGAACATTTTAGATATCTCTAGTCTTTTATTCAATTTTTAGGTGATATTGATGGAGATGTGATTAGTAGATTTCAAGTTGATTAATTGAAGTGGAGGAATGCATCCAGCCTATTTCATGATAGAAAATTTTGCTTAGAGTTAAAAGGAAAATTTAATAAGATGGCAGTGAGTCCTACAATGTTCTATGGCACAGAACGTTATCATTTAGATTAAAGGGTTTTCGATTAAAAAGCAAAATTTAGCTTGAATGAGTTTTAATAAATCATGAAAATCCAAAACTATCTAATTCCGAGGTGCATGCCAAATCTGGAATATGATATAGTTCAAAAAAGGATAATTTCTCGGTAATTGATTTTAAGTTTGATTCGCACAAACTTTTAACTAGACCTCTTCCACACCTTTGAACAAATTTTGATAAGGAAATTTCTCACATGATGTAGCTAGAGTGTTCACTTCATCATCTAATGAAAAATTCAGTTTCCATTTCCAAAATAGAAATCACATAAGTCATTATGTTCTGTAATGTCATGAATAAAAATGTTTGAAGTGCATTTCCAATTTGAGAATGAAAATTGGATTTCTCATCATATGATTTTGTACAAACTTTTAAAACATCATGTGAAATATTTCTTATGAGAAATTATTCATAAATGTAAAAGTGGATTATTAAGAGTTTTATATGAGAATACTTAGGTGGATGAGTAGTTTAACACTTGTAGAGAAAATACGAAAAAAATATACTTGTAATATGGTTGATGTAACTACAATGACAACCAATATTAGAGGAACATATGGATAAATGTACATCAAGAATCAATCTTCGACAACCCTAATAGCCTTAGAAAACTGTTAATGTTCTGATTTCAAAGCTATCTAAAATGTTCACTCCTTTTAAAATGTGTTGCCTATTGTCAGGTTTCATCACCTTTTATTTCAAAACGACCATGAAATATACTAAAATGATTAAATAAAATGCAATCAACTGATTGCATTTTATAATGTGTTTGTTATTCTCATGTTTGAAGGTACACACGGATATTTGTAAATTGAGATTCTGAATGTAAAACATACTTTATCTGGATAGAAAAGGGATCACCCAGGAGTTCATGAATGGTGTTGAGGAATTTTGGGCAGTTACTTCTCAATTGCAAGTTTACCTATCTGAAAGTAGGTTATGGTGTTCATGTTTGAAACAAAAAAATCGAGCATAGCTAACGCCCGACGAAATGAAATATGATATATACATTTTGGGATTTCAACCATATTACTAGATTTGGAATTCACATAGGTTGGTTGATCATAAAATATTTAGCTCCGCTCCTTCGATGAGTTATGATGCTCCACCTGGATTTGACTGAAGCAAATTTAAAGAAGTGATCTTTGATGGACAATACATTATTATGTGAGCCAAGTGCAGTAGAAAGAGACACCAAATTCTAAGGCTTTGAAGTTTTATGGTTTATTGAGTGTTGTGCAAAGGCCACTGTAGTATGTTTGCTCATGCCATTCTAAGTTATATGTAGCTCCTAGAATTTTGAAAAATAAAAAACGGAGTATAACACACACAGAGAATACTTCAATCATTTTGCAGGCCTGTTGAAAGAGGCTAATCCACCTAAAAGTTTAATCCTTAAAGATTTATACAGGACAAAAAAGTTGTTCTCCAAGTTAAGGCTTAACAGAGAAGATTGATTGTTGTGTAAATGGATGTATGTCACAAGAGTAGCACGATTGAGACTCAATGCAGATTTTATAATTCTCCAAGATTCAAACCACAGAGCAGAAAAAGTAAGAGGTGAAAGAAATTTACGTTCAAGTAGTTCTTTTATTTGCCACTTATTTCACATCTACAAAGGCTATACAATTATATCCATACAATTGTACATATAGCGCGACAACAGAGCAGATAAAAAGAAAATAACTCAATGAGTCATCTAGCAGATGAGGTGGTGTAGATATATTTTGATCACACATATCATGAGCTTGATGTGGAGGCACGTAACATCCGGCTAGGTTTATGCTCTGACGGCTTCACACCATATGGTCAAATCGCATGCCCTACTCTTGTTGATTAGTGATTGTTAAGCAATATAATCTGCCACTTGATATATGCATGGCAATCCCTTTCTTCTTCCTGACGATTATTATACCTAGTCCCATTAGCCTTAAACGGAGGATTGATGCATATTTGCAGCCATTGATATATGAGTTGTAATGTTTTTAGAAAATAGGTGTACCACTTCTTAATGAAAGATGCACTAATGTGCACCATAAGTAATCTTCTTGCATGTGAATTGTTATCTTAGTGGATCACCACGGAAACGTTAGCCTGCCCATATTGCATGAATTCATCTAAGACATTTATGCTTCAATATGGCAAAAAGAATTCATGATTTGATTATTGTCATATGTTTCTAGATACTGAACATCCCTTTAGGAGGCACAAGAATGCATTCAGAAGAAATAAATTGAGAACTCCTCACCACCACTAACAATATCTAGGAAAAAAATAATGCAGATTGTTAGTCACATTCCAAAGATTATAGTCTGGCCCAACCATTCTTCACATCATCCACCCGGATTTGTTGTCACCCATAATTGGACAATTTTCTTAGGATCTGCATTACTAGAAGAATAACAAGATTAGACACAATTTGGTTGTCATGCACATAAAAAAATTGCTTTTATAATATCTTCAACATTGGCACATCCATCTATCAGGCCACTACCTCCACAAAACGCCTACACTTTCAGGTCACTGCCTCCACGACACACTCATCTGTCAAGCTACTACCTCTATAACATATCCATCCATCGAGCCGATGTCTCCATGGCATGCCCACTCTTTTGGTCACTGCCCCCACATCACACCCACATGTCGGGCCCTTACCTCCACAACATGACCATCCGTGATACATGAATGCAAGACTTGATTTGAAGAGGATAAACAAAATACGGGAGTTAGAGATTCAAAAAAATTTTGCTGGTAAGCTTATTAAGCCCAAAGAAAAATAATCCCTCCCTTTATTCTAGAAAAGAATAACTTTTGAGTAACTCCAATCACTAAAATTCTCATGTGACTTGTTGACCTCACTTTTGTGAAGGTCCAGTCTTTCTTTAGATAGCTTATGGTCTAGCCATAGGACTCTCATGGTGACTTTCTTAGAAGACTAGTGATGGAACCCTACTCTCTAAGAAATTCAAAATGCTTCTTTTCTTCACTTGGAGTTTCATATGTTTAATGTCTGACCTCTAAATATTTAGGAAGATTAGACTAAGCATAAGAAAACTTAAAGGGAGTTCCCTATAAGTGGACAGGCCTTAAGACTGACCCTGGTTGGTCTGGAGCTAGCACACACACACTTGCACATTACACTCTCACACACTATTCACAACCCTAAGCCACATATGCTCACCCCTTTTCTTTGGAAACTCATGTAGGTGGTCCCCGCAAACACTAAGACCATAACTAAGGTGGCTAGAACCAGCACATGGAGGATCAAAAGGGGGTTTTTCTTTGGTTCGCGGCTAAAATAGGTTGGCATTCCTAATTGACACCAAATTCTACCTAAATTTCCAAACTTTAACCTTTAGCCCCTCAACCGTACCAAATTACCAATATACCCCTAAACACTAATTTTAGCCAAAATTCTCAAAATTTCACAAATTATTCAATTTTCTCAAAAAAAATAAACATTTCAAAATATTACCCACCACTCAAATTGACCAATTTAACCCGAAATTTACCATATTTTCCCAAAGTAGCTCCAAAATTACCAAAATACTCTCCATAGCCCAAAAATTCCATAAATTTCCAGAAGTTCCAAAATCCCTCAAAACATTCCCAAACTAAGTTTTGAACCAAGCTATGAGTCCAATTTGACCAAATTAGCCAAATTTGACCAAATTAGCCAAATTTGACCAAAATCCCCAAATTGCCCCATTTTAAGCCTAAAATACCCAAACCACCCCCAATGTCCACCCAATTGACATCAATCCTCCCTAGTTTTAATTCCAAACATAAATTCATCATGGATAAGCCCAATCTAACTCAAATCCAAGTCCAATTGGACCCAATTGCAAGCTCAATTTCAACCCAAATCCAAAATCCCCTATTTTTGTGATATGACCCAAATTCCCTAAATTGAACTCTACTAAAGTCAATTCTGTCAAAATTTAATTCCAAACTCTTCATAACTATACTAAAAACCAAATTGATCCATAAATTGAGCTAAATCTAGACCCAAACCTCACCCAAGTTCAACCTGAAACCAAAATTCCCAAATTTGCCCCAAATTGGCCACATGTCCAAATTCCACCAAATTGAATGCCCTGAGCTTAAATTGCCTTCCAATTAATGTCAAGAAAGATTCATGACATCCCAAGCTAGACCATTTGGACCAATCAGTTTACCCTTAACCCAACTCTAGCCTAACTCAAACTCAAGCTAGCCCATATAACCCAAAATTGACCAAATGACCAAATCAAGCCAAATTGACCCCTCAAACCAATTCAAAATCACTCTAATCCTTTCCAAAATGCTTCATGACAATCATTTACACAAAATTGATCAATTACTTGACCCCAAATTGGACCTATACTTAACCTAGCCCAAACTAAGCCCAAACTCCCTAAAATTGAACCCATGCCCACCCAATGTCATCCAAATCAAGCCAAGTTGACTAAGCAAAGCCCACCACAACCATCAAGTGGACCCTCAGAACCACCCTAGATCCACTTAGATCAATCTCTATGTGTCATGGACCAAGGGTCCCCTAATTTAGGGGATCTCCTTTCATATTTGGCTAAACCCTATTTTTCTCTACCCTAAACTTTCCCCACAAGACTTAATCACATTTAAAGCATCCCTCTTGCTCACGTAACTCCCTGGACACCTCCCCTTTGCCTGGCGGCTGGCCTAGTCACTGAAGAGCAAAAATCAAGAGGCACCCCACACCAATATAAATCCAAGTAGCCAATCAGTGTGGCAAGCTCTGAAGGATTGGATGCGCCACTCATCCCTCCACCTCAGCATGCTTTTGCACCCAAATTAAGGCCCTAAGCTCCACTAGGCAGCCATGGCCATAAAATCATCTCTTCACGACAAAAGAGGAAGTTTCTAAAATTTCTTAGGGGGACTCTGTCCAATTACTTCCAGAGCTTCCTCAAGACCTCCTGAGTGCAACCCAACCATCTTCCAGCCCTAGCCCCCACTGCCTGAGTTCAATTTTTGAGCTCAAGTTTCAGCTAAAATAGAACACAATTCACGACTGTCATACACTGCACCAAAATTCAATTAATTGCACCCACACCATAACCAGACTGAGAGAAGAAGATCCCCCATAAAAGCCCCATCACAGAGAGCCCCTAGCATAGAGTTTGATCAACCCCCATATCAAGTTTGATCATTCATACCTGGACCCAAGGAGAGCTCAAATTGCTACTTAGAGGAGCTTTGAAAGGTACTTACGAAGGTGTAGAAGTCATTTGGTTGAAGCCACATCCCTCAGATCAAGGTATTGAACTCTCATCTTCTCCTGAACTTGTTTTGATTCTCCATGCATTTGTAGTGTTATTAATACCGTATAAGCCGCATGGATATGTTCATCTTGGTTAGATGAGTCTATAGAAACAAACTGCACTTAATTTGGTTGAGTCTCGACTGAGGTCTTAGGGTTAGAAGGTGGATGGTTTACAGGTTAGGTCAGTTAGGAATGATGACCAGGAGCCGCCTGATCACACGTGTATTCAGTGTAGGGCTCTGATTGCACCAGATGAATGATCTAAACATAAAGCACTGACATGAGTCTGCTGAGTTAGAAGGCAGTTTCGAATGGTAGAGCGACGCTTGGGGACTTCGACGCTGCCGAGGATGACGCGCCACCGTGTGTTTAAATAGAAAAATAAGGATTTTTGGATTTATTTAAATCAGTCCTACTTTGAAAATTCATAAGTTCGTATAGAAAGATTAGAAAAATAAAACAAAAATACCCACTTGCTCAATGAACAGAGGTGAATAATGTGAAATAGCTTCATGTCTGTTTGATGTGTATCTTATTTTTAATTAATTAAATACAATAAATCATACTTAGGGCCTAATTAGCTCTAGAAATTTCACCATGGCTTAAGATTTGGGGGTTTGGTTCTCTCTGTCATGAGTGATCTTCCCTGATTTTTCCATGTTCAGGGGGAATCTCTATGTAGAGACCCCTAGTATTCAAGTTAAGCACGTCTATTTTGATATAAAAATTATAATAATTAGGATATTGATCAAAAAATGCAAAATAAATTTTGGTAGGTTCACTATGACCAGAGGACTAGAGGAAAAATATAAACATGGTTTAACTAATTAAATACCTCCCTAATGGTTATTAAACCTTTGCAATGAAAGAAAATTAAAATGGGTTGAATATAAATGTAAATGACATAATAATGATTCTCTTTGGATTAGGGTAAGAGGAGCTCCCATAAAAAATTTCAAGTCATTTGGAGTTAATTTGGCCACCTAACTTGATATTCTAAGCTAAATAGCATATTTGACATTAAAATAATTATAATAATTAAAATAAAAGTTCAAAAATTATGAAATTGGATTTGAGAGTTCCTTGTAACCAGGAGAATTTAATAAAAATAAAATGATAATTAAAATGAACACTTCATTTTTAGCCTTATTTTTGAATTTTAAAAATTATTATTAATTATTAAAATTAATTAAAAATCACAAAAATCACTAAAATACAAAAATGTACTAAATTGTCACATTTGGTCTCTTGGTCACCTAGGGGAAATTAAAATAATTTTCCTAACTTTCTAAATGAAGATATTAATTTTTTAAAGCTTAAAAATGAATATTCCCTAATTTCTCACTAAAATAATTCTAATAATTAAAATATAAACCACAAAAAACATGGAATTTATTTCACTGGGTTTTCTAACCTCAGAAAGATTTATGATAAATACAAAACTTAATTTTCAACCTAAATAATATTTTATATTTAATTAATACTCCAGAACTAAAATAATTATAATAATTAGATTAAAATTTAAAAAATTATGCAAATTGATCCAAGTGGTCCTCTGGTCTATGTGAACCTCCAGTAATTTTCTTAAGGATAGAAGTTTTGTTTTGACTAAGTTATTGAATTTACTTTGAAAACCTTTATTTTTGTTTTAAAATTATTATATAAATTAAATTAAATAAAAAAAATCACAGTTTCTCCTCTGACCCATAATTAGGGTAACATAAATCTTTCTGAATTATGAGGTGAAAGGCTCTAAAGGGCAACATCATAATTAAATAATTTAAGCCTTAATTAATATTTAGGCCTAATCAAAGGGTAAAAGAACAATTAATGATCATAAATTGATAAACCTATATGATTGAAACATAAAAGAATAAATGGTATACATCAACCACACCTTTGTAACAGAAAAGATACATTTGCAATTACTTTAATTATTTTAATTTTGAAGATAATCAAAATTAAATGAACCTAAGTTAGGGGTTTCATCCTTAGAAGATAATATCTAATGATCCAAAACCCCTAATCAATGTTTTAATGATAACTCAGTACTTGAATAAGAATCATAATCACATAAGTCAATTTTTCTAAAAATGCAAATATACAAATTAAGTCTTAAAGGCTTAATAGTGAGCTAGGCTTAATCAAACTTGACTAATATGGATTAGAAAAGATAATAAAATTATTTATAAACATATTTGAAACACTACAAGCCCAACATGAAAAATCAAATTGGCTAAATTCTTAATAAATCAATTTGCACATAAGGGCCTTTACCCACAGAGTTTATAAATAAAAAATTAAATGATGTTACCCCATTCATTAGGATAATTGAAAAATCAAGATTTATTAAGCATAAGGGTATATTGTGGATGAATTATTTAGCAAGTATAATAAGTTTGAACAAACTCAAGACAATTTAAAAAGGTTGTGGAATATCTTGGGTGTTCCCTGGGTTTTTTCACAAGACCTTTAGATATCTCGGAGGACGACCGAACATAATATACTTTGCTAGGGAAAAAAGCATCCTTCAAATGAACAAATAGGAACTCACCAAGTTATGACATAAGATTTGGTTGGTGCGCTTCAATCATGTTTTCTTTCTTTCTGACATGCAAATCTAATTCCCTGTAATATACATATGTTTTGCTGCAAACACTAATGACTTTTAGTTGGGATACGAGAAGAAATGTCGGGTATGTTTTTATTTTATTGCACTGAAATTTACTTTAATTTACTTTCTCGTACCTTTTGTCCTTGTGAAATTGCACGCTAAACAACAAGGTCGCCCTGAATGTCAAAACTAAAACTTTTAGGATAGTCAAAAAACAAAAACAAAACAAAAATCAAATTCATCACCACAACAAAGCAAAATATATGACAACTCAAGATTTAATCATAAACAAAACAGAAATCACAATTGCAACTAAATTAAAATGTCTCTATACTAGGAATGCCTTGGAGGAGGCAACCCATGGCTGCTAACAAGATTTCCCATTGTATGAATGAAAGCACTGAATTCATTTAGTTGAATTTAGTAAATTCATCTAGACTAAGTGGATCCAAAGAAAATAGTGGTATCGGAATGAGGTAACCATGGGATCCTAACTTTTATCGCTATAATCAACTCAAAAATATTCCCATAATAAGACATTAAGAAACCTCAATTTAAACATCTCAAAAATATAAAATTTCTCTCATCTCTTCAATTTGACATTCCTAAAACTTAACCTGCTGCAATGATGAGCTTGAAGCACACACGGTGGGTAGCACGGCTTTCCTTAAAATAAACAACAAGCTATGGGACTTCAAGATAGTTTGTTTAGTGCAACATAAACCCTCACCTCATTCTTTTAGTCATTTTCACCTGGTGCAATATAAGCCCTAACTCGTCTTAGGAATCTTCCTATCTTCCAGGCTACTCTCATGATTGGTATCATGCGAATGTAATACTTATCTAATTAAAATTGGCAGGATGAAACATTAAATAATTTCCTCAAATTGAAGCCAAATCATATGATAGTTTGGGATGTCACTGAGTTTCTTCTTGGATCCGTATCTTCCCCTAGTTCCTCTTCCTTTGGATTCTTGCAACAACTATTCCAAAACTGAGCCACGCACCTATTTGAATTCTTATTAACTGACATACTTTGAAAAATCCTACCTTTTGGAAGTCATGAAAATTTATTTCCTGATCTAAACTAAGAGTTTTCTTAGATGAATTCAATCATTTAAGATGTAATTAACTATAAGGGCTTGTCCTCATAGGGAACATAAACGAAACCAATATTAATATAAACCCTATTTGATATTTTCATATCATATAAGGGAACTTTTCGGTCAACATAAAAGGTTTGCAGACCAAAGCGGTTGTCATAATTTTACTATTAATTAATAATATTATTCTTCTTTTTGCATTTTTCGACTGGAGGTAGGGGCATTCTTGCTCCTTACTTGGGGGAAGGGGGAGAGAGAGAGAGAGAGAGAGAGAGAGAGAGAGATAGATAGAGAGACGTCTAGAGCATAGCACTATCTGACGAAGAAGAAAGATAGGAGTGGCCACCAGAATTTGACATCCACTCCCACCCAACTCTTACCTTGACAAATAACCTCGCCACCGCCCTGACCCCCACAACCTCCCTTGCCCCCACCTTTCCTCTGCCTCTGCCACCACCCTTGTCCCCACTCTCACCCCTGTACTCACCCCTACCACCAGTGCCATACCCACCCCTCACCAATCCTGGCCCCCACCCTTACCACCACCCTTACCTCCACCCCTACCTCTACCTCGACTGCAGCAAATTTGAGTGCATCAGAGGCCCACACTACCTTTAAAGAGCAAGAAGTCGATAGGCAACGACAATCCCATCAAGCCTATCGATAACACGTAACTTTTCTTAATATATTGTCACTAATTTTTTTATTTTTTCAATTGAATATAACACTAACAAATTATTTTCTTAAGGTTCTACCTATGACCCAAACTATTCATGCCATTCAGACTATCATTCAGAGAAAGTACCGCTCAGCATACTTGTTGGAGAAGAAGATCATGATGGCTATTTGAGATATTTGGTTTCAAGAGTTTCCATTAAGTATCATTCAAAAATAAATTAAGTTGTCTTTATTTACTTATCAATCAAACATAATCTCTGTAATAATTGCATAAACAATTCTCCCTTTGCCCTAAGCATGAGGCACACATCCGACACAACTTTGAGTACAAGGACAGTGATTGCCTTTGGGACATGATTGTCAATATCCAGAAATTGTGAAAACTCCTCTCTGTTTCAGGAAGGTTGCATAGGACTAGAATTCTTCGGACTACTAGAAGAAAAGGGAGCAGGCAAAGCAGAAATGTCAGTCGGACTATGGAGGCATAGGGCCCTCCAAACATGTTTGTCAATATCCAGAAATTGTGACAACTCCTCTCTATTTCAGGGAGGTTGCTTAAGCCTAGAATTCTTCGGACTACTATAAGAAGAGGGAGCAGGCAAAGCAGAAAAGGCAGTCGGACTGTGGAGGTATAGGGCCCTCCAAACACACGAGTGGGGTGCTCCCACAAGGAGAGGCTGGTAAGATTTCATCTATTCTATTGAATTTCCTATAGTTCTAACATGTATTCTAACTATTTTATTTTATGGAAAGACTGTGTAGATTGGACTAGAGCGCTCCGACACCGATGCACATGAGCAAACCCATAATAGGCTCTTCGACTAGTCTTGTATCGACGACATATCCTGTCTGATCCAAGTAATTGACAAGCTAAATGAGTTTGATGTTAACACATGTTAGCTCTAACTGAATGTAGTAACTTTTTTTTGTAGGATAGATTTCGGTAGCTGAAAAAGAGTCGATCCTATGCTTCGAGATGCATTACGATCTGCAAGCATGATTCTTCTAATTATGACCTCTAGAGGGAGGTTGTTGGAGAGAAGAAGAAAGACCGAACAACAGGCTCAGGTTACAGAGCTTTTCCTCTGATGCTCACCCCTTCACTTGTGCATCTACAACTTCTACCACTATCCCACAAAATGAGGAGATCTCCAAGTGTGTTGTGGTATTCTCTACCAAGATGGCAGCTCGCTTCTCTCGGATGAGGTCGAAGCTTAAGGCGAACATGGAGGTTCTGAAGGCTATATTGCATTCCTTCCAGCAGAAAATGAGGGAGAGTGCCAAGGCAGGGGCATCATGTGGATGAGGTTGATGAGATAGAGGAGGATGATTAGGAGGGGCATTATTATGTTTTTTATGTTTATATATATTTGAACATATATCTATCCTATGATCAGTGATGTATATATTTTAGAGTAAGCGTACTTATTTATTTCATGATTTGATTTAATAATTTACTATTTGACAGCAATGTTATTTCGGTAATTGCTTGTAATTATATATTGAATGTTATGATAACAGGTTTGGTAATTAAATACAAATAAATAAATTTATTTTTTTTTCATATGCTATATGTTGTTGATAGCATACTATTGGTTTTATGATGGTTCTAAACTTATCCGTAGGCGAAATCGACGACTAGCCGATGAACATTTTTGCCGATGCCTAACTGACATATAACTGATGGCATGAGATGTGTCACACAAAAATGACGAGTACGATACTTTTTTGATAATTAACCCGTCAGTTATAAAAAATGACGCCAAAATGATGCTTAATTGTCGGTTTTACCTACCTCAATAAACTGAAGGTTGCAATGCTTTTCTGATAGTTAACACATCTGCTATAAAAAATGACGTAGATCAGACAGTTTTGCCTGCATCAAAAAACTGACAAGTGCGACACTTTTCGAACATGTATGTCCTCACAATTACCGACGGAAGAACCGTCGATTAAATGAACCAATGATTACCGAAGACTAAAATTTTCTCAAAAAAACCTAAGATGTTAAATTGTCAGATAACCATTGATAACTTTTTATTGTCGGAATATCGGTAGGTTTTGGAATTACAGACAAGTGTTTTACCTACAAACTTAAAATCATCGATAAATTGTTGATAATATTAAAAATGATGGTTTTTTTATCGTAAACGATGGATTGTGACCGTCTGAAAATGCCAAATTTATTATAGTTTGTGTATATATATTTTAGTGTGGCAAGGCTAAAGCTAATCTTTTCTGGGGACTTAATCGACTTTGGAGGAACTATGTATTCCTATTAGAAGACCTGAATGGAATACTATAAAGTTGGTGATATGGAAAATGTCAAGTTACCTAAGTTAACACGGATGAGAGTTCAACATCGAAGGGCATTACCGTTAGGGGTTTTTAAAAACCATTTGGGTCATTGTCAGATCGTTCTTCTATCTTCGTTCTCAAGGTTGAGGCCCAGGTTGTGTTTTACAATTCTGAATATTGTGGCTATGATGAATTGGAGCCTCTTGATAAGCTAAACAAATTCTTTATGGCGTTTAGAAATCTTGAAAGGCCACGCTATCTCTTCGTAGTCTTTGACTATTATTAAGAATATAATTACAAGTTTGTCATGCGATTTTTATGTGGTGTGGACCCATATTTTAAGAGAGAGCAATTGAGGTGCAGATTGGTTGGCTAAGCTCTCACTATTATTTTTGTTATTGACCACAAGACTGCTTTTTTGAAACCTCTTCTTCTTCGGGATAACTTAAGTTAATGTTATGTTAGATGCTAACTAAAAGTTATTCTTTTGTATTTTTTTGGACTCTTTCGGAATAAAGAAGTAACCCATTTTTGCTTTATATATATTATATGGTCTTATTTGGTTGCAAAATTTAAACTATTACAAGTACAAAACTATAATTGAACATTCCCATGGTTGGAGAAGGTTTAAATGTAATATTGGATACATAAAGAATTTAAGATGTCTTAGAATAATGATATGAGTAGTCTTGAGGTGTATTATAAGTTATCAAGTGGCTGTGGCATTCTGTTAAGTAGTTCTCTTAACAGTATAATATAATAAATAATAGTGTGAGAGATTGGGTGAACATTGATGAATGAACGATAAGGAACAATGAACGTTAAGAGGTAGTTGGCAGTTGATTAAAATTATTGCTTGAATTGATATTATGCGCTTTAGACTAATGGTAGAGCAAAATTTGTTCAAAGCTGAAGCACAAATTACCTTTTTTCTCCCAAAGTTTTCTTAACCTTTTTTATCAAGGCTTAGAATCGGAATTAGTAGTTTTAAGAGTTTATTTTTTTAATAAAAAGATAAAATATATGATAATCTTAAGAACATGAAATTTATAATGCGTGGTCTTCATATTGAGAAAATATTTAATAACCACATTTTTATCTTATTGATGTCATATGTATATATTTTCTAAAGTGAATAATACATCATTCAACCGTAGATTTTTTAATATATTTATGTTGAATTCTAAATTATTACTGTGAAAACATGTCGAGAATGAGAGAGAGTGATTGAGGAAATCCTTGTAGAGAAATGGGGAGCCGTCCTTTAATTCGCCTTCTTACCATCTATTTGTAGTGACGTATTTATACGGATAGAAAGGAGGGAACGGTTATGAAAAACGTCTTTAATACTATTTAATCATAATGATTTACTACTAAATCTATATTACAATTTGATGGCAAATATGGTGCAAACTGGTTGGTTGGCACCCTTAAATTCAATTTGAAGACTAAGCCAACCGACCGACTACGCTATATAAACAGGCATGAACTAAGCCATGCATCCTTCGCTTTTAGCTACTCCTCATGTAACCAAAGAGCATTATGGCTGATAGTTTGAGCTAGATTGTCGTGGATCCTCAAAAGGTGGTGAAGGCCAGCTTTTAGGTTCCTCCACCTGCAAAGAGAAAGAGAACTGTGAAGAAAGAAGAATTGTTATGGATTGAACTTGCTTCGATCAACTTGGTGGGCTCGTCACATAGTATCGAGGTAAAGTCACCAAAAATTTTTTGCCATGAAACCCTAGTGTTTGGGCACGATGCAAACACTACCACTAAGGGAAGGTGAAACCCGACCGATGTAGAGGTTGTGATCAGGGAAAAGGAGCGAGAGTGGGGGTCGGTCAGTGGCCCACTTCAATCGCTACCACAGAATGATGGAGGTGCTTCGTCGCAAAGGAGAGATGACGTTTCTAGGGCCATCACCGAGATGGGTAGATTTATGGGTATGTGAGAAATCCCCTTTATTAATTATTAGTTTTTTTATGACTTCATAACATTGACTTCGTTGAAGATGAGTTGATTGAGTCAGACTGTCATGAGAAAGGAGGACCCCTAAAGGTTACCACGGAGTTTGGACCCTCTGTGGTGGCTAGTCTTCAAGTCGAATATGTCGGTCTCCTGACGTTGGATGCTTCGGTAAGGCATTAGCCACCAGACTCTTTGCCCGTGATAAACCCTTGATGGTGACAATCGGCATGGCTACCGCCATCCCACGGAGTTTTGGAGTGGAGGGCAGGTGAGGTTGGATCCTTACTAGAGTTGGTTATTTCTTCAGAGCGAACTGGCGGAGGTCCAGTCATGGACACTGTGCAAGAGTTGTCCACTCGCTGGATGTAGAGATAGGGGCTATTCAAACAGAGTTATTCACTCTTTGAGGCAGGTTGGCCGAGGTGTTACGCGGGCTGGAGGCCTTTTGTGAGTCATCTGATCTGGGGAAGTTCCATCACTGACATGATCAAATAGGTCAAATTAGGTTAGGTAGGAATATATTTCTTCGAAGGTTGAGTCAAAGGTGTATGTCTTGGGTGAGTCTTTGGAGGACTCGTTCATAAAACACTTTGTTCAAGTCTTGTAATAACGTTATTTGCATTAAATCGTTACTTAAATAAATTTGAAAAGATGTTTGGTGTGCCACTTATCATTATGCGGCTTTATCATACATATAAATAGGGTAAGGGGCCACTTTTTTCCATTTTATGTATTATAATTTCTTTCTATGTGCCTTCAGATTCTTTTCATCTTCCGATCATTAAATGTATTATGTTATGGCTCCAAGATATTTTCCAACCCACTTCAACTCCATCAAGGGTGCCAACCCTTCATTTTTTATGGAAAGTGAGGTGAAGAAACTGGAGAAGAGATATGTTCTTCAAGCAAGCATCACTCTTCAAAAGTTGATGGGGTCAGCTCGGGTGATGGACGTTGGGGCAGGGACCTCATCTTTCACCAAGACCAACTCAAGTATGGCATCCAGTCACGTTTATCTGATGAGCTTCGTACTGTATTTAATACAACTAAGGTTATCTCAACGCAAATGTTGTCGAACTCCAAGGTTACGATAATGAATTTTATTCTCTTCTTTTGGTGGGAGCATAGTTTGTGGTGGATCGACCTTTTTAAGTAATTTTTTTTATGTTTAAGGTTGATAAGGAGGGTTCACCATGATCTTGTTGGTCAAAGAACTCAACTTACTAGGAGTGAAGAAAAAAATAAATGGCTAGAAAAAAAGTTTCTGATTGGTTTTTTCTCTAGCTCCTGAGGGATCTTAATCGAGGTGATAGAGCGCATGGTGCCCGAGCTGAGGTCACCTCCCAAGAGCATGGGGGTTGCCAAGGAGATGTTGTCTGGTTAACTCTTGGTCCTTCACTATAGTGCAAAGGCAATTTTTACCTGTGTACTGATGGGTGAGAAGACTGAGAAGCGTGGCATCTCTCTGATAATGAAGAGGCAATCCAAGTGAAGGTGGCAAAGGTAACGTTAGATAATAAGCTCCATAAGCAGAAGCATCCCTCAGGATCAAGTAATTTTGCCATAGATGAGGACCTGCTCCCTTACTTCATGGCCTTGAGGAACTTTGCTTGCTTCTATGATGATAGGGTTATTATTCATGATAAGGTGATTGACAAGGTCACCATTATCGCCCAAACATACGCTTCTCATTCTTTTGATGCACGGTAAGAAGATGGGAAAACTTATATTTCTGTGAGTTTTCTGAATGAGGCAGCACCCGCAAGCACTTCTTTCTTGAAGTTGGACGTATTGTCTGGTGTGTCACTGACTATCACTGATCCACTGACTCACAAGCCAGTGGTTCATCTTTTTTTGCCTTGTCTGAATGGGCAGAGGCCAATCGACCCCTCTCACCTTCCTTAACTACGTCATAATTGGAGGAAGCCTCATCTTTTGGCTACGATCCCTTGCCTTCACAAGAAGGGAGCACAGTTTTTAGTGGAGGAAAAGATCCGGTGGAAGTTGTGATGGCCTCCTTCCCCCTTCATTAAAGAGGAACAGGGAGGCCTTTGAGAGGAAATCAAGAGGAGCTGAAAGATGGTTGTGGACTATCACTGGCCAAAAGTTAAGCCTTCCAAACACATTAAGGGAATAACAACCTTCGTTGGTCGAGAATAGGGGCATTCCCTAACTCTTATTGGAGTTATTATGGTCTGAGGACATCTAATGAACCTGAGAAAATGTGTCTGCAAGTGCTCTGTGATGGCCAGAGCCTTTTGCAGCTAAAATGAAAGAGTGCAGGTAAGGACAATCAGAAATCTCTTGTCGTTTCAAAGACTTTAAAGAAGGAGGTTTTTGAGCTGAAGAAAAGAAATGCCTCTTTCATTTCAAGGGAAGAGTATGAGGATGGCTTGAGGAGTGAGCTCAGGTGTGGGATGGATTATGTCATCTAAGAATTCATCCATCACTAATTGGTCGACCCAAAGTACTCCAATTTGGAAGATTTCTCTAGCTTAATTTCCTGCTAAATCAGACTGAGTCTCCGAGGAAGAGGGAGAATCAGGAAGTTAGGAAGGATCAGACACCCATTAGAGCCCTGCTACACATAGGCACATGTGAAAGAATAATATTCTCTTTATTTTTTATTTATTTTGAGGAAATTTAAAAGCGAGAATATATGTAATTACTTTTGCTTATTTTGGTAAAAGACTCACTAGTTTTTATTGCTTATTTTGGATTAGCTGCACTTTGATTGATTGTGTGTTCATCTTGTGAGTTGATCTTCGCTGAGGTATTTTGTTTATCCTACTCGGTTTGGTTGTTTCCTTCAGAGAGTCTTGCATTCGAGGCAACCTTTGTGGCTTGCCAAATATCTCATCACTGGCACGGGCCTCGATCACTTTTACAGCTAAACCTCAAGCCTCAGATATCATGTCCTCGCCAGTCGTTATTTAGTTTTTGGAGGAATCACAACTTAAATCATTGATTGGGAGCTGAATCTTGGCCTTAACCGTTGTCTATAGCAATCAATTAAACATACAAACTGACTAGTTTGTATGGACCCTGATCACTACATACACTCGCCTTATTCAGTCGATTGGGCCCTTGCCTTTGCTGAGTTTGTATTGTGCTTAATGCAGATCTTGTCATCACCTGCTAGGACTACCCTTTAAGGCTTGTCTCCAAGATGATTTCCTCTATAATATTTCGCTGATCTTGTCACTAGCGAGTGAATAACCATCTCTGGAGACTAGGTCCTTTTGACTTTAACGGCTTGGTTTTATGGTGAGAAGGTGAAGCAAGTTGTCATTTGATCTATCATAACTGGTTGCTCATATCACATGTATCCCAATGCATTTGTATGTGTATTACATATCTTAAGTGACATATATACTATATTATTGTTTTTTTTGTATCTTTATTATTTTGCTTGGTGTACATGTGCTTCACGAATTTTAGTGTTGATGATTATTCTAGTCATCATCTGCACTGTCCTCTGTTGGGTCGAGTTCCCTGAGTGTTAAGATTTTTGGTGGTCGACCATCTCAGTGGGTTTGGTGATGTCGCTCCATCATGCATTTATGATGGCCAAAGGTATGGGTTGATTGTGACAAGAATTTTGTTGTTTCCATTTTTGGGAATTCAATCATTGTCCTGTCCCACCACTGGGTCTCATCGTCCCATGGTGAGTCCCTGTGTTGGGAGATTATTGTTTTTGTTGGATTACTTCCCTCTCCCTATAAAAAGGAGGGAGAGGAGGGCCCCTACTATTTGTACCTGCATCTTGAAAATTGAACTCATTAGTGTAACACAAAGGGAGCTAAAATGCTACAGTAGAGGATTAGAAATGAAGGCAAACCTCTTCTCCATAGATCAAGAGACTCTTCATAGATCTTTTATCAACTTCTATATTTTCTTTGATTCATGTGTTGAAGGAGGTGTTTCCTTTGGTTTAGTCATCGGGTGACTCCTGACCGGGTGTGCTTACAGAAGTTCCAGCCAACACAATGGTTGTAGTGCATTTCCAAGGGAGTGTTGTGTCGCCTTCATGTCTTGAAGGGAATGAAATATGTCTATTCAATTGTAAATATTAAGGGGGCCTCAACTCCTTCAGCATTTCCACTTCACGGTAAAGGGTTTGGGTTTATAAGCATCCTATTTAGTACACTCCAAGTTCTTCTTTAATCCTTGCCACTATATGTTGTTGGAATGGACATTGAGAGTGCCAGGTGATAGTGGTAGTGCACTAATTGGAAATCCTCTCCACGAGCAAATGGTCATCCCTCAGAAGCACCAACAATACACTATTGGTGGGAATCATATTTGTTTGACTATTGTTGTCTGATGGTCCTTCATGTCCGAGATCATCGAGCGGTAGCTTTTCTCTTTGTTACCATAAAATGTGTTGGAAGCAAGAGAATGGGTGCTCTTAATTAGAGTGAGGAAGATAAATTGGTGGTGAGCTTTGACATGGAGCTTCTGAATCTTTTGAGGGTGTGTTCCTCAATTAAATTTTGTAATTGTTGTACTTATTAAAGTTACCTAGATGTCATGTATCTTTCAGTTCAAATAAATAAAAGTTACCATTTTACTATGTTGTGTGTGTATGGTTGTTAAGTAGTTGGTCTTACTTTGTACTCAACTAGTTTATTGTTTTTGCCTCTCTCTTAATTGGTATGAATCCCATTGGTTAATGAAATCAATCACACCATGCCATTTTCTTGGAGTGTGCATTCTATAAATTTCAAAAAACTGACATGTCACCTAATAGAGCTAAGTTACTCGAGCACGGGTGATATAGAGAGTAGAACACGGCCGACATGCAAAGTGCTCTTCACATGTCATCATCAAGTGTGGCTATGATGGTAACTTGTATTCCTTTTTCTCTTTCCTTTTTAGTAAGGTCACCTATCTTCCTATCTTATTAATTCACCAAGTCATTATTTCCTAGTGAGGCCCTTGTCATGCTTCTTCCAAGAGGATAGTGTCTAGATCATTGATCATTCTCTTTATAAATAAGGGCGGGAGACCCTACTTTCCATGCAGATATGATTGGTTTCACAAAGAATGGGAGGCCACGGTGATTTCTCACCAATGAGAGTGATTGGTTTGTCTGGGCTTCATTTTAGTCTTTTATTTTTTTGGGTTACATGTCGAAGGAGGTGACTTTCTTCTAGTCGAATGTTGAAACAAAATTTCAACTGGCATCAATATTCTTTATAAAATCTTCTTCGTGGATGGGTGTGTTGATCCATAGTCAAGGAGGTGTTCTGACAGTAATCACCCATTTTCCATACATCTCTTGTTCTCCAGAAGTGAGGAAGAAATCTATGTTGAGACGGGAAACCGGTGTTTGTGATAATGGCTCCTCGATTGGGCAGTCCCCTTTTCACCCATCCTCCTATGCATTCTTTATTGGTTCTGAAGAATGTGTGGAGAGTGGACTTGGAATGAAAGTTGTAACCTGACATGGCTAAAAATGCTAATTTTCAATGTCCATTTTATGCTCACTTTTAATGATAGTGCACGTTAATGGAAGCTTGTTTGCTTGTTTTTATTTTTAAGTACAAGAGATGGAATTTTGTAGAAACATAAGCGAAAAAAAGAAAAATGTGGTCAAATGGAGAAAAAGAGCATGAAGACCGCGTACATGGAAACAGAAAGCCCGGTGCCAGGATCTGGCAGCTAGGCGTCAGGCAGTTACATTGGGTTTCTAGAAGGTTGGCAACTAGGTGCCATAGTTGGGCGCCTATGCACCAGAGTAGGTTTTTCTCTAAATGCATCGAATTTGGATGAATTTTGAAGGGGCAACTAAATAAACACTTGGGGATTTTGTCAGTTATCATAAAAGGAGTCAAGAAATGCTAAAAAAGGGGGGGAGTGAAGGGTCTATAGTGTGCGGAGGTTATCTGAGTGTTCTTGGTCAAGGTTGTAGTTATTGTGAGGGTCTTTTGGTATGTGTGTGTGTGTGTCTCTTGGAGTGAAATTGTAAAGAGAGTTGAGAAGTCATCAAAGGATCCTTAGAGGATTTGCTTGGGGGATGAATTTAAGATAAGTACTTTGTATTATTTTTTGAGTTATATTTTACTGTGTAAGCTTGAGTTTTAATATAAATCATGTTTTGTTGTGTTTAACACATGAAATATGAGTAGTTTTCTTTATCTTTATCCTTACAATAAGTAATAATCAAGTGTAGGATTAGAATTGTTTAATATTTTCTTATTATATACTTGTGATGATTCATTAATTCATACTTAATTTATGTATTCAATCTGATCAATTGGTATGTTAAAACTTGCTTTATATCCATAATGACCTGGGATGGCTATGTATTCCTAAACTAGTAAAAATCACTTCAATCTTGTGAGCGATAAGGTAGTCAATAAGTTAGTGCAAATAGATAGGGAGATAAGTTTTGATGGGTGTAAATTGGTGATTCTAGAGTTACAGGCTAAAACCTTAATCAATTTGATCTAGAGTTTGGAACTTAAGGCTAGCTTAGTCTAAAAATGGTGGGCACATTGGGTAATCTAGAGTGACAGATTAGAATCTACTGACCCGACCCACAATTACACTGTAAATTAACTTCCAAAAGATGGCAAAAAACTTGACCCGATTTATAAATAACGGCTAGTGTGTAAAATCTTAAATGATATAAAAATTGGAAAATATTTTACACACTAGGGTTACTACGCAAGTATACGTATCGCTTCAAGTAATATAGAGTTTTCTTTAAAAACCCCAGTATCGATACCACGAGGAAGTGAAGTAAGAGGTCTTTAGTCAAATTCTAGTCTACTACTAATAGTCCTTAGTTTGGAATGTCAATTAAAATTGTGTTTTATCTAGCAATTACTCCTAAATGCAAGTGTTAAATGTAATAGTAACTATAACTAAATGCAAATAATAATTCTAAAGATAACCTTTTTGGATGAATTGGTTTGGAGAATTTTGAGATACTAAAAACTACTATTCTTATGTAATGAAATGGATAATGTATAGGAATGAGATGCATTAAATATTATATGTGTCAAATAGAAGCAATCCTATTATTTACCCTCTTCCGAGTACCCCCTCTTCAGAGCATGTAAAGAACATTGACATATCCTAAGTTCAGTCACTAAATCTAAGGCTAGTCTGAGAGGATACCGGCTCTCACTTCGGAGCTCCTACATCACAAATCACAAAGAAAACACAACAAAAACTTCATTAAACCAAAGCAAATCCACTTGGTAAGTGTTTTCAAAATCATAAAATAATGAAGAACAATACTTAATTTTTTTCCTTTCAAAGAAAGATGAAGATCTCTCCCATAAAGTCTCCCGTCGATCCATGCAATGCTAGAACATCTCCTTACAAATTTTCTCAAAATCTCCTCTCCAATCTCTCCAAAAGAGTAAAAATCTACATTTCTACTCTTGATCTAAGAACCCTAAACATTCTCCAAGATTGTCCTAACATTCCTCTCTTGTTTCTCCTTCACTTTTCTAACCTAAATTCACCATTTTAAAGAATATGGACGAATTTCTAAGAGTTCCCTTAAGCACCCCTTCGAAAAAGCTTCCAAATACGTTGAATTTCGGCCCAAAACCGCCAAAAGTCGGTCCATAGTCATCCGGGGCACTGTCGGCGGGTTCGAGGGTACTGTCGGCGAGCTTTTCGGTCATTTTTCGGCCTTCTCGGGATAATCCCACTGTCGGCGGCCTCGAGGGCACCGTCGGCGGGTAGACTATTTCGCAGCTCCACCGTTTGGCTCTGTTTGAGCTCTGATTTGCCCCGTTTCAGTTGCGTTGCGTTCGTAACAGATAACCCTACAAAATAAGCATAAAAACAATCTTTCTTTAAAGTTTAATCTCAATTAAAAATATGTAAGAAGTGTAAAAGAGATTAAGCATCGAAAGACTTATCAAAAGGTGTCAGGGCAAAATTTCATTTCTTGCTCGTTTTTGCTCCAAATTGCACCGTTTTTGCTTCTTTTTCTCTAAAACTCATTTATTATACCTAAAACCAAAAAACATACAAAATACCTTCCTTTTAAAGTGTAATATCACCTAAAATGAGTAAAATCATATAGCAAAAAGTATATATTTTTTAGGCGGGTCACCTACCCTGCATAACCAAGGATTTAGAAACTTAACTCTAGGTTAGCCAATCTTCTTTGTACACTCAGAAGAGGGTAAATTATAGGTATGCTACTATATTTTACAAGACTACATTTAAACCTTTAACCATTTGATTCCTACACTGATTATGATCTCATTGTAAGGGGAAAGATTTTCATATAATTTGAACTCCTCTACATATAGTTAGTTTAGAAAATATTATCATTTACTTTAGGTTTTGAGATTGAATTTGTAGGAATTAGTTACTTCTTTTTACACATGAAATTGCAACCTTATTTCATATATAAATATATGTGTTTAAGTAAAGTTCCATAAAGAGAGGTTTCACCTTCCCTATGAGATTAATACTAGGGTTTTAAAAGAAAATCTTATATTAATTGATCAATAAATATACTTGCGTAGAACACCAAGTGTGTATACTATAAATTAAATTCTAATCTTCTAAAAAAATATTCATTTTTCACACTATCCGCTTAAATAAATTGGGTCAAGTTTTGGCAAGGAAAATATATAAAGCTACATATTTGCGGATTAGGTCAAGTTTTTGGTGTCATTGCTGGAAAGGAAGGAAGTGGCAAAATTTTGATTTAGAAATTTTATTTGAATTGTAGACTTATTTTAGGAATATCATAGTTTAGTTTAAATACATAAGTCTTTAATTGTGTGTTAAAAATATTTTTGTGTGTTTTATTTAATTTTATTTTCTGAACTTTTACTATTATAGCATAGTTCAGGACCTAAAGGTTTAGTGCCTTATGATTCTTAGTTAGAACAAACTGTAAGAAAAATTTGAAAACAAAAAGAACTTCATAATTTACAATAATTGAAAAACACATCACACAATAATATTGGCAATCAAACTTTTAAAAATGAACATCATCTCATATAAACATCTTTAATGAACTATGCGAACCCTACAACAGTTGAAATCCACCTAAGCATACAACTCATTTGAACTGAAACCTGTTATAATCCAAATAGTACAGAATAATCGGTTTTAACGAACACCATTTGAGGAACCAAACTTACACCTTATTAGTTTTCTAAAACTATTTGCTACAATTAAATATGATGACATTTCAAATGATGCTATTAGACTTACACTTTATCCATTTTCCTTAAGAGATAAAGTTAAGATGTGGTTAAAATTTTTAGCACTTAGATCTATTGGAACTTGGAGAGATTTAGCACAGAAATTCCTCGTTAAGTATTTTTCACCTTCAAAAACTATTAAGCTTAGAAATGATATTATCTCATTTACTCACTATGAAGGTGAATCCATATTCAAAGCTTGAGAAAGATTTAAAGAACTCCTTAAGAAGTGTCCACATCATGTTTTGCCGGACTGATTGATTATTTAAACAATTTATAATTGGTTAGTAGGATCCTTTAAATCTATCATTGACGCTGCCGATGGTGGATCATTAATGTCAAAACCATTTGATAAAGCATATGAATTAATAGAAGAGATGGCTGCTAACAACTTTCAATGGCCCTCTAGAATGGTAAATTCTAAGAAATTAACCAGTCTTCATGATATTGATGTCATTTCAATCTTGACATCTCAAGTTTCTACGATATCTAGGAAGTTAGACCAATTCTGAGGAATTTAACTCAAATACGTCTTGTGGGTAAAGAAAACTCATTAGGACAAATGATAGATTCTCGATTACCTTTATATGAGACTTTAAATGCAATTAATAATAAACTCACTAAATCATATTCTAACTACTACAACCCAGATTGGAAAAACTGCCCTAACTTTAATTGGAATAATAATTCTAGTGGTAGAAATCAGCAATAGAGAAATAATCAAGCAAACCCATTGGGAAACTGGAACACTTAGAGCGGTACTAACTATAGACTCTCTTATCCTCCTGGCTTTACCAATAACCAACAATTTAAGGATAAAAAGTGATCTATATAAGAAGAGGTGTTACATATGGGGAATCAATTACAAAGTCAAAGTGCTGCAATTAGAAATATCTAGAATCAACTAGTACAAATTACTAACTCGCTTAGCAATAGTTCTCAAGGAACACTTTCTAATAACATAAAAATTAATCCTAAATATGAAAACAAAGATCAAGAGCAAGTAAAAGTTGTCAAGTTGAGTAGTGGTAGAGATTTGGATACTGGAGTGCAAAAAGAGATTAAAGTTCAAAGGGAACCTAAGAAAACTGAAAAACATGAAGAAAATGTTCCTAAGAATATTGAAAAACATGTCTCTTCAAGTAAGATCAATTTAGAAATGCCACCACCTCTATTTCCTCAAATACTTAGACAGCGGAAGCTGGATCAACATATTTATAAGTTCTAGAGATATTTAAGAATCTAATAATCAACACTCCTTTTGTTGAAGCACTGGAGCAAATGTCAAGCTTTGTTAATTTTATGAAAGATATCTTAAATAAGAAGAGGAAGTTTGAAGGAAAAGATTTCTAAGTCAAAAGATTTTTAAGAGCAAACGCCAAGCTAATGCCAAGCTATCTAACCATGATTTCTGGAAGTCCTATGCCTTGTTGTTTAACTTTAAGGAAAAGATTAACTCTAGGGAAATGATTCACTATTGTAGACTGGTTTGCTCTCTCGAATATTTTGTTTTTACAAATCCTCATCGTGCTGCTCACAGCACATGCTCCATGCTCCTTGTTGCAGTAGCAATCCTAATGTCTAAGGTTCAAAAGGTTTTGCTATGTATATTTCAATTTTTTAGATTTATTATTGTTGTTCTAGTATCTTATTTATGGGGGAAGTATAAGTTGATTAGGTAATACCAGTTAGGATCTCACGGTTCCCTTATTTTAACACCACTATTTTCTTTTGAATTCACTTAGTTTAAATGAGTTATTAGGCTCATTTAAATCGGGGAAATCTCGTTAGCAACTGTAGGTTGCCTCATCTGAGGGATTCCCGATCATCCAAAAGGGGTGTATTAAATTTAGTTCACTTTTGTTTTTTTCTTTTTTTTGAAAAATAAAAGTATTTAACTTTTAAAGATGTTTTGTTTTAGTTTTTGGTTTAGCATGCAAATGTGTCTTGAGTTTTGCAGGTAAAGTAAACAAATCTAGATAAGAAAGTGTGGTAAAATAAAAATGTAAGTAAATTACAGTACCAAAATGTAAATGCATACCTGTCATCTTCTCATGTATCCGTTGAAATGTTAGCTTTTGCAATATATATATATATATATATATATATATATATATATATATATATATATATGTAGGAAAATTAAGTAAATTGCAGGGAAAGAAAGCAGGAAATAAGGTTCAAGCTATTCCTACGGGGATCTTGAGTTATAACTTGGTTGGTTCCTATTTTTTTGTTTTTTTAGGATGATCTTATTGATCAAAGACATAATAGGTTTGATTGTTCTCCAAGATATCCAAAAGACTGTAAAGTAGTGTGAGGAATAACCCTACCCCTCTTTTAAACCCATTGGAGCGTATCGAGTTCTTTTGAACTCATTACGTTGTTAAATCATTCATTCATAAGTATATCAAGGTTTAATGAATATGTCTTAACCCGTGCTCAATGAAACCTAACATTCTAATTATCCCATGAAGGGGATAGTCATGTGTTCACTTGATATTTCATTTAAGGATTATGTGAGTGAAAGCCCTTAGGGGAAAGTTAAACAGTTAAAGACCTTTACTCTTTTAATTAAAATTGGGCTAGCAATGTTTTAAATGTGTTTGTAATTAGTTATATTTTATTTTCTAAACCTCATTAATTAATTTTTTATATTAAGCCTAGCTCACTACTAAGCCCTTCAAATCCAATCTTCAAGATAGATTTACAATAATAAAAAAAAGTTAAACTAAATGAGAATCAATTCTCGTCAAATGATTATATTTATCATCTAATCACCAATTAAGGGCTTCAAATAAGTAACTTATTAACTTCCTAGTTTAAGCCTAGCACCTTAGTGTCATCCAATCAAACTAACACCTAAATCAATAATTTATAAAATTACATTTTTACCCTGATGATGGAAAAGAGGTCAAGTTGGTTTCTACCTCTTAACCCATTATATTTCAAACATCCAAAAGATTTTATTATGATCAAAATTACCCATTTACCCTTTGATTTACCCTAAATGTTAATTAAGGCTCAAATTCTCTAATTAAGATTTTGCCCTTCAAGGCTTATCACTTCATAATTCTCCAAATTCAACTCAAATGACTTTGGAACTTTTATGTTACCTCATCTTAACCCATTATATTTCAAACATCCAAAAGAGTTTATTATGATTAAAATTACCCATTTACCCTTTAATTTACCCTAAATGTTAATTAAGGCTCAAATTCTCTAATTACCATTTTGCCCTTCAAGGCTTATCACTTCATAATTCTCCAAATTCGACTCAAATGACTTTGAAATTTTTATGTTACCTCACTCATGGGTCAATTGAAATATAAAAGGAAAAAATGTAATTTTCTGGCTTATATTTAATTTTAATTCATTATTCAACATTAATTCATTTAATTAGTCAACATATACTATCTGACCTTAGAAAAATTATTGAAGCTGCGTCTAAATTAGGGAACCCCTATGAATAAATTTTATGAATTTTTGAATTATTATTTAATTATTATAATTATTTATTGATTTTTATGGGTCAATTAAATATAAACTATAAATTAATTTCAAAAATTACATTCTATTTTTCTTTAATTCCCCTGAGTCCAGGGAACTGAGAAAAACAATTTTCATTTTTTATTTATATTTTATTTATTAATTATATTAATGCAAAATTAGGAAAATATCATTTTTTACATTTCAAAAAAATAATCATAACTATTTTTAGAAATAAGGAAAAATATTCTAATTGGTCTCAAGTGATCAAGGAACTAATTGTGACATTTTAGTGCATTTTTATATTTTTGTAATTTTTGCGATTTTTTAATTATTTTTTATTATTTTTAAATTAAAAATTAGCCTAAAAAATAAGTATTTGCTTAATCTTCTATATTATTTTTATTTGGTGCCCCTAATCACAAAGAACTCCCAAAACTATTTTTTATAATTTTTGGATTTTATTTTAATTATTATAATTATTTTAGTGCAAAAATTTTATTTTACTTAGAAAATCATCTTTAATGGTGAATTCAATTCATATTACTTTCAAATTTTTATGGTTCTTATAATAATTACCTTCAGTGTGGATTAATTTTTATGATTTTTTTTATTGTATTTTAATTTATTAATTTTTTGTGGGTTTTAATGAGTTAAATATATATAATGATATTTTTAAATTACTTAAACACATTTTATATTTGTCTAGGGTCATCCAATCATAGTAACCTATCAAAATTAGAGAAACTTACCTAAGTAGATGAAGTTCAAGCTCTCTAAATTTCATCTTATGGTGATTTGTATTTAATGAGTTCTGATTTAATTTAGGTTTAAAATATTTATTTAATTTAAAAATAAATACAAGTCAAATATTTTGATTTTTAGTCCACATTATTCTCGTCTTTTCACTGAGGAACAATATATATTTATTTTATTATTATGATTTTTCTACACCAAGTTATGCAATTTCAAAGTTTTTTCAATTAAATAAATCCATTAAATCACTTAATTTCCCACTTAAACAGATCAACGCTGAGTCAACCTAGGCAGCCCTAAAAGCCTAAGCGTTGCTGTGCCATTGGACGCCACCGACTTAGTCTATGTTGTTCCGTAACAAGAGTTCATCTGGCGTGATCCCAGCCATCCACCTAATACACGCATGATCTGACGACCCTCCTTCTTCATCCCCAACAGGTGAGAGTTGTGAACTGCATGCACTAAAACCCAAGATCTCGCTCAATACTCAACCAAATCACATGGGGATTGTTCCTACCCCTTCATCTAATCCCGACGAACACATCTATATGGCTAACCATGCATAAAATGTAAACATTCTTCATAAAAACTCAAACTGAGCTCGGTTTAAAGAGAAGTGGCGTATACCTTAGCCCAAGAGGTGTGGCCTCAATCGGGTGCTTGCATAAGCTTTAATGGAGTCTGGCGAACCTCCTCCAAGTTCCAATTTGATCAGGGATTAGAGCTATGTAAGACTTCCTCCTATGTGTGGTGCGGCCTTAATCAAACGTTGGTGCATAGGGCTTAAGGAATGGGGGTTTCAATAGGAATCTTCTTCATTTGGAAGAAATTGAGCTCAAATAGTGAGAGAATTGGTTGGAATTTGATTGGAATGTGCTCAGGGAGGCCATAATTGGAGTCTGGAATGATTTCGGCAAGGCTTTTCCAAGGTTCTAGATCATCTCTTGTTTGTTTGTGAGAGGTAGCTTTTATATCCATGGCCAATAGGGAGGGCTAGAGCTCTGATTGGCTGGTACAAATAAGCTAAGGTGAAGAGGAGTTCTGCGCCAGCCACCAGTCAGGGATTGCCATAGAGGATGGGCTCAATTTGGGGTGCAAAGGTGGGGTGGCATCCTCGGTTTTGATCCCTCCAGTGATTAGGGTGGCTGACCAAAGTAGAGGTGTGGCTAGCGGGGTCAGGGAGCTTAGAGGGAGGTTTAATCAAGGGGTGCTTAGCATGAGTCACCTAGCCAAATATGGGAAGAGGTTACCCAATTTGAGGGACTTGGTCCATAGCTCATGTGGAGTGGGATAGGAGGATCTGGGTTGATCCCTAGAGTCCAAGTGGTGGTTGTGGTGGCCAAGGTTGGGTTGGACTAAGTGGCTTGGGGTAATTTTGAAGTTTGTGTTCAAAAGTTTGGGATTTGGCTTGGACTTGGGTTTGTGTTTGGCTAGATTTTGGATTTGGATCAATTGATTTTTCAATTTGTTGTAGGATATTGTCATGAAGCATTTAGAAGTCAATTACGCGGACATTTGAGAAGTTATGGAGTTTAATTTTGTGAAATTTAGATTTTGGGGCAAAAATAAGCATTTTGATTTGGGTTGGATTTAGGCTAGGTTTGAGCTTGGTTCTAGTTCAATTGAAGGTTCACATTTGTCTAGAGGGATGTTGTGAAGAACTTAAAATTCAATTTTGGAGAAATTGGTTTGTCTATGGGGTTCCGTTTGATGGAATTCAGGGGTATGGTCGAATTGGAGGTTTTGGCTCGAAATTGAAATTGGGGTCTAGAAATTGGTTCAATTGAGCTTTAATTTAGTTTCAATTGGGATTACAAATGATGAATTTTTATTTGGAATTGGAATTGGGGAAGTTTGGAATCAATTTGGTGGAAATTAGGGGTGATTTGGAGATTTTAGACCTTTAGGGGAAATTTAGGAATTTTGACACATTTTGGCTAAATTTGGTGGATTTGGGTGAAATTAGGGTCAATGGGTGGTTCACATTGATTTTAGGAACATTTAGAGAGATTTTGGAGATTTTGGAAATTTTTAGGCAAGAGGAGCATTTTGGTAGTTTTGACAATTTTGGGGGTATTTTGGAAATCTTGAGAATTTTGGGGTTTTTTGGTAAATTTGAGTGTTTTGAAATGGTTTGAAATGATTTTTGAAGAGAATTTGAGGATTCAAGCAATTTAGAGAGATTTTGGAGAAAAAATTAGGGTTTTAAGGGCATTTTGGTAATTTTGGGAAAGTTAGGGCTAAAAGGCCAAAATTAAGAATTTTGGTAAAATTGGGATCAATTGAGAATGATAATCATAGAATTACCCCTATTGAGCCATAAAACCAAGGGAAATCCTATTTTGGATCCTCCATTAGACCAAAGGCACCAATCAAGAGTCGGTGAAGTTTATATTCACTCTTAGATTATTAAAGTGACTGATGAAACTATTCACCGACTCTTGATAAGATTGTTGCCCCTAGTACTCTTAGGTTGCCAATATCCAAGCTTGATTAAACTGTTTAGCCTATGGACTACACTACTTTACAAAATATTTACAAAAATAAAAAAAATATTCTTTGATTGTTAAAGTGAACTCTGCACGGAAATTTAAACAATAACTTTTGCATGAAAAATTAAAATTGAAAACTTATAAAGGTCTGCAGTTAGTTACTTGGTTCGATGTTAAGGACTACCTTTTCGTAAGTTGTCGGGTTGGTAGAACTTATTCAAAGTCAGGAAGCACACAGTCTTGCTCTGAGTCCCCACCTTTACCAATGTCATACACATAGTCTTGATCTTCCATTTGTGACTACATGTTTTGCTTTGCCTGTTCGTACTCTAGCTAAGTCTCATTTTGCTACTTCTGCATACTAGAGTTCCCTGCTTTTTTTTCTACAATTTATTTAAATTCCCTGCAAATACATTATACTTTATGATACTAACCATGCAGCAATAGCGGAGGCCCAGGCACGCATTTACATTTCATGTTTAGCAATTTTTGTATTTACCATACAACATTTTCTACCTATATTTATGTTCCTTACATAAAAAACTAAAACCAAACCAAAACCAAAAATAACAAAATACACTTTCAAAATATAAATAAACTTTTAAACTTAGTGAATGCCTATAAATTACTCATTTTGGTTTGACGAGGATTTCTCGGATGAGGTAAACTACGATTGCTAATGAGAATTCTCTGGTCTAAACGAGCCCAACAACTTGTTTAAACTAAGTAAACTCAAACAAAAATAGTGGTGCCAGAATGAGAGAATTGTGGGATCCTGACCGGTGTCGCTCTAATTGAATTAAAATTCCCCCAAATTAAACACATAAACAAAAACATCAACAACAAATCCAAAATATTGAAACATACAATGTAAAACCATAAAACCTTAAACTTTAAAATTGTTACTTGAACGAGGAGCTCAGAGCAAACACACTGTGGGCAGCACAACGAAGGCATACAGAAGAACATCGTCGAGAGAGCAAATGGGTCTACATCAGCAAATATTTCCTTAGAATTAAACAAAAAATCCTATGACTTCTAGGTAGTCTACCTAGAGTGACAAAGTCCTCAACCCATCTTTAGGCTCCTGCACAGTCATGTTGCGCAGTATAAATCCTAACACTTATTAGACTTCAAGGTTGTCGTTTGATACGACGTAAGCTCTCTTATCCTCATAGGTTGTTTGCTTGATCTGTATCAGCAAATGTAAGCTATAAATAATAAAATTGGCATGATGTAATGACCCACTTTTTTATGTTTGCAAATTATGTTAATAGCAACGGCACCAAAAACTTGATCCCGCTTTAATATATATATTTGATCTTATGATGGAATGTATAATGTGGATTCTACGCAAGTATATGTATCGTATCAAGTAATACAGGGCTCTAGTGGAGTCCTGGTTATCGATCCCACAGGAAAGTTTTAAAAGATTTGTAACAGCTAAATTTAAAAGTATTTACTTACTAATATAGTATACGGAAATTTAGAATACGTAACTAAAGCGAACTAAAGTAAACTAATGCTTTAAACTAATGCTTTAAAGTAAACTAATGCTTTAAATTATGTTAATTTAAAGATTTCAGAAAAAGTATCCTTCTCCTTGTTTTTAGAAAATTAAGTGAATGATGAATTCAAATAGAATTTTTATTGTATTGTGACAAATAGGAGCATTCCTATTCTTTACCCTTTAGTCCAGGTGTAAGGAACATTGACTAGTCCTATGCTTGATTACTGAATCTACGGCTAGGCTGGGAGGACACTGGCTGCCACTTCAGAGCTCCCACGTTCCCCTCACCTGAGGGCTAACATCTACACTTCAGCTCTCAAACAATAGGACCAAATTGAATATTTTAGTCTGTCACAATAAAATGTCCAATTCTACGTCCGATAAATAATATTTCCCTATTTATTTGCATCCCCCTTCCAAGGCTTTTGACTTCCCTGAATATTGGATGTAATCTTTACTATAGTTGATAATTCAACATATTTTAACAATTCAATTGGCCAGATTGAAAGTAAATTAGTTTTAAGTAAAAGATTATCACAATTTATTTTAATTTATTAGGTACTTCTATTTAATTTCATCAATTCACAGAACTTCATAAACAAGGAGAAAGACTAAGAAAACTACTCAGAATGCATGGGAATTAAACAAAGCATGGATTTCATTTAAAGTTAACAACAATAAACAAAGATACTTATCTCAATTTCCTCCCCAAGCAGACTCCTTGAAGTTCCTTTGACTTTTCCTTCTAGTACAGCACACTTCTTAACTCACTACTTACACTTACTCACACTAAACTTCAACTTAGACTCAAAAGCAAACTAATAGAATACACTAAGACTCCTAAAATAGACACAAATTGACACACGGACTCTCTAAATTCGTCCTCTATTTATAGAGGTAGACAAAGGTCCAAGGGGTGCTTAAACACCTCTTCAAAAAGTGTCCAGGTTCAATGTATCTAGCATTTTGAACAGTCTCGCCATCGCCGAGAAACGACCTCGCCGTCAGTGGGGCTTCTAGAAGGTCTCCAAACCGCGCAATCTCGCCGTCGGCGGGCTCGGGCTCGCTGTCGGCAAGGTAGTTGCAAATCCTTCAAAAATTCCCCGCATGATCTCGCTGTCGGCGGGCTTGATCTCGCCGTCAGCGACTTAGTTCATTTTGCATGAATTTCTTCCTTTTTTGATCCAAATTCGTTCCATTTCATGCTTTTTGCTTTCACACTTATAAATCTTCATTTCTGCAATAAAATAAAGAAAATACCTTTCTTTAAAGTGTAATTTCATAAAAAATGGGTATCAAATTCTTAATATATTATCCTGTGATCAAAATCCCCCAAACTTAATTATTGTTTTTCCTCAAGTAATTTTAGTACTAAATTAAAATAATGATTTCTGCAATAGAATTTTTCAATTCAGATATACTATGAATTAAATTTAAATAATACTATAGTAAAGTTAAATAGAAATATTTTTAAGTAATTAAATTAAGTTTATAGATATAAGATTATTTAGTTATTAGATCTAAGATTTCTAGCTTGCTATTTATTTCAGGAAAGACTATATTAAAAAGAGTAATTTACTTAAGATATTTTAGATGATAGGAAGTTCAAGAAAATATTATTTAGTAAAATACTAATCCATATATATAATTTTAGAAATATATTGAGTTTTACCCTTTAAGTTGATTCCATTGAAGCCAATTTTTGATAAGGCATCTCCTCAAGCTTCTCCTCACTTATATTTTTTTTCTTTTCTTTTTTTCTTTCTTTTTTTTTCTTTTTGGATTGATTTTCAATCCTTCTCTTTTTCTTTTTCAAGTGAGGATTACTATATCTGGATAGCCTGTTAATAATTTTGAACTTCAACTTTCTCTTCCTAAATTTGAAACTTAAAATATTTATTTGCTTATATTTATTTTATAGCCTTTACTTCATTGAGTTTCAATCTCTTCGTTTTCATCTAAATACTTAAGAATTTCAATTTTAGAATATAGTTTCCCTTACTTTAAATAGTTTATTATATTCTTATTCCTTTTAACCAAATATCTTATTTTATTAAATAATTGAATTACAAGAAACATTTTATTTAACTTTCTATAATAATTATATAAATTAATTCATGTTTATTGAATTGAAAAATTACTATAGAAAAATCATTTGATAATAATTTTTGAAAATAGAAATTGAGAATAATTTAATAATTAAATTTGTATTTTTCCTCCCCCAAACTTAATTTTTTCTATCTATTTCTAAATAGTGAAAAGGGAAAATATATAGTAAAGTACATCATACCTTTGAGCTTTAGGTATTTCTTTTTCTTGAAATTTTTGCAGACTTTTTCATTACTTACAGAACCTGTACTGTTAGTATTCTTCCACATATATAGTATTTAAAAGAAAGTGCTGGGATAAGAAATTTTTAATAAGTATAAAACAAAACAAATGAAAACTTAATCTATTACTACACATACAATCAACTAACCTACTTTAAACATATTAAAACAATCTAAACATATTAAAAGTTCATAACTTATAAAAACTTAAACAACACATTAAAGAAAAACTAACATCCTATCTAAAAGAAAAATTGCAAACTAACTTAACACACATAAAAAATCTAACATTACAGCATAAGCAAACACACAAACACACCAAATCCACAGTCCACAGAAAGTACAGAATAATTACACACAGAACAATAACAATTAATCTAAACAAACTAAACAAAGTTTCTAATCTTCCGCATCAAAATCCCAGGCTATATCATCTCCCTGATCTCCAGGCTGAGAAGGCTGAGCAGGCTGGTAGTGTGTGTAGCGGGGGCACTCAGGAAAGACAAATCTAACTCACCACTCCTATATCGACGTTCAGCCTCATAATATGCAATTTCGTACTCTGAATGCCGCTGGAGATATTCACTATCATAATCATGTCTTCTTTCCAAGCCATCAATCCTAAGGTCTATATGCTCAAATTTTCTTTCCATATTCTCTCCAAATTGTTTAAAACTCTTTCTACTTAGGGTCAGCTCATTCATCAGATCTTGAAGGGTAGGAGTACTATAGGGAGGTGGGTCATAACTAGTAGAGGGTATATCTCTACTCGATGAAGGTACATAGTCCCTTGTCCCAGATCTCCATCCTTCTTGGGATTCATATTTCTTAATATTAGCCAAAGTAATGGGTTTCATAAGCTCAACCCATTCCTCATCATCTCTTGCCTCTACCCCAGATAATTGGCAGAGTGCATAGATAAGACCAGGATGTCCTAGTCCTCCTCCACTTTCACTTCTTGAGGTGGCTAATATATTCTTATAAATTACATTTCCTATGTTTATGCTTCTGTTTTTCTGAATACAGAAATTCAGAATTGCTCTATCTCTTGTTACCTCACTATGGTGATAAGTGGGTAACACTGTAGAGCAGATAAAATAGTGTCAGGCTTTTGAAGTTGCATTTAACATAGAACGAGGAAAATTTACCCTTTCCCGCTGCTTGATCTTCCAGACGCCTTTCCCATCAGTTAGAAAGTATATAACCTCTTCCAGTGGTCCTTCCATCGTCCCAAAAGTCTCGTACTCGCTAAGATGCAGATCACAAACTTCATAGAACGAGTTTATCCTTGCAGCGTTAAATTCTACCAAAAATCCCCGTACCTTGATTGGTGCATCATCAATTGTAGTCAAATTATCATAGAACTCCTTAACTACCTCCACAGCTGCTTTTTATGAAACATAGCAAAAATTCTTCCATCCTCGTTCCTTTATTACTCGCTCCACCTCTCCTCTTGGATTCTTAAAAACTCGATCTTGAATGCATTTTCTTGATTGAATTTTGTGAAAATATCTTGATTGTGCTTTCGCATTCACAAATCGGGTTTCGTCGTAATCCAACCGTCGCTTTTGTCGTGGAGCCATTTTTGATCTGTGAAAATCACAAAAATTTTAACTAAACTTCCAAATATTACTAAGAAGGCTTCCTATAACATCTAAAATCCATTTAAATCAATTTCTATGAATTTCTTCCAAGTATTTACTCCACATTTCGAATTTTTTCAAAATTTCCCAATGTAGAAGAAATCCATGGTGAAAATCAAAAATTTTTGCATAGGAGTGAAGCTCTTACCAAGGGAAGATGAAATCCGGTGTCAAAAAGTGTTGAAATCACCTCATATCCAAGATCTCACGAGCCCTAGGTCAGTTTTTTCAAAGTTTTGAGGAAGGGGATGATGAATAGTGTCGGTTGACTGGTCAAATATAGAACTTTTCGCGATCTCGCTGTCGGCGAGCAAATTTATTTACCAAGGCTAAAAAATCTCGGGAAAATCTCACCGTCGGTGAGATCATTCTCGCTGTCAGCAGGTTTTCCCTCGCTGTCGGCGGGATTATTCTCGCCGTCGGCGAGATCCCAAAATTTTAAATTTTTGAAATTCTTCAATCATTTTCAACCTCGATTTGCCCTTAATCAATCTTCCGATCACTTAATTTAATAATTTAGTATGAAGATTAGCTACTTATACTCATAAAAAGTTCACACAACACAAACAATATAACTTTATATATGAAATCCATGAGACTTACAAACTTCACACTTTTAAACACTAACACTTAAGACTTCAATACTTCAAACTCTCATAACTACTCAGCATTGCAATCCACACCACAACACTCTAAATGCTGAGACATAACAATTACATATAATTTCATCAAATCCGAGATAATCAAACCAAAGTTCAAATCATAGTAAAACTTAAATCCAAATCAACACATATATACACACAAATATAACATAAGATAGAAATCTTTACTACTCCTCAGTGTCTGAACTAACATCTTCTCTGATATTCCCGATGTGACGCAGGTGCACAAATAGATTGTAGAAAGGCCTGAAAGGGAATTCCACGGTAGATTCTTCATCAATCCACCCTTTCGTCTCGGTAAATGAATAAAAGCGGCCTCCGGATGTCCGATATGATCAAAGTGTTCCTTCATCCTCCATTCAATGTGATCAAACATATTAGAGATATTATCGATGGAATTCATCACGTTTTGCAATTCTTTCTCTAATCCTTTAATCTTTTCGGAATGAAATTTGTTTTATCGATAAGGGGCCTCACTAAAGGATTGTTCTGTGATGCTCTGTCAGAAATAATGGTAATCTCATCATTGTTATCCAAAGTTGGAAACATATCCGTAGGATCAAGTGGTTTCCATGGCAAAAGTACCTTTTCCCAAGCCTCATAAGAAACTTGTTACTGACTGCATAAAGCAAATATAGTCGATGGGTGTCCAAGTCTATGAACTGACCCATGCACAATCAATCCCAATGCAGACTTTACTATAATTGATCCAACATCGATAGGTAGTCCAATTTGAATGCATTAATATAATATAGCACATTCCTTTGAAACCTTATTTACCCTCATAGTGGGTAATAATTTTAATGAGATAAAGAAATGCCAATGCTTCGAGACAGGGTTAAGAAGTGATGCAGAGAAACTGACATACCCGTCTTCGCGCAACTCCCAATCATCAGGTTCCTCGGTCAGGTATCTATAAATCTCGTTCATATTGTATCTTGAAGGAACAAAGTTTGAATAATGACAGACAGGGGTATTCTCTATAGAAAATAATTCATTTACCCTTGAAGGAGTAAATATTACCCATCTTCCTCTAATGTAGACACTTCCATTGTTGATCGCATGTAAATTAGAGTAAAACTCTTTAACTACAGGAATAACTACAGCGGATGTTGTATAGCAAAATACCTCCCAATGCCGCTGCGCGATCATTTCATCAATTTTTGTGGTGGAATTTTCTACTCCTCTGTTGACAAATCCCCTTTCTTTAATAAGTCGCTTCTTCATCAAAACTTTGTTGAAAATATGCTGCACCTCTGAACTGATGAATTTTCTTCGGTTGAAAACTCCAGTTTTTGTGGTTTCTTAGAGTTTAGTGGCCATTTCGGATTGAAAGGAATGGTCTCTAGTCGTTTCTTAGGAAGAAAACAGTGTAAAAATGAATTTAGGATGGTTTTCTACAAAGAAATGGCTTTAGAACCGTCCAAAACCGCACAAAAAAACTTAAGAAACCAATTTTTCAACTGCTTCGCCGTCGGCGGGAAGTTTCTCGCCGTCGGCGGGAAGTTTCTCGCCGTCGGCGAGCTAGTTATAAAACTGATTTAAAATATGGCATGTGATCTCGCTATCGGCGGGCAGTTTCTCGCCGTCGGTGAGCTCATTAATAAACTGAAATGTAATTAGGTGCCGATCTCTCTGTCGGTGAGAATCGACCTTACCGTCGGTGAGATTTCGTAAAATTGCCCAATTTTGCTCTAGTATGAATATAGGTTCGAATTTGTGATGATTCTAATTAAAAAAAATTGAGTAGTAAGATTTGTTTTAATAAAACAGACTCACTAATTTGTAGATAATTAAAATAAAAGACTACTATGGGTTGCCTCCCATAAAGCGCTTGGTTTAACGTCGTCAGCCCGACCTAATTTCAGTTAGTAATCAGGTCGACTAAGCATTAAAACCTCTTTAAAATTTGGTCTTCTATCTTCGAAATATGGTTTTAATCTATGTCCGTTTACCTTAAATCTATGTCCTGTTTTTGGATCTTCAATTTCTATAGTTCCATATGAAAATATTTGAGTTATAGTGAAAGGTCCTAACCATCGAGATTTCAATTTCCCGGAAATAATTTCAATCTAGTATTATATAGCAAAACTTCTTGTCTCGGTTCAAAATTTTTCGATCAATCTTCGATCATGCCATAATTTCATCCTTTCTTTATAAATCCTATCATTATCATATGATTCATTCATTAATTCTTCTAATTCATTTAATTGCATCAATCTCTTCTCACCAGACTTCTTTCATATTATAATTAAATTCTTTAATCGCCCAATATGCTTTATGTTCTAATTCAACTTGGTAAGTGGTAAGTTTTTCCATATATAAGCTCTGTAAGGAGTCATTCCGATCGGAGTTTTATAAGCGATCCTGTATGCCCATAATGCGAGTTGTCTAGTCTTATAGACAAGTCCAATCTATTAGGGTTTATAGACTTTTCTAAAATACGCTTAATCTCTCGATTAGAAACTTCGACTTAATCCACTAGTTTGTGGATGATAAGCGATTGATATCTTATGAATAATATTATATTTTTCTACTAGTTTGTGAATATATTTGTTTCTAAAATGAGTTCCTCCGTCAGTGATAATCACTCTCGGCATTCCAAATCTAGTAAAAATATTTTTCATTAAAAATTTTGAAACACTTTTAGCATCACACTTAGGTAAAGCTTGCGCTTCAATCCATTTGGAAATATAATCAACAACTACTAATATATATGAGTTTCCAATTGAAGGAATAAAATGTCCCATGAAATCTAATCCCCAAACATCAAAAATTTCAACTTCTAATATAAAATTCAGAGGCATTTCATTTTTTCTTGATATATTTCCTACTCTTTGGCATTTATCGCAGGTTTTTATATATCCGTATACATCTCTAAGTAGAGTAGGTCAGTAGAATCCAGATTGTAGAATTTTATACGCAGTTTTATCAGTCCCAAAATGTCCTCCAAAATCAGAATCATGACATTTTTAAATAATTGGTTCAGTTTCATCATAAGGCACGCATCTTCTTATAATTAAATCCTTACATTGCTTATATAAGTATGGTTCATCCCAAAAGTATGTTTTAGTATCATGAATGAATTTTTTCTGTTATTGCAAAATTAACATAGGTGGTAAAATGTCACTTACAATATAATTTACTATATCAGCATACCAAGGTATTTTCCACTCATTTATATTATAAAGTTGTTCATCGGGAAAACCATCTATAATTTCATTATCAGTATCAGATAATTCATGATATTCTAATCTTGATAAATGATCAGTAATTTGATTATCAGTTCCCTTTTTGTTAACGATCTCAAAATTAAATTCCTGCATTAATAATATCCATCTAATTAATCTTGGTTTAGAATCCTTCTTTTGCATTAAATATTTTATAGTAGAGTGATCAGTATGCACAATACATTTAGTTCCTATTAGATAATGCCAAAATTTATTAAAAGCATATACAACTGCTAATAATTCTCTTTCGAGTAATCTGTATAATTTATTTCGGCATCATTTAGAGTTTTACTTAGCATAATATATAACTTTGAAAATCTTATCATATCTTTGTCCAAGAAGCTGCTCCTATAGCATAATCACTAGCATCACACATAAGCTCAAATGGTTTCTCCCAATTAGGTGAAACTATTATAGGTGTTGTAATTAATTTATCTTTTAATAATTCGAAAGCATTCGAGCATTCAGTTGTAAATTCAAATTTCTTGTCCTTTTCAAGAAGTTGGCATAGAGGTTTAGTAATTTTTGAAAAATCTTTTATATAGCTTCTGTAGAATCCAGCAGGTCCAAGAAAACTTCTTACCCCTTTTATCGTAGTTGGAGGTGGTAATTTAGCTATAACTTGAATTTTTGCAGGGTCTACTTCCATGCCCTTTTCCGAAATTTTATGCCCTAATACAATGCCGCCTGCAACCATAAATTAACATTTCTCCCAATTAAGAACAAAATTAGTTTTCTCACATACTTCAAATACTTTTTCAAGATGATTTAAGAATGTGTCAAATGATGTTCCAAATACAGAGAAATCATCCATAAATACTTCTATTCCATTATCAATTAATTTACTAAATATAAACAATATACATCTCTGGAATGTTGCAGGTGCATTACATAATCCAAAAGGCATCCTTCGAAAAGTGAAAGTTCCATAAGGAATAGTAAATGTAGTTTTCTCTTGATCCTCAGGAGCAATTTGTATTTGATGATAACCGGTGTATCCATCTAAGAAACAAAAATACTAATGTCTGACTAATCTATCTAACATCTGGTCTAGAAATGGTAAAGGGAAATGATCCTTCCTGGTGGCTTCGTTTAATTTTCTATAATCAATACATATTCACCATCCAGTAACTTGTCTTATAAGGATAAGATCATTATTTTCATTAGCTTTTATGGTCACTCCTCCTTTCTTAGGCACACAGTGAATTGGGCTTACCCAAGCACCGTCGTGAAATAGGATATATAATACCATTATCTAACCATTTTAAAATTTCTTTCTTGACTACTTCTTTCATTATCGGGTTTAATCTCCTTTGGGGATCTACTTTAGGCTTATGTTCATTATCTAAAATAATTCTGTGCATACAGATTGAAGGACTAATTCCTTTAATATCTGCTAAAGTCCAACAAAAAATTTGCTTATATTTTTTTAAAGTATCTAAAAGTTTTTGTTCTTGAGATTCATTTAATTCAGATGAAATAATAACTGGTAGAGTTGAAGAATTACCTAAGTAAGCATATTTCAAATGATTAGGTAACATTTTTAACTCAAGTTCGGGAGGTTTAATAATCGATGGAACTATATTTTTTTCGATGTTTTCCGTATTATCCAAAAATTCAAATTTCTCTTAAATATAATCTAGTTCTTCATTTATATCGGCCTTTTCAATTAATTCAGTATTTTCTTTTTCTAATTTTTCTTCATAATATTCCTTAAAATGTTCTTTTTGTAAATGATCGAGTACTTCCATTCGAAAACACTCATCATCTTTTTCTAGCGCAGGATATTTCATTGATTTAACAATATTAAAAGTAACTTTTTGGTCATTTACTCTCATAGTTAATTCTCCTTTCTGAACATCAATCATAGCTTTCCTAGTGGCTAAAAATGGTCTTCCTAAGATGATAGAAATTTCTTTATCTTCTTCCATATCTAAAACAATAAAATCTACAGGGAAGATAAATTTATCCACTTTTACTAAAACATCTTCAATAACTCCCTTAGGATATGTATGTTGACCTCATTTTTTATTAGGTTTTCTCTTCTCCTTTTAGTACTTAGGATCTAGCCTTAGGCTTTTCCTTTGACTATCCTAAAAGACTAGAAATGGAATCCACCACTTAGAAATTCAAACTACTTCTTAACTCCCTACAAACCCCGCAAGCTTGATTGTAAACCCCTAATCACCTGAGGGTTGAGATCAAATGTGGAAGTTTAAAGGATGAGTTCCCTATAGGACTCTTTGGCCTTAGGATCACCCTGGGTGGCCTAGTCTGATGAGAGCTGACTTACACATACACTACACCCTCACACACACATCCTGAAAACTACACCTATACCCAACTTGATCTCCCGACTCATGTAGGTAATTCACATGGATGGACCTTAACCCCTAAGCCCCTGGCTAAGAAGGTTAGGAACAACATAGTGAATGCCTCAAATGAGTCCTTTCATGACTCATATGAGCTTATCATGGCTTCATGGCTTAACCAAAATGATTCCATTTCACTCACACTTGCTCAATTTTCATTTTTCCAAAATTTCAATTTTTGACCCTCGGGACCCCGGACCCACCTAGCCTACCGAAACAAAAAACCCTTGAAACTACCCAAAACCACCAAAATTTCCAAATCACCAAACCATTCAAATTGATCATCCATAACCAAAAATACCAAAATTTCCAAAAATGCCCCCAATACCCTCCAAATTACCAAAATACCCCAAAAATCCAAAAAATTCCAAAAATTCCCAGAAAATTCCAGAAAATCCCAAATATTCTCAATTTTATTTTGTTCAACTACACCATGGACCAATTTTGCCAATTTACCCCACTTTTATGAAAACACCCAATTTGACCTATTTTAACCCAAATGAACCCAAGGTCAAACCAAACCTTTCCGATTGATCTCAATTCTGATCCAATTCAATTCTAAGCTTCAATTCAATATCCCCAACATCAATTTAGACCAAATCTGAGTCCAATTTGTTTGACATTTGAGCCCAATTTCAATTTGAGGCCTAAGGCCCAATTTTGGCCCATGACCTAAACCTAGCTCAAACTAACCCAATTCAACCCCAATTGGTCACAAACCTTTTCTAAATCTTCCCTAACATCTCCACAAACAAAACACTAACATAGTTTGCCCAAAATTTGGACCCAAACCTTACTCAAATTAAACCCAAACCCAAAATTCCCTAAATAGGCTTAAATCCACCATGAACCCAAATAGGCCCAAATCCCAAGATTAAAGCCCAACCAAGGTTGAAAACTCTTTGTTACACTCCCATAAACATTTCTCAACATTGAATTTACATCAATTTCAACATTAGCCCAACCTTAGCCCAAGTTATTTCATTTTGATCTATTTTGACCCTATCACCAAGAGGACCCAAATTAGACTCAATTCAATTCCAAATCACCTCAAATTTGTCTCAAATCACTCATGACACATGCCTAAACCAAACCCAACATTTATTTAGCATGGCTCTTTGTAAAATTTTTCATCTAAAAGCCCATTTTGAAACATAAAAGCCCATTCCCTTAAACCATTTTTAAAGCCCACCTTTACCAAATTTTAAAATCCCAAACCCATCCTAAAGCCCACATTACAATCTCATCTCATCCTCACTCAATTAATATCACTCCCTAAGTGATAAATCCATCATAAAAATCAAACCAAAATGGTATTATGCCAAATCCCATCAAATAACCCCAAAATTTTCAAAATTCCATAAACCCTTTTCCATGAAAGTTGACTTGACTTTTCCCAAGCCAAATGGAGCCATGAAGCCATACATGAGCCACATGGGAGCCATGAAAGCCTTAGACACTTCACCATACTCAAAATGGTAAGAAGAGGGGACCCTTTAATGATTCTCTTAAGAATGATTAACCACTCCCATGATTCCCCTAAACCATACTTAAGCCTAATTGTACTTGGATGGTGAACCTAGCCCAAAACCATGGATTGACCCATTTAGACCCAAAAATAGCCTTCCCCCATTCCATTTCAATTCACCCTCTTTACACATGGCCAACTCCAATTGACTTCACCATTGCCAAGCCACCGCCCTCACTGGTTAAGATGGTGACCTGACCCTGGTCGGCCAGCCACCACAGCCGCCGGAAAACCCCATGGCCGAGACCTTGGGAGGAGCCCATCATTGAAATTCTCTCTTGCTGAGCTGCCCCATGCCCAATGGCCATTAAAGCTGTTCTTCCCTTGCCGAGAGCAGCTGATCCCAGCCATTAACTCCCCTTGGAAGGCCCTCCAGCCAACTCTATTTAAGCACCACCCCCTCTCGGCCAAGAGGAGAGTTGCACCAAACCATACAGAAACTCTGCCAAAATTGTTCCAGACTATCCTCCACACTTAGAGCAATTGATCCCCAGTGATAATTTTCCCTAATCCCCATCCACAGAGCTCAATTTCTCAGCCAAAATTTCATCCAAAATTAGGACACTTTCCAATTCTCCATCAAACTCAAATTAAACTCACCCACACCTGCACAAGATTAAGAGAAGGAGTTCCCCAGTGGAAGCCCCCTCTCCAGGCCACCCATTTGCTCTAGCCTCCAAGCTTTGGAATTGGGTCTGGTGGAAATTAGGTCTAGGCAATTCCCCAGGGCCAGAGACTTCATCTGGAGCTTGCTTAGGTTCAATCGAAGGTGACACAACTCTCAGATCAAAGCCACACTTTTCTGAGTAAAGGTACGAGTTCTCTCTTCTTCCCGAGCTTCTAAACATTCTCTATTTTGATTGGGTTAATTTCATGCCACATAAACCGTATGGATATGTTCGTCTCTTCAAGACGAATCCATAGAGTATAAGAACAAAGAAATCGGTTAAGAATCGAGAGAGATATCAAGCCTGGAAGATGGACGGCTCTCGGGTGAAGTCGATCGGAAACGATGAATGAATGTCATCCATTCATGCGTGTATTAGACGAACGGCTCAGATGGCATCCGACCGGGAGATGATACATGAATGGCGGCCCCCGCAGCGCTAACTCAGATGGCGGCGCCGAATCAGAGCGCGCCGCGTGGCCTTTTGGAGCTGCCGGGGATGGCGTGGCGCCGCGTGGATAAGTAGGAAATTAGGGCTATTTCCTATTTATTTAATTACCAGAACTTCAAAATTCCATATCTTTGCATAGAAAAATCACAAAAATAAAATAAAAATACCCTCTTGCTCAGTGAATAGAGGAGAATAATGTGGAAAAGAAATCAAGTCGTTTCATTTAGTATTTTATTTTTAATGATTTATTTACTCTCTGTGTTATTTTAATTCTCTATTTGCATAGACAATTCACCATGGCATGAGACCATAGGACTTTTGAAGCCTCTGATCTAGGGAACATTCCCTGAATTTTCCAAGGTCAGAGGCCATCCCTATGAGAAGTTATTGATTTTCCAAGTTCATGTTACTGTTTTGAGTATTTTAATTTTAATAATTAGCATGTTGAAAAATAAATTTTAGGAAAATTTGTTGATGTTTCTTATAACCAGAGAAACCTAAGAAAAATAGGTTTTAAGTTAATTCACATGGAACAACCCTAATTGGCCTAAACACCCAAAATTAAACTTTAATTAATTAGGGTTAATTACATATCAAATTAACTTAAAAACAATTCTCCACTAATCTTTAGGATCAGAGGAATATCACATAAAAATTTGAAATCAATTGGAAATGTTTAACCCCACTAAATGGATTAATTAAGTCACATAACCAAAATTAAACTTTAAAAATTCATAACTCACAAAATACTTTTCAAAAATTCACAAAAATGGTTTTGGGGCTTCTCTGACATCAGAGGAACTTAGGAAAATTAAAATTGTAATTTTCTAAAAAAAAGTTGATTTTTATCATTATTTTAATATTTTTAATAATTAAAAAATAATAAATATCATAAAAAAATTAAAAATCACCAAAATGACACATTTTGAATTCTAATCACCTAGGAACAAACCAAATATTTTTCCTAAGTCTCTAGGGTAAGATATTGAATTTTAAAGGCTTAAAACAATTTTTGAAATCCATTTTTTAACTTTTATTTATTTTCTAAATTAATTAATACTCCAAAACTTAAAATAATTCTAATAAATAAAATATAATTCAAAAAATCACCAAAATTAGTCCAAGTCGTCCTCTAGTCATTAGGGACATCCCATAATTTTCTTAAGGACAGAAACATTTCCTTGGTCATGTTATTGAATTTTCCTTGAAAACCCCTATTTTTCATTAGAAATAATTACATAAATAAATTAAATACAGAAAAATCACATTTTCTCCTCTAATGTCTTAATTGACATGTGAGTGAGGTTACATAAAAATTTTAAGTTCATTTGAGCTTAGTTTAGTGAGTTATAGAATTATTAAGCTTGAAGAGCAAAAGGGTAATTAAAAAATTTCAACCCTTAATTAAAATTTTAGGATTAATCAAAAAGGGGAGGGTAAAATATTTGATTTTAAGCTGATTTTGGATGATTGAAACTTAAATGATTGAGGGTAGAAACCTACTAACCATTTCAAATATAATTAAAATAAAACTTTAATTAATTAATTAATTGAAATTTTGGAAGAATAATAGAAATTGGAGTTATTAAAATAGGGATATTATTAAAAGGATATTTATTCTTTAATTTATGAATCCCTAAATTAATCACTTCAATAATAATTAATTCTTAACTAAAAAGTTAATCCTAAATTAAAATTTAAAATGCTAAACAATTTAACAATTAAATTAAATTTAATTTAAGATGTTGAGATTAAATCAAATCTAAATCTAAATCAAGTTAACACCTTAACAATTAAATTAAATCATATTTAATATATTAAGATAAAATCAAAATTAAATCAAAATAAATTAAATCAAATTAAGTTGATTTAAAATTAAATTAAAATTAAATTAAATCAAACTAAATTAAAATTTAAATTAAATTAAATTAAACAAAATTAAATTAAATTAAATCAAATCAAATTAAATTAAATTAAATTAAATTAAACTTAAATTAAACTTAAATTAAATTAAAATTAAATTGAATTAAAATCATTTAACAACACACCTAAATGAAATCATTAAGAGTTAAACCAAACACTTAAAGTAAACTTAAAACATAAAGGTTAAATCTGAGATATAACATCATTTAAAACGTAAAGATTTAAATTAAATCTTAAAAAAATGACTTGAACACTATTCCAAACTTAAACTTTTTTTTATAATTAAGTCAAAATTAAAATTAAATCATTAAGTTTAAATCATTAAAATACTTAATAAGTTCTTTTGCCCTTTTTTAAAGCTCTTATTATTATAACTCTTAAATGAAGTATCAAGTGAAGTGTTACTTCACTTATAGGACATTCAAATGTCCTAGTTCACTTAGCAAGAGAACCAAACTTAAACCCCTGGATGATTAATTCACCTGTGCAACTAAATTTACTTGGACTCAAAATAATCCCAGAAATATTGAAAAGATGTTTAGGACTCGTCCTAAGCACTTCCTCAATATGACGGGATGTTTTAGAAGAACAAATGAATCTAGTTGTTCTTTGATGAAGAAAATCATCCTTAAACCAAACCAAGAACCTAGACGTCATAGAAGCTGATTAGTTATAGGATTAGAAACTTGGTAGACAACCCAAACCCTTTCCCTTAGCTTTATCTAGGTATTTCTTGCAAAATATTTAAATGCCTTAACATGTGTTTCAAGTGCAGCTTGGGATGACGGGAAGACCCTCCAGGTACGCTTTTATTATATCGCAATTTACTTACATGCACTGTACTTTACTTTTTCTTGCATGATAAACAAGACTGTTGCATGAAAACCAAAACTTTTAGGATAGTCCCTGAACTGAAACCAAAACTAAAATAAAAAGTCATTGCAAGATAAAATTCACCACCACAACATTCCAAAATATAAAACAACTCAAAATTTAATCACAAACAGAACAACAGAACTACAATCACAACTAAATTAAAACGGCTCGTTGAATGATCGGGAATACCTCGGATGATGTAACCAACGTGTTGCTAACGGGATTTCCCACGGTCTAAATGAAAGTGTGGAACTCATTCAGTTGAGTTTAGCAAATTCATCTAAACTAAGTGAATTCAATGAAAATAACGGTGTCGGGATGACAGAACCGTGGGATCTTAATCGGTTCTGTTTAAATAACTTTAAGATTTGTTTTAATTAAAATATTAAAAACACTTGAATTTTAAGATTTTCTCTAAACCAAAACACTTCTCTCATCTCCTGATTTATGACTTCTAAAACTAAACCTCTACAACAACAAGGAGCTTGGAGCACGATGAGCGACACGGCCATCGTCATCGAGAAACTCGGATCTACTTCGACAAAACCTTTCTTAGAGTTAAATAACAAAGCCATAGGACTTCGAGATAGTTTGCCTAGTGCAACATAAATCCTCAACTCTTCGTTAGGCATTTCCATGATCATGTTATGTAAATTAAGCCCTAACTGGTCTTAGGACTCCGAAGTAGTTGTTTGGTACGACATAAACCCTCAAATCTTTGAGGCTATTTGCATGACTGCGTCATGCAAATATAAGTCCTAATTAATTAAAATTGGCAGGATTGAAACATTAAATAAACTCCCAAATTAAAGCCAAACAATAGGATAGTTTGGGAAGTTGCCAAGATTCTTCTTGGATCCTCAACCACTCCTACTTCTCTTCCTTTGGAGTCTTAAAATAAATTGTTCCAAATTTTATCCATTCCCTATTGAAAATTCCAAAATACAATCCTTTGAAAACCTTAAACTTTGAAATTCTTGAGAGCAAAACCACTAATCATTATCGAGAGTTTTCTTAAATGATTCCCGTCATTTAAGATGTAATTAACTATAGGGGCTTGCCCTTATAGGGAACTTTAAGAACCTGGGTAATATAAACCTCGCTTAATTCATTTATATTAAGCAGGGGAACTTGTCGGCTTATAAAATTGGTTCGCAGACCAAACGGATGTCACAGATCTTCTAGTTTATTTAATCTAGCCCCATTATCAAGCAGTGTGTCGATTCCTCGGAATAAATACGTAGTTTGTGGTGCGGTGCTCGTTTATATAAACTATTTGGGATGTGAGATCGGTTTGATTTCATATCTTAAAACTTTTAAACTTAAAATTACTTTCAAAATCAAATGATATTTTTTAAAAACTATATATATATATATATATATTTAAATTAAATTTAAAATTAAAAATTCACCTACAACTTCTGTAGGCGACCCCTTTTCAAAAATACAACACTCACCCTAAAAATATGCCGACAATTTAACGGAACGATCAGCTAACTGAAGGGTTACTGAAGTAGGTGAAATTTCTCCCAATCCTAATCTCTTAAAAATTGATAGAGGCATTAGATTGATGCTTTCTCCTAAGTCACACAAAGCTTTTCTATAGACTTTTTCTCCAATAACGCAGGGTATAGTGAAACTACCAGGATCTTTTAATTTTTCAGGAAGCTTTTTCTGAATAATAGCACTACACTCTTCACTATGTGCGACCTTTTCATTATCGGTAAATTTTCTTTTTTTTATTTAAAATATCTTTCATGAATTTTACATAGTTTGGCATCTGTTCTAAGGCTTCTACGAAAGGAATATTTATTGTTAATTTCTTCGAATTTCAAGGAATTTAGCAACTGTTTATCTTTTTTATGTTGAATTAGTCGTTGAGGAAATGGTGGTGGAGGTTTTTCAACAGAAATTTTCATTGGTATTAAAGGATTTTCTAAGTTCGGATCTTTTTGATTCTTTTCCTTTTCGATTTCCATTTCCTTTTTTTGACTTTCAAGTTCTTGTTGAATTTGAGGTTCTAATTCTTTTCCACTTCATAATTGTATCGCTTTAATTTGTTCATTTCCTTTGTCTTTGGGATTTATTTCCACATTACTAGGAAATGTTCCAGTATTCTATTATTAAGCGTGGTAGCGATATGTCCAAGTTGAGTTTCAATATTTTTAATAGTTGTTCCTTGATTTTGTAATTGGTTTCCTTGTATTTGTAATTGATTTCCTTGATTTTGTAATTGATTTCCTTGATTTTGTAAATGTTGACCCATATTTAATATTAATTCTTCTATAGATAATTTCTTATCTTTAAATTAAGGGTTATTATTATTAAATCCAGGTGGATAACTAGGTTTATAATTAGAATTTCCTTGGTTAGAGAGATTTCCTAATGGTTGTGTTATATTGTTCATCCATGGTTGATTAGTTGTATTATTATTCCAATTAAAATTAGGATGATTTTTCCATCCAGGATTATAATAATTCGCATAATGATTATTATTTCTATCATTAATAGCATTTATAGTTTCATAATGAGATTGGGATTCTATAAGTTGTCCAGATGAGTTTTCTTCTAATATAGTTGGAGAGTAATTCATTCCAAAATGATCTAATTTTTTAGATATAGCGACGATCCGCAAAGCTAACATAGATATTGCATCATTTTCATGAATACTGACTATCTTTTCAGATTCATACTATCAGCAAGCCATTGAAAATTATTGGTAGCCATTTCTTTGATTAGTGCATAGGCTTCATCAAATGGTTTTGACATTAATGATCCTCCAAGTAGCGAGCATCGATGATTGATCTAAGAGATCCTACTAATCCATTATAGAAAGTTTGAATAATTAATCGATACGGTAACGCATGATGTGGGCATTTCCTAAGAAGTTCTTTAAATCTCTCACAAGCTTCATATATTGATTCTCCATCAAGTCGACTAAAAGAAGTTATATCATTTCTAAGCTTAGCAGCTTTTTATGGTGGAAAATATTTGGATAGACATTTTTGTGATAATTCTCCCCAAGTTTTAATAGATCCGAGTGCTAACGAATTTAACCACATTTTAGCCTTATCCCTTAAAGAAAAAGGAAAAAGTCTAAGTCTAATAGCATCGTTAGATACTCCTTCATATTTGAAAGTAGCACATAGTTCTAAAAAACTAGCAAGTTGTAAATTAGATCTTCAGTAGGTGAACCACTAAATTGATTGTTTTGTACCATTTGGATAATTGCAGGTTTCAGTTTAAATGAGTTAGCAGCTACATCAGAGTTTTGAATAGTTAAATGAATTTCATCTAATGTAGGGTTGGCATAATCTCTTACTGGTCTCTGTTGATTGATATTTTCATTTTCAGGAATATTTGCCATTTGTGTTAAATTTATAATTTCTCTTTTTTGTTTTCTAATTCTTTTAATTGTACGCTCTAATTCTGAAACGTAAGGTATTAAATTTTTGTTTCCAAATTTGCGCATACAATTTTGCAAAATAAATTTTAAATTAGTCCATTACTCTAGTAAATAATTTCTTTACTTCCCCAAAGAACGGCGCCAAAAACCTTGACCCACTTTTTTATGTTTGCAAATTATGTTAATAGCAACGGCACCAAAAACTTGATCTCGCTTTAATATATATATTTGATTTTATGATGGAATGTATAATGTGGATTCTACGCAAGTATACGTATCATATCAAGTAATACAGGGCTCTAGTGGAGTCCTGGTTATCGATCCCACAGGGAAGTTTTAAAAGATTTGTAACAGCTAAATTTAAAAGTATTTACTTACTAATATAGTATACAGAAATTTAAAATACGTAACTAAAGCGAACTAAAGTAAACTAATGCTTTAAACTAATGCTTTAAAGTAAACTAATGCTTTAAATTATGTTAATTTAAAGATTTCAGAATAAGTATCATTCTCCTTGTTTTTAGAAAATTAAGTGAATGATGAATTCAAATAGAATTTTTATTTTATTGTGACAAATAGGAGCATTCCTATTCTTTACCCTTTGGCCCAGGTGCAAAGAACATTGACTAGTCCTATGCTTGATTATTGAATCTGCGGCTAGGCAGGAAGGATACTGGCTGCCACTTCAGAGCTCCTACGTTCCCCTCACCTGAGGGCTAACATCTACACTTCAGCACTCAAATAATAGGACCAAATTGAATATTTTAGTCTGTCACACTAAAATGTCCAATTCTACATCCGATAAATAATATTTCCATATTTATTTGCATCCTCCTTACAAGGCTTTTGACTTCCCTGAATATTGGATGTAATCTTTACTATAGTTGATAATTCAACATATTTTAACAATTCAATTGGCCAGATTGAAAGTAAATTAAGTTTTAAGAAAAAGATTATCACAATTTATTTTAATTTATTAGGTACTTCTATTTAATTTTATCAATTCACATAACTTCATAAACAAGGAGAAAGACTAAGAAAACTACTCAGAATGCATGGGAATTAAACAAAGCATGGATTTCATTTAAAGTTAACAACAGTAAACAAAGATACTTATCCCGATTTCCTCCCCAAGCAGACTCCTTGAAGTTCCTTTGACTTTTTCTTTTAGTACAACACACTTCTTAAGTCACTACTTACACTTACTCACACTAAACTTCAACTTAGACTCAAAAGCACACTAATAGAATACTCTAAGACTCCTAAAATAGACACAAATTGACACGCAGACTCTCTAAATTTGTCATCTATTTATAGAGGTAGACAAAGGTCCAAGGGGTGCTTAAACACCTCTTCAAAAAGTGTCCAGGTTTAATGTATCTGGCATTTTGAATAGTCTCGCCGTCAGTGAGAAACGACCGCGCCGTCGGCGGGGCTTCTAGAAGGTCTCCAAACAGCGCGATCTCGCCGTCGGCGGGCTCGGGCTCGCTGTCGGTGAGGTAGTTGCAGATCCTTCAAAAATTCTCCTCATGATCTCGCTGTCGGCGGGCTCGATCTCGCCGTCAGCGACTTAGTTCATTTTGCATGAATTTCTTTCTTTTTTGATCCAAATTCGCTCCATTTCTTGTTTTTTGCTTTCATCATTTATAAATCTTCATTCCTGCAATAAAACAAAGAAAATATCTTTCTTTAAAGTGCAATTTCATAAAAAATGGGTATGAATTTCTCAATATATTTTCCTGTGATCATATAACATCTAATAATATCACTTAGAAACTGTAGCCAAATAATAGGATAGTTTGGGAAGTCGCCGAGGTTCTCTTCAGGATCTATGACGTCCCATATCTTTCTTCATTTTGGATTCTACAATAACTGTTCCTATTTGATCCCTTCTAATTTGAATTAGTCATGTCCATTCTTGAAAATATTAAATGTTGAATTCATTAAGACAAGTACCTCTAACCTAAATCAAGAGTTTTCTTAGGTGACTTCGGTTATCTAATATTTAATTAACTCTAGGGGCTTGCCCTTATAGGAAACTTTAGAACCCATATAATATAAACTCTATTTGATCCCTTATATTTGGTTAGGGAACTTGTCGGTCAACATAAAATTTCACAGACCAAAATGGATGTCATAAATTATTTAGTTTATTTAATCGAGCCTCGCTATTGAGTAACGTGTCTGTTCCTTAGGATAGATGCCTCGCTCGTGGTGTTGTGCTCAATTTTTTAAACTATTAAATATATGAGATCGGTTCAATCTTTTATTTTTCAAAATTAAAATACTATTTTCAAATTATATGTATGTATATTAAATTATATTGTACTTTTAAAGCAACTGACAAATTTCCATTCTGGCGAACGATAAGCCTTTACTTAGTATTTTCTTGAAAAGGCTGATCGAGTGATTTTCAGCCGACCGAATGATTTTCAACTGACCAAATGATTTTTAGTCGATAAGTCATTAATGTCCATCTTCAAGCAATTAAGAATACAAAATGGCGAGAATGTCAGTTATGACTATTAAAAGGTCCTGGAGTTAGTTACAAATCTGAAAAGGAGTAATAATCACTCGTAATTTCCTTATAAAAATAGGGGCAAACATCTAATTTCACTAGACCTTAAAAAGCCTAAATAGGGGGTCATTTTTCCAATAAAGTATTACTAAATTTACTCTCTCAAAACTTATGTTAGTGAATTATATTCTCTCTCTCGCTCTCTCTCTCACTTTTACTTTGTTCCTCACATCCGTTCAACACTCTATACATTGGGTGTGATCCATAAATCATATTTGGATTCAACTTCCTAAAAAGTGCTGTAAGCATGAAATTATGTCATCACTTGGAATAGGAGAATGCCATGGAGAAGGAACCCATCTGGGAGAAAACTTGAACAAGGAGTGTGAGAAAATTTTTGAAACAAAAAATTAAAGAACTCTGAGATCAAACAGTTAGTCCGAAGGCAAATTTAACCAGCACGCTACTTAAGGGAAGAGCACAAGCTCCCTAGGAACTGAACCCACAGAATGAACCCGATTCCCATGGCCACCGAACATCATAAGGAGTAGAATGAATTAAATAATCTAATACTAAGATAGTTTTGGGTCAACACTATTGGTCAAACCACTATTAGAGTAAAGAGAGGTCCATCGTCAACCAATAAATGTGCTCTCCCTGTAGATATCTAATGTTGAGCTAATAGAGAAGTTTAAAATTCTATCTTTAAAATCCTAAAAGGTTCAGAATGATCTGGCCAACCATATCACTTCCTTTGAGTCTGTTTGCCTTCTCAAAATCTCTGATGTACTTAAGTGTCGATTATTTTACTCCACACTGAGGGACTAATCCCAAAAATTGTTTAACGGTTTCCCAAATGAGTAATCTCCTCATTTAAATACTTTAAGTATATCTTTACAGTAAATTTCACCAAAGCCAAGAAGTCTAGTAAGAACTCACAAACATTGTGGCATGTCAAGGGGGGGACAAATGAAAACCTTCATTTTTACATATATTGAATCTAGAAAGAAATACTAGAAGTACGGAATTTTGAACTTGTGGTTGCATGGACCATTCTAGCTCTAGGGCTGAGGAGCGAACGATTCAAGTATTTTATGGGTTTACAACAACCCAACAATCTGGCTGAACTCTTGGAGTTTACCACATGCCAAATCACTGTGGAGAAGTTTGTTCATCTGTCATACTAAATAGCTGAATAATCAAATTGGTGCTCGTAGAAGAGTACGTGTGAGATGATGGGAGGAAGCTAAATTAAGCCTAATCCTAATTAAGCACAATCACATGTTAAATTAAGCTTGAACTTAATTAAATCTAATATAAAACTAAGACTAAACTAACTAAAAATAAATTAATCTAAACCTAAATATTAAAAATTAAGTTAACCTACACAAAACCTACACTAAACTTAGTCTATATTAAACCCAAATTAAACTTAAAACTCAATCTAAAATAAAAAACTAAATCAGCCAAGTCCTAACCTAAGCTAAACCATTACATAAATTCTTAACTTTGTAAAATTAAATAATTTATATTATATTTATTATTTTTAGAGTTTAGTGAACTTAAATTTATTAAACATTAACATAAAATTGAACTAAATAAATGCTTATTTTTATCTAAATTAAACCAAACTTAACTTAAATTTAAACTGATCTAACCTAAATCAATCTTAAACTTAATTAAACCCAATCCTAAACTTTATTAACCTTGAACTCAACTAAATCTAATTCAAAACTAAAAACAAACTACCGTAAATTAAAACTCAAATTAAATATATAATCTAGCTTAAGTAAAACTAAACCAAACCTACACTAAAGTTAATCTAGATTAAATCAAACAAAATATAAAAATAAGCCAAACTCAATCTAGATCTAAAACTATATCTAACCTAGACTTGAGTTAAGTTAAACCTAAATTTTAACTTTTATAGAATTAATTAATTTGTTTTTGGTTTATTATGTTTGGTATTTGGTTCACATAAAATTGTTAAACAACCTTTACATTTACATGTTCTTTTGGAATAATTTTTCATCATTCGGTGAGAATGTTCAATGTATCGTACCTCGACTTATATGTTTATCCAAATAAGTAATTATTAGCATACCATCTTAGCTAATATTTGCCTAAGCAAATATTTATTTTTTTTATCTACATGAAACAAATTTAATGCTTGCAAAAAAAATTTATATAAGAATTATTTAAAATATTGTTTGATATTAGATTAAAATATAAATTAATCTTAATAAATATGAATATAATAAATATACTATAAGAATTTTTCTCCAACATTATTCCAAACTATTATAATAAGAAAACATTATGTTTAATAAATTGTTCATTGGGAAACACCCTTCCCTTTGGAATATCAAAAGTGAATTTATATGTCACTAAATTTTTTTCCTTATGTATTTTCTTTTTTGTGAGAATGAACATGTGATCAAAAACAGGAGACCAAACTTCTTGTTTAGTTTCAAAACATGCTATTCAGGTCCCTAGAATTAATTAATCTCTCTGTTTTATGCACAAATTACCTTGTCTTAGAAGAAATATTAAGAAACTTGATTTATATAACCTAGTCTATAAAGCCCTCCCACTTAAAATCAATACAGTTATCAATTGGTTGTTGGCTGTGACTTTAGTTGGAATATTAGTTATATGTATAAGAACTAGATAATTTATAATACTGGATTTTACAGTATAAAATTATAGTCCATGTATATTCACTTTAGATAGTACAAAAGGAAGAGGTTTCCATTTGATCAATTTCAAAAACATAATTTGTTGTCATTATATTTATTTATTTTTTGGTTAATGTTTGAGTAAAGTTCTTATAGAAGATTGAGCATTTTCTCATTCAGTTAAATTACATTTCAATCTAAAACCATGTAATTCTTTTAAAGTTTAAATATAAATATTTATTTTATCTAAGTATTGAACATATTTTCTTAGGATAACATTAACTAAGGAGACATACGAATAACTACTTGTGTGTATAAACATATAAGTTGAGTTACACAATACTAAGCAACCTCACCGAATATATAAAACAATATTCCTAAAAATCATATAAATGTAATATTAGTTTAATAATTATAAGCGCACTAAACCATAAATATTGAATAAAGTAAAAAATTTAAATTTACAATGGTTAGAATTTAAATGATGGCTTAAATTAGGTTAGGTATAGGCTGGATTTAGCATCAAGCCTAAATTGAGTTAGGTTTATATTTAATTTTTGCATAGTTTAGGTTAAGTTATAATTAAGTCTAGAGCAGGCTTGATTTAGGTTTATATAAACTAGTTTCAATGTTTAATTTAGATTACATTTGTTTTAAACTAGGTAGAATTAGTTATATATAATTTTAATAACTTTCAATGAACTAAACTCTAAAAGTTACAAAAAAATTAAAAATATATATATTTTAAAAGCTCAAAATTTAAGTGGTAGTTTAGCTTATGTTACGTTTAGACTCAAGCAGTTTAATGCCAAGAGTAAGATAGGTTTAAACTTATTTTGGATTTAATTTAGGTTAAGTTTAGCAAGTTTAAAGTTTAATATAGGCTTAGAGTAGGTTTGCTTAAGCTAGATTTCAATGTTTAATTTGGATTTTGATTTAAGTTAATTTAGTTCTAGTTTTCGATTAGACTTATTTAATGTCTAATTAGGTCTAGGCTTAAAATATGTTTAGATTAAGTTAAATTTAGATTAAGTTAAATTTAGATTAAGTTTTGTTTAACATTGGGTTGAGGTAATTTTATATTTAGTTCTAAATTGTGCAAGATTTAATTTGCTAGGTCAGGATAACTTTTATTTTTTTATATTTACATTTTTAAAGTTTTATTTATTTAATAATTTTTTATTTTTAAATTTTAAATTTATGAAAATGATTATCACCATAAATTATTGCACCAACATCACTATTGTTATCGTTAACTACTAGCTCTAGCTACCATTGTAATCACTATTTTTATGATTTTCGTTTGTTGCTGCCACCTCCATTATTATTGCCCACCAACAACTCCTATCATCATCACATAAATAAATCAAATTAGCATATGTTTAAAATATGATATGTGTTTTATTTCAGAAAAAATATTAGAAGAAAATAATTGAAATAAATTAAAATAAAAGTGGTCCCAAATATTTAGCTTCTAATTAGGATGAATAAGCATTATTAAAAATTTGCCCTTTGTCAATTCTCATATCTTATTTTTTTTCCCCATAATGTTAAGTTTACTCCAACAAATGTAATTGGATGTTAATAAGCATTATTAAAAGAAAAGAAATATTCAATGTTGTTATTTTATTCATAATAGTATTAAAATAACATGCATTATATGTGATATTAATGAACATAATTAAAATACTTTATAGTCCAAACAAACATCATTGAAAGTTAAGCTTTAAAGTTGCTAGCTTAGAACAAACATAGGTTATTGAAACTCAAAAATAACTTTAAACTATTTTAAAGTAGCATAATTTAAATAAAAAACATTGAAATAATATTTGTATAAGTTTCAAAAAAAAGAATAGTAATGATCATATATTACATTTTAGAATTGGTAAAATTCATGGGAATGAATATATGATGATCACTCTTGTCGTGAATTTCAAAAGTTCAAAATTAAAGTTTGTGTTGATTAGTTTTTCATCAGAAGAATGTCGGTAAGGATTTCGCTTTCATTTGAAGAGATAATTAAAGGGTTTTGAAAAAAGAAATTCAAAAAATAAATTGATTGAGTTTCTTATTAATTGTAGGTCCTAACAATTATATAATACTATATCCTCTCCATTTTTGCTAAGATCAAGATAAATAATAGGTCAATAAAAAATGAATATATCTACTTTTTCTTGACAAAATACTCTCTAAATAAACAGAGCCAATGTTTATTCCAAAACTAAAGTACTTTAAAACAAATTTCTAACACGCAAACTGGCACTGTGAGGGTCTGTTTGGGGCATCTACAGATTATTGAATAATCTGTTGATAAGCTTGGTACATTTTTATGTTTTAAAAAAATCAGACTGCAGCCAGAAAGCTGGCACCTCACTTAGATAGGTGCGATGTGAAAAAGTTGTCTTCAGTGTTTAAGAAACGCATAAAATGTCAAAACATAATTTATCCGAAAAAAAAATTGATGTGTTTTCAAAACGCGACTGCACCAAATAAACTGCCCCAAATGAGCCTATGTATCTCCATCACATTTTTATCTCTTAAAAAAAAGATCACAATAAAATGATAAAAGAAAAAGGAAACTCCATCATGACGATTCTGAGGGTTCCTTTTAAACGGATTTCGATTCCCCTCGCCCACCTTCCTTTCTTTCACATGGGTTCACCATTTCTACTCCTCCCAACAAACTTCCTCCTCGTTATCTCATTTGCCTCCCACTCCCTCTCCCTCTCCTATGGTCAGGTACCCTTCTAAAAGACTCCTGAGACCAACCAGGCACAAAAATCTCTCTCTCTCTATCACTACTCTATCTCTCTCACCGTCCTTACCTCCCTCCCTCCCTCTCACAACTACCGCATAAAGAGGACCACTGCTGTGGTCCTCCATCTACATCACTTCTTATTTCAATAGCAACGCTTCCATCTCCACATCTCCCTTCTTCCAAGATGATGCGAGGAGATCCCCACCAGGAGCTCGGCATGCATATGTCCGCAGCAGCTGCAGTAGGCGAGTGCTCCACTTCAGCGCCACCTTCCGCCGCTGCAGAGGAAGAGCACCGCCGTCTTCTCAAAGCTGAGATTTCTGTTCACCCTCTCTTAGAACAGCTTTTGTCAGCCCACATCGGCTGCCTCCGCGTCGCCACCCCCATCGACCAACTCCCCCTAATCGACGCCCAGCTCTCACAATCCCATCACCTCCTCCGCTCCTACGCCGCAATCCACCGCTCCCTTCTTTCCCCGCCGGAAAAGCACGACCTTGACAATTTCCTCGTTAGTTTCCTCTTCTTTTTTCCTAAATTACTTTCTCATAACAAATTATTTATCATCACTATCCAAAGATTGAGCTTTTGACAGAGACTCGGTGTATCAAAAAAACAAAAAGAAAAGTTTTGATGATAAAGAATATATGATTGTTATATACTGTTCATTCCTGTTTTTCATTTCATTGATACATAATTCATGCAAATTAATTCACCGTATCTACTTGTGGATGAAGACGCAGTATACGCTGCTGTTGTGCTCCTTCAAGGAACAGCTACAGCAACACGTAAGAGTACACGCAGTGGAGGCCGTCATGGCTTGCCGGGAGATCGAGCAATCGCTGCATGAGCTGACTGGTACTGAACTATACCCTCATCCATCTACCTCTAATTATTTCTTAAGCATATCAAATTAATTTCTTTTAGCTAATTTAGTTAAGATTTAATAAAATTCCCTTACATATTTTGAGGGATGAGTTGGGTAAATTTATTTTCAACTTCATAGCTTTGCAATGGTTGAGTGGATTGAGGGGACCAAATGTGAGATGTTGGTTAAGTTTGGTGGGTGGAGTTGGCGACAAGAAAAAGCATTGTCACGTTTCTTCTGTCACATTTGCATGGCAATATAGCCATTTACTGGATAGCAGTATGGAGTTTTGTAGGTCGATTTGATTACTTTAATGCTGCTTTTGTAGCCTTCGTTAGCAGAATCTGCATAAAGAAAGATATCACGATGTTTTCCCTTTGGAATAATTACACGAGAGATAATGCATGAGAGGCAGCCAAATCTTAGGACGCTTAAAATGCTGGAAAGAGGATATACTTGTATGATGGAATAGAATAGTTAGCTAAGGATATCCTGAAAGAGGGATAATCTCTTAATTTGATCTATTTTTCTAGATGATATATAAGTATACGTAACATAACTTAAGTCCAACATTTCACTCTTGGAGGATTTAATGATGAGAATATTTCAATTGATTAGGACAGGTTGAGCTGATTTTTTATTGTATTTATATTATGTTTGGTTAATGACCAACTATCAGTACATCTTCATTTGAATTTGGTCCAGAAATTCTGAGCTTTGTTTTTCAATATCTGATTACTTAATTAGAAAATTAAACCTAAACTTATCTATCTAACAACCGGTGGTTGAATTCATAATTATTAATTCCTTGTATTTAGTTATGCTGCTGCTACCAAGAGGCAGCTGTGAATGATATGAAGCCATCATCATTTAAAGTAAAAGGAACAACCATATAAACATCAATCTTCAAGGATCTTGAGATCAATTAATGAAGGAGGGCTGATTGTTTGATCTTGTTCATTGAATGAAACAGTTCTTTGCGACGTCATGAATATAGAGTTTTCAGTTTCCTAGCTAATCTTCTTATATAAGTATTTATTTTCTTCCCTTAAGACAACGATAAACGAAATTATTGAATCCTTTTGAACAAATACCGTGTTAATATTAATACAATATAATTTAGATAAAAAATAAACACAATGCAGAAAATAAAAGTACATCATTGAAGTTTTAAGATTGCAAATTGTAACCTTTCCAATTTGCCAGCAATCAGTGGACAGTGAAACTAAGTCCGGTTATATTTGACTTATCATACTAATTTGATGCACACGTGCATGAAAGTGAAGAATAGTCATATAAAAAACTTCAAAAATTGTTCTTACATACTAGTGCTTCTTACTCATTATCTTACATTGGTGGGATAATTGATATACAATTACTAATATAGGGTCAATTTGAATTTAAGTGTTCTACCCCTAATAGTAATCTTAATATCTTATACTTACATCAGTTGATTATAAATTAATTCTACCAAAATTAAATTAGTTTTGTAAGAAAAAAATTGGTGTATAAATTAGAGCATAAGCTAGTTGAATGGCTCAAGTATTTGTAGCAATTGAGTCTTGTAAATTTAATTAAGAGTGTTTTTAGGTTACCATGGCTCTTTGTATTAGGCATTTTATTAATATAATTTCAATTTTTCATATTATTTTATATTAAAAATAATTATTAATTTTCAATAATGTCTAGTAAATTTTAAATAATGTCTAATATATTATTTTATTAACACAATTATTAATTTTAAATAATGTCTAGTAAATTTTATCTAATGTGAATGTTTTCTTCTTTTTTTTTTTGTCCTATGTTTATCCTGAAATCTTCTTCTATATTGGATAAATGAATTCTTAGCTTATCACTTGATTGTGGTTTAGCCACTCAAACTTTTCATCAATATTTAATTAGTAGCACATATAAAAAAATATATAATTTTTGAAATTTTTTTATGTCTTTACTAAAAAATATTAATTATGTTAATGCTAGAATCACAAAATATATGTGTTTAGTTTATAACATCTACATTTGTTAGTATTAAGGTTAATGAAATTGTTTTCGATGTGAGTATCTCAATAATTAAATTCAAAATAATGATAGTATTTAGTAGTTATGTTCTTTGCACCCAAATTTGACTCCTTTTAAATTGTACTATAACTGATAGAGTTAATGTAATCCATGGATTTACATCTTGACCTGACTATTAATTTTTAGCCAAGCCTATATGTGGAGGTTAGGGAGAGAAACTCTATGTCTATGAATATTCTTGTTGATTAATAATTATAGTATTCTATAAAGGGAGGAGGCTCTAGGAAAATGCCAATAACAAATTTTTTGTCAATAAAAGTACTAAATAAGATCATATGTTGCATTGTGTCTATATAGGTCAATATAGTAAACCCTATTTATATAGGTGATGGCCAAAGTTATTGACACACTACATGAATTTTTGAAATTCGCATCGGACATATGAGATTCAAATCCGATGGTATTTAAGGGTTTTCGTCGGATTTAAGTCTGATTTTTTCATGTGGATCAGTAATTTACTTTTCGTTTGTTTAGCTTCAAAATAATCCGACTCAAATTTTTGTCGCCTTAATTGCGTCCACTCTTTGTCAACTATCATTAAAACTATTCGTGTGTCTGAATTTACATCGAAAAAAACTGGACGGTAAGATTAGCATTTAATGTTGTTTTGGATTAGCATAAAAAAAATAATGAAGAACGCCTGATAAAAATTATCGTTTTACAGTCGGATTATTGGACACAAATCAGACGCAAACATCCATCACAACAAAAAATGTAAATAATAGTTTCATTTCCACAACCTGCACAATACATTGAATCCACAATGCAGTAATATTTTATACAGTCACAAGTAAATATCAATAGTGCAAACTAATAGAAAAATATAACAAACTGTACGAAAAAATAATAAAATAAACCAAAAATTCTAGAGTTTATGTTCAAAGTAATGCTAAAAATATTTAAAAGAAATACAGAAAGTAATGCCTAATTGTCATCTGCCTCCTCCTCCTCCTCTACGAATGTTATTGGCTGCTTGCCCCGATGATCTACTTAAATCTCTGTCATGTCCGCTATAAAGTCTTCGACCCTATGTTGGCCTTCAAGCATTTGTGCGCCCAACTAACAGATCTCTCATTCAACGTAGTTAACTACCTGAGTATAGTAACTTGGTATGGCTTTGAGGATCTTGGGGAACTCAGTACGAGACCACGAAAGATCTCGGTCTCAAAGGTTATGCCCTTCGCACCAAGGCCATAAACACTCACCTTCTTCTTCCCTGCTACCTGTGTCCAAAGCTCAAACTCGGACTGCGCAGTGGCAGAATGACTACCATTGCTGCTGAGGGAAGTCTTGAGCTAGGTGGCCAAGTGCCTCTCCCGACGCTTCTCAAACTCCTCCTGCAAAATTAAAATCAATTTTTAATTAGAACTTTGAATAGTAAGTGTTTAAATAAAAATTTTAAATTTCTTAATACAGCAACCTGCCGGGAATGCTCCAAGTCCCACTCTACGTCCCTAGGGGTCGATGAGTTCAAACCCACTCTTGGGGGGTGGAGTTAAACTTCAATCCTGTTTTTGAAGAATACATCTCTATTCCTTCTAGATGGGTGATCACAGTGAAGAAATCTATGATGGCAGTTGAACCAGCTGTTTTTCCTTCCAATTTTTAGAGTAAATGCCTTCGACATATCCATGTAGTAAGAACAAGTCAATTTATCGGTTGTGCTCCAACCAGCTAGCATCCCATAGGCCTGGAAATCACTAATTGTCCACAAAAGTGCCGCTCTCAGTTGAAATTTTTATTTCTTCATATATAAGCACACCCATCTCCGATAAAATTTGAAACTCTTCAATCAAGGGTTGTCAGTACACATCAATTTTCACCTTGGGGCTATGTGGACCTGGTATGATCAATGTCAAAAATAATAATGAAACCGTCATGCACATATTAGGGAAAAATTGTACAATATTATGATCAATAAACAACATGAGTACAATGTTGTTGTGTGACTGTATCGCGTGTTGCCATCTGCACATAACCTAGGTTTAACATTGTGTGCTTCAGAAGCAATCCGGGTAAGTACAATCAAAATGTCTCCAAGCCTCACCATGTGAAGTATGACTTAACAATTCAGCGTCAATGGATCAAGTACTGTGCCAAGTCCTGTGAGGGCTATATTCATGGAAGCAAATAATCTTTGCAACAAGAATATGAGTGGAAAATAAAAGAGACGCTTGTACTGTGTTTTTTTTCTAATTTTACTCTTTCGTCCCTTTTTTTAATCTATCTGCACTACAAAATTGGTAAGTCCTCTTTTAATATATCATGCAGTCATTAACACAGCAATTGATCTTCTCACATTGTATCCCAAACTTTGAAACTAACTTTTTAGTTCTGTAAATTCATCCAGCACTCAATTTTTATGCAGGGTTCGTCTCTTTCAATAATGTTTCCACTTGATTAAATCCTTCTATGGCTTGTTAAAATCATATTTGATGCTCAACATTCGTAGTGCAACTGATAGCTTCGTATGTGTAGTGCAACTATTTCATAGAGGTTGTTGTGTAGCATTTAGCAAGTCATAAAACTATTTTGATTCATAATTTGGCGTTTCATATTCATGTGGAATGCTCTCAACAAAATGAGCAATTTCAGCATCATGTGCCATTTCTTCATATGTGTCAGGATCATATTCCTTTGCTGGAGGGGCATAACTTGTTTCTTCTGGTTCTTGCTTACCATGTCCAGTCTAGTACCAAAACTTTCATTTGAATCCCTTACGGTAAAGATCCAATTTAACTTATTTGGGTTGCAGATACGCTTGATTTTTGTTTTTCACACAAGAACAACAGAATCTACCCTCTAAATGATAAATGGGCAGTTGTAATGCAACCAACATGAATTCCTCAACACCATTCAAGAACTCATATGTGAGTCTTTTTTGTCCTGAATATAATTTTTATACATTTAAGCTCTCAAATTACAAATATCCTTCTACAGCAATGATCGGTAAAACTATTACACCAAATAAAAATTAGTCGATACTTATGATAATAAGTCGACACTACTTAGTCAACCATATTTAAAAAAACATCTTTGAAGTGGTTTATTGTCTAAACAATAAACCCGATACATTCTTTCACTTCAAACAACCAACTTGAATTCTACTAATAACATCCCCATCTATATCACCATCACTTTGAACAAGACCCGATGCACTCCTCCACTTCAACCAACCAACTTGAATTCTACTAATAGCATCCCCATCTATATCACCATCATTTTGAACAATAGATATGATCGATGCATTCCTCCAATTCAACCAACCTACTTCATATCTACTAATATCATCCCCATTTATATCGCCATCATTGTGAACAATCAACCCAGTCAATGTATTTCTCCACTTTAACCAACCAATGTGAATTCTAGTAATAACATCCCCTTCCATATGACCATCAATTCAAGCAAGACGTGATACATATATTCATTCACTTCAACCAACTAACCTGAATTCTACTGATAAGGAAATGCATACCATTCGATGCTTATGTATAGATATAGTTAACACATAAGCTTCAATTTTTATGATGATTTCATACATACCACTAAATTCTTATGTTTATGCATACCTAACACATAAACCTCAACTTTACGAATATATTCACGCATGCCACTCAATTCCTATGTATATATATACCTAATACCTAAACTTTAATTTTTTACTTACATACCACATTAACTATCCAAGAATATTTTCATACATACCACTCATTTCTTATATATAAACATACTGAATCAACACCTAAACTTCAAATTATACATGCACACCATATTACCTATGCACTTGGATGACACATACATCACAAAGACTTTCATACATACCTAACACCTAAACATTACTTATGAACGACCCATTTCACTTTTCCATTTCACTTTTCAAAAATTAAAGTGAAAAAGATCGGTGCAGAAAGAATTACCTTTCCCAATATTTTCTGATTGGAGTGAAGCATAGAATGAGAAATACTAGAGTTTTTGTGGTCTTTATAAGCCACGTACCATCGTTGCCTTCCCATCTTGCTCTAATGGCGATTGTTTCGTGAAGGTTCATTGACAAAGGCGATCAATTTGAGCAAAATCGTAAGAGAGAGGGAGGTGAGCAAGAGAGAAGGGGGAAGAGAGGTGTGCACGAGGGTTTTGGGAAGACAGAGAGTAGTAGATAGGCATGCAGATTTTGTATATTAGGTCATTTGTGTCAAATTTTCATCTTTTGTACGTTAGATACTTTCGAGGCAATTAAGTAAAGTGGAAGATGTGTTATTTATGTCAACCTTTTTTGTCTTCTTTGTGTCCGATGTAGTTTGATACTTTTAAATAATTTTTTTACGTCATTTTATTCGATGTAAACTCCATCGCAAGTCCGCTTTAAGTTTCGTCATTTTCATAATACTTCTTGCATCGAATTGTGTGCCACAAATTTGACGTAAAAGCTGTCACAAATAGTAAAATTTAATTTTTGCCTCTTTCTTGTCGTAAATATGATGTTAATCTAATATTTGCACTGGAAAAATCTGATGCAATTATTAGACGCTAATTTTAGCATCTCCCATAATGACACGTGATGGAACAAAAAGTAATAAGTACATGTAACCATTCTCATGGAAAGTTAAGCTAGAAATATCTACTAATCAAAAAGTTGTGTGCTAACTCTAAGAAGGTGGCATACAAGTCTTGAGAGTAATTCTATAATAGGTTGTAACGCCCCGCCATTTTCAACGAAAAGGCAAGAAAAATTTGGGAAGGGATACTCTAGAAGAGACATGCATGGCAAGAACCTTCTAAAGCGAAGAAGGTGGATGAGGAAGTTCCACACCTCTAGAAACTTCTACCCAATTCTAGAGGACAAAGGAAAGCACTACTCCATAAGAAGTCTTGGGAGGAGCATGGAGAATTCAGGAAGAACCTAGAAGTATCTAGGATTATGTATGTAGTATATGATTATTATAGAATACTCTAGAAACTAGAATAATTTAATGTATTCTAGAATGTTCCCATGGCTTGGAGAGGCACTATAAATAGAGGTCCCTCCCCTCATTTGTAACCAACCAAAGCATTGAGTCAAAGCTTCCAAGTATTCAAGTGTGAAGTGTTCCTTTCTCTCTATTCTTCTTCTTAGAGCATTTTGTGCTCACAAGCTTTAGCGTTGCGAGGGCTAGGTTGATTTAGTGCAAGGGAAGAGAGCTAAAGTTGCACAGGTGACATACATAAAAGTTAGTTCGTAACAGTTGGTAGTAGAGCCTCGGTTCAATGGAATGGCCAAGGGAGTTAAGGCCAGCATTGGGGCATGATCACGTTCTTTAGAGTTCTCCGTCATTCCAATGGATAATTATAAATTTGTCCTATGAATGAACTTAATGGTGCAAGCAAGAGCACTCCCAATACCATTCACCAATATCTTATGCATCATGGAAGGGAATCAAGCTTGCACGGTATCGCTAATTAGGCTATGCAAGCAAGGATCCAAAGCGCTATCGGCAGTTCAGTTTAAGGATGGCATTGCACAGGATAAAGAGGAAAACTTGTCAACAAAGATGGAGGTAAGGGATAAGTCGCCAGCTAGGAGGATTTGCTGCAGGACACCTCTCTCCCAGAACACCAAGGAAAAACCAAAGTTTGTCGAGATTGGAGGCAAATCGAGGAGATGTTTTCAAAGGTGTATGGGAAGCCACAACGAGGGCATTACGAGTTTAAGTGGGGGACATTATCACGCCCTGCCATTTTCAAGGAAATGGCAAGACGAATTTGGAAGGGAAACTCTAGAAGAGGCATGCATGGCAAGAACTTTCTAGAGCCAAGAAGGTGGATGAGAAAGTTCCACGCCTCTAGAAACTTCTACACAATTCTAAAGGACAAATGAAGGCACTACGCCATGAAGAACTCTTGGGAGGAGCATGGAGAATTCAAGAAGAACCTAGAAGGATCTTGAATTATTTATGTAATATATGAATAATAGAGAATACTCTAGAAACCATAATATTTTAATGTATTCTAGAATGTTTCCATGGCTTGGAGGGGAACTATAAATATATGTCCCTCCCCTCATTTGTAACCAACCAAGGCATTGAATCAAAGCTTCCAAGTATTCAAGTGTGAAGTGTTCATTTCTCTCTACTCTTCTTCTTAAAGCATTTTGTGCTCACAAGCTCTAGCGTGACAAGGGTTAGGTTGATTTAGTGGTAGGGAAGAGCGCAAAAGCCAGTTGGGTGACTACAGAAAAGTTTTTCCGTGACAAGGTGCACTTAATGAGTTTTCTCAATGATCACTACTTAGTGTGTTACTTTTCCTACTTAATATGTGGGACATTAACTAGTTCAATATCTACGCATTAAGTGAAAAATAGGATTTGTTGGTCTATGCCACTAATTTAATCTCAATCCTAAAGAGTATGAATAATAGGAAGCTCAAGACAGTAAGTGACTTTTACGTCGATCAAGCTATCATTAGGTTGATTATGAATTAGCGAGTTTAGAATTTGGTTGAATTTTAGGCTTATCAATTTAAATTTTCAACCAAATATTTTCCAAAAAAAAACTATATCTATTTCTCAATTCACTTCTATAGAAAAATGAAAAAGAAAAATTAACAGAATATTGTATGAAAATTATTTATAAACTATTACATCTTGAAGGTTCTAGTAAAATTTGAAAGAGTATTTTAAAATTTTTTAATGATAGATGTGATTTACGGAAATTTATTCATCATAAGCTATAAGAACTATTTAGTGCTTCTTCATTTACATTATTTTATGCACTACAATATAGCATGCTAAGAAAGATATTAATTTTAAATTTTCTTGAGTAAGTATATTTATTAGTTTCTCAAGAAGAGTTTTTAATACATGCATTACAATGCAAAGTTGTCAAAGCTATTGAAGCGGTTTCTACGTTTGAACCTTCAACGAAGAAGATTGAAATTATAAAACCAAAAGAAACTTGTTCCAAGCTAAACTTAACACCATATATGATGTCTAATAAAATAAAATGCTTTTGACTGAAAGTTATTTTCAATAAAGAAGCCTTCAATGAGACTACACTCTCTAAGGTGTCAACACATTGAGAGTTCAACATAGAAGAGGAGACTTTCTAATAAATATAAAGTAAGGAAGCACTAATTAATAACAACACCCTAAGGAGGCTGAGATCACTATAATAGGCCAAATGTTATTCTAATAGCCATAATGGATGATCTTAGAAGTTGGTGATTTATGGATGATCTTAGAAGTGAATGATCTATAAATCAAGTTGCACACCCCTTCACTAAAAGATTGATGTATCAGAGATATAACATCTTGTGAAAGAAGACTTGAACATTTTGAAGGATATTTGGCTAAGGAGAGTGTGTTGTTTATGGTTAAATTCATTTAAATAGATAACTTAAAAGAAACTGAAGGCGTCTCAAACTAATGAAGAGTGTTCAAGTTCTCTTTTTAAACATGTTGTAATGTCACAGTGTTAGATGAATTTATTTTGTATCACTCGACTCTTAGACTACAAGCAACACATTCTCATAAAAGTTTTGCGGCAAGAATCATCAAAATAAAGACAATGCTACAAGTAATAAGGCTAAAATCCTTATATTGAATATAGATTATACCATGAAATGTTAAAATATATAGCTATTTTAAAGTGTTTGAAGATTCTATGCTATATAACTATTTGGAAGGCATATCCATCTACTTAGATAATATAAAGAAATCATTTTTTTCTTCTAAGATTAGCTTGGGATAATCTTAACTATTTTAGTGATTGAAATGAAGAATTCTCTTAAGATGAACATAACATGCAAGTTGATGACCCCAAGTTAGCTAATTTTTATAATTCTTTTTTATTATTGTTTAGTAATTTCTATTACTAATTTTATCTATGATATATGAAAAAATAATTATTATCTTCTTAAATTTTACTTGACTATCAATCCTACAAGTTAATCCTTAAGATAAATCCTCACCTTATGTGAATGGGCACCACGTTATTCTAGTCCTTTCATTTCTCTGAGGCAACCATTCCTAATAGTAATGTGCATGTGTCTCTCATTATAAATATAACCATATATGAAAATTTTGAATTCTAAGGCTTATTGTTTATGATTTTGGTATGATTCTTGCATATGCAACTTTAAATTCTAATGAACAACATTTAAGTCAAAAATAAGTTAGCTTGATTAATAATCAATAAATCATGAGTTTTAATAAATGATGAGCATTAAGTTAATTTGTTCTTTTTATTTTTCTTTTTTCAAATAAATATGAGTAATAATTCTTGACAAGAAATACTTATTTTTATTGATTAATGATATTATTATTGTTTCATAAGATTTTTTTCCTTTAATTCATGAGAATAACAATCTTATGATATTTATTTCAAAATCAAAACTTTTTTTCTCTTTTAGAGTTAATTTTTCATATTTATAAGAAATTTTTTTAGGGTCACTTAATTTTTTTCATTGATTAATCTCTTTTAATCACCACCATTATTTGTTGACCCACATTTATTGTTTACACAAAGACCCGTGTTGTTTAAATTAATAAAGTAATAAGTTGGGTATCAATTTCATGAGGAGGGAATACAAAATTTTATTAAATTAAGAACTAATTTATTATTTCTTAATTTTATCCAACTATCATATCAAAGATAAATTTTTTTAAAGATGAAATTAAATTTCTAATTTAAGGAAATTTCCAAATTTCTGATTATCTAAATAAAAATAAAAATAAAATACAATATAAGAAACTAAGAAAATAAAGTCATAGAACAAAATGCAAAATTACTCGAAGTCATCCTCCTCATTCCCTTTTTCTTATTCTTCTTCCGCATAGCTTGCTTGATCCTATATCATGAACAAATATTGATGCCACCAAAAATTAGGTCTGGTCAAGGCCACCACTCAATTAGCAGTTCTGATGCATGGTCATCAAGGTTAAGTTGAACTCTGACATATAAGCTAATTGCTATTGTTGCTAGCCATATAAGGCTCAAATATTTGACCATTTTTATCTATCACCTTTAGAGGCTAGAACCTACTTCATAATATCATGAAACGGGTTAGCCTGTTGCTCACCTTTTGTTGAACTTTCTTTGGTGTTTGTATTTTTTTTATTCTCACTTTCAAATAGTCATTATTTCAAATAGAGTAAAAGAGACAATTAAAATAAGCAAATACTTATGAATTTAAAAGGGTGGATATGAAGGCGTCTAAAAAAGTAGTTGTCATTACATAAATCAAAGATTAGTCCAATATGAATCACTTTATGCTCAACCCAGGAAAATATACAAGGAAGGACATATAATTACTTTTGTATTTGAAACCACGAAAAAATAAAAAATATTATTATTTTAGTTTTAATGTGATCTCCTATCATGATGTATTCTCATTATCAGTTATAAATTAAGGGATACCAAGGAGGACTCTCCATAAACAAGAGCCTTTTTATAAAATACTTACAATATGTCATCATGAAGGGTTTAGCAATTCTTGTACAGAAAACCTACTATTGTTAAGGCTAAACTCGGCTATCAGTTAGAAGATGAATCAATGTAATCCAACTAGTAATCACCTCTCAATAAAAGAGGTCCTATTGAATGACTATGAAAAGACCCAACAAAAAGTATGGAGGGCTCAAAGGAGGTGTAAATAGGTAGGTCAAGAATTCCTAGACGGGTAGAGATCATCTACTATGGACTCCATGCGTACGTTATTACAGCTATTAAAACCCTAACTCTACAGAATCATGGAGTTGGAAAACTCATCATGATAGTGAACTACTTATCAGTAACCCATGTATTGCATCGTCTATTACATTTCAATATATACCTAAAATCACAAGAAGTGAAAGTATAGAATCCTATGACTCTATTATGACATAAAAATAAGAGTAGGAATTAAACCCGCCAAGGGTACGATAATGAAGCCTATAGAGTGGAAAAATAATGAATGACTTGACTAGAAACCCAAATCACCCCACAAAAGACTTATAATCATATATAGGTTGTGAAAGCATCTAACTCCCTGAGCATTTTATATAATGGCTTAGCTAAGTAATGAAATTGTTTTGGGCTTTTTAGATTGAAGAAGCAAGAATACATCTACACATGACATGCATATGATGCAATTATCTAAGTCCTCAAGTGTGGAGGCCCTATTACAATGATTTGAGTAGTAGCCATGCAAAAATTTAAACTGATAATTTTTAAATTATTTAATTTTAAGCATAAAATTTTTAGGATAAAGTTTTATTTAGATTAAGACTTTTGTTGAAAAAAAATTTTAGATATGCGCAAAATGACAACCCAAACAAACCACGAATTAAAAAGGGAAAAAATAATAGCTCACGTACATAATGAGAATAATACACTACAAATAAATAATATTAAAGGTTGGGTCGCTAGATTGATAACATATCCCAATAAAAATAAAATAGTGATCCAACTCATCATACACATGTTTGATCCTAAATCTATACAACAAATGATCCAAAATTAAGGTATAAGGTACAATCAAGCTTTTCATGGTCCTCACCACACATTCCTATCCCAAAAACTTTAATGACTAAAGTTCATACCTTATTTTCAATACAAAATTAAGCTCATACTTTAAAAGGTGCATCATAAAAGTAAAAAAAAAGAACTCGTCCTATAAGTGAAATTAGGCAAGTGTAATGCATGTAATATAATGAACCAGGTATCTGACCCGACCGCAAATAACGCAGTAATTTATGCTTTAAAAAATATGTTATAGTCAATACTTTGACCCAAATAATAATAGCGGCCAGTGTATATAAATATAATTTTATGGAAAATATTTCTACAAACTGTATGCATTACGCAAGTATACGTATCGTTTCAAGTAATATAGAGCTTTAAATAAAGACACGAGTATCGATCCCACATGAGAGGTTTATAGATTTTTAAATATTTTAATTTTATTTTTATGTATTTCTTTTAAAGTTATAAATTTAATATTTAATTTACTAAATGCAGAAATAAAGTAGTACTAAAATAATGAGTGATGTAAATAGTAATAAGCAAACAACTTTATTCCTTCCAATTAATCCAAGACTTTTTAGATAATGTAATATTCGTGGAGAATATAAATTTATAGTATTGCTACGAATAGAAGCGTTCCTATTCTTTACCTTGCTTGATAAGTATAAAGAACGTTAGTATCTATAGATCGAGTACGGATGTATTGTTAGTAGAATGGGTTAATCCAGGCTCACACTACTTAGATGTCGAGGGTGGTTATGGTCGGCCTACTAGTGACACTGTTCACTTTCTATAAACCAAATTAAAAGAATTTAGTACGTCAATCTAAAAATTAATAATTCTACGCCGATTGAATAATATTTTCCTATTTATTCGCGACTTCGCTTGAATAACCGCACATGCGCCTTCGACTACCGAAGGATTCGTGTGATATCTACTAGTTAAGTTAATTCATCTCCTACAGGTCTCAAAAGTCTTCAACAGGTTTTAACAACTTAAATGGCCAATTTAAATAGTAAATTAAGATCCGGTATTAATATCATCACAATATTTAAACATATTTAGTTTCTAATTCTCTAATGAATTTTATATTATTTTATTTATCTTTTTATAATTCAAAGGAGAAAGTAAAGTAACTACTCAGAACATATTGAATTTAAATAACAAAACATATAAATAAAACTTTGAATCAAATTACAAATACTTATCTAAAGTGTTTCTCTAACTGAACCTCTGATTCTTACTGTCGCCAAAGTGAAATAGACTTCAAAAGCACCAACTCTTCCAAACTCTCAATACAAACTCTAAATAAAATAAACTCACTAATTTATGAAGGAAAGGAAACTAAAAGTGTGGCCTTAAATTTAAAATTATCTCTCTGATTGGGGCTCCCTCTCTCTCTCTGATTAGGGGCCTCTCTCTCTCTGATTTGGGGCCTCTCTCTCTGATTGGGGGTCTCTTTTTCTGTAGAAATGGCCTCCAATTTATAGGTTTCAAGGGTTGCTCAAAGCATCTCTTCAAAATATATCCGAGTTCGATGAATCTTTTAGAAGCGTGTCCGGCGCTGCAGCACGGACTCCGCGTCCAGTTCTTCACACCTCTTCACTTTGGATCGCACCTCTTCACGATCCAAACCGTTTCCAAGCGTCTAGATACAATGTATCACATGTCTTATAATCCAGGAATAACTGCCAATCTTACAGAAGGTCCAATAACCACTCTAACCGTTAAAATAACTGCCAAAGTAGTTACAAAATCATAACTCGTTTTAAGTATCAGTTGGCGCTTAGGCGCTAAATTCAGCGCTGAGCACCGACCCATTATTTTGGAAATTTTGCATTTTGGCTCCATTTTTGCTCCTTTTTGTTCATTTTTCATCCTTTTTTCCCTTTTGAACATTTTTGCATCACCTATTTCCAAAAACACAAAAATACCTTTCATTAAAGCATAATATCCTTAAAAATTTAATAAAAATTAAGGCATAAAAATAGCTATTTTTTTCATGGATCAATATCATGGGAGGAAAACTAATTAAAGAACATGCAAAAAGAAATTATTAAATATTTAATTTGAGCTTCACCCCATTAGACATAACTACCTATAGAAAAATCACCTCAAATGTACTATTATGTAAGCCTTACTCCCAGTAAACACACAAAATGACAATACAACTATAATGGCTAGCTGACAAACTAAAACTATAGTCATTCATGCATAACTCTAACCACACTCTAGACTAAGTTCTAAACCAGTGTCTATAAGATGTTTTCTATCTGACACCTAAGTTAAGGTCATGTAATTAAAAGCCAAATACTTCAAAGTTGCTCCACATAATGACCAGTGCTTTTGCTGGTAGTATGATCTCCGACATGAATGAAAAGGAGTGGGAACTAATGAAGGATGGCTAGCACGTGGAGGCTCACCATTTTTACCACAAGAGGCTGAAAGGGAGCTCCAGAGACCAAAAAATTAAATCTTTAGGTGGTCTCGGGCTGCCCGTTTCAAAGAGAAAATTTTTGCTCGGTTTCATGACATTGCTAACTTTTTAGTGCCATATCGGCCGACCGGAAAATAATCACACCTCATCGTACTAACATGTGTTGAATAATAGGTTGTCATTTTGTTTGGCATTGCAATGCAATGCGACGCTAAAGTGTGGTAGTGCCACGACAACAATGTATGGTCCAATCAAAGATTACACTCATGAGTGAGAGAGTTGACATTCATGCCACATGTCACATTGTGGCTTTAATAATGTGCACCATAGCTCTATCTTCAAATCATAAGGCCTATAAAAATGTAATGTCGCAGCACTAGGCTAATTGTGCCACATCTCCGTACATGGGCACTAAGTCCCCACCAAGTGGCACTATAATGTCAATCTCGAACCTAAGAGGTTCAAAACTTGGAGATTTAATGTCACGATGCCCATGAACTTAGGCAAAGAGACTGACTATAAGTACAATGGCATTATATATAGTTGTTGTGACTCAAGTCTTTAAACTTAAAAGCTATCTTCTAAAGGGTCTCAGTGCCAAGGAACTTTGTATGTAGTGTCATGACCCTATGACATTTTTACTGTGGTGCTTATTGTTGGAACCAAGGCGTTAAGGTAAAATCGGGTTTTCTTCCATTAGGTTTCTTAAATACTCGATTATGCTTGCAAAAAATTATATCTACTAGCATTCAAATTGCACAAATTTAAATGGAGACAATATTTTCATTAAACTAAAAGTTAGTACATGAAATAATATACAACTACAAAATAGGAAAATTACATGAAGGGGAATTACATATAATAAAATAAGAAAAAAAAGAAGCAAAATACTCGTCTTTTATGTCATCCCCCGAGGCATCCTCGTCATTACTAACATCACCACTCAGTTCAACTCTTTTATTAGAACAAATAAGGAGAGTGCTTAGGGAATTCATGTTATCTAGTACTATAATGTTGCCCAAAGTCTTGGGCTTGTCATATGCCATAGATGGTAGTCTATGGAGTCAAATCTTTGCACGAATAAGGTGACATCACCCCATAACTCTTGAATCTAGTGTATGGAGGATTGATGGAGAAAAGAAGAAATTGATGGTGGAGATTGGCTAGCCAAAACTACCATGAAGTAAGTCAACTGCACAATGCAAGTATATGTTTCAAGTAATAATACGGTTAAAGAGTATCGCATATTGTTCCCACAAGAAAAGCCTTAACAATTATTTTAACAGAAAAATCTCTAGTTTACAAATTTGGTAAGCCTAGCTTGGTGGCATCACAAAAAGAAAATTAATCATAAAATCTTAAAGAAACAGAATAGATTGTAGGAAGAAAAAATAGAAAAAACGGGAAAAATCTTAAGGGTTCTTCAAGATGAGATTCTTGCCTCTGTGATTCAGGGATCATGATGAGCATTATTCTCCTATATGTTTTCCTACGTGATTATTTTCAATCGAGGATATAATACTCCTTATGTTTTTCTAGGTTAAATGAAGCATAGGATCGATGAATTTGAAGCTTCCTTAATCTTTGTGTTATTTTGGATAATTATTCTAATCCTAAAAAATGATTGCAAAATTCCACTAAAATATGTCTATCCTCAAAACGTATGTGATTAAAATGTTTAGAGGTCATAGCTTCATGAATCATTTTAACATCCTAGTCGGCCTGACTAGGAGTAAATTATATTTATAAGTTAACCAACAACATAGGTCATGAAAGCACAATAAAATGCTATAGGAAATACATCTCGGAAACCATGATTAATACCACTACCCCTACATCACAGAGACATGAAAAATAATTTAGCCATGCATTGTTGAGAAAATCACAAACACAAAATCCATGTTGATCTTCAATGCAAGAAGTAAACAAAACTGAAACTTACAAAAAATGCTTGTCTTCTCCAGAAAAGCATCACATCTCCCTCTAGCACAACAAATCTCTTAAGAAATCACAAGAACTCAAAGGAAAAATCACCCTTTAAAGTTTCAATTTAAAGAAAGGAGAAAACCCTAAGGAAGAGCTATCTCTAATCAAAATATCTACTTTTATATAGCCTTTAGCCGCATAAGTACCTTATAATTAGCCTCACAAGAAGATATATAGGCAAGGCTCGGTAAAGGCAAGAAAATCCTTTCCAAAATAAGTTCATCGGACTAGGCGTAGGCACGCTGGGTACGATGCGGTTGCGCCATAACTATGTTGTCAATGCTCCGCTTGTTGGGCAGACAGAAACACGCAAGTGCATCGCTAGGAGTGTGAGAGCTTTGTGGTAAGTGCGGGTGTACTAGAGTTAAAACAGGCGCGTCGAATTATGGTGTCGTTACATTGGTTCAAAGACTTCTTTATTGTGCTAATTTTTTGTTCTTTTCGCTCAAATTATATTTCCATCTTGTCTTCTGCACACTAAGACAAAAATACCCTCCTCAAGCATATTATTAGTAGAAAATTATATAAAAATATAGGGAAATGTGCCATAGAAATATCACCTATTTGGCTTATATCAAATCCACCAAACTCGCATATTACTTGCCCAGAAGTAATCCTTATGACTTAACTCAGATTTCAAAAAATGGGTTGCCTTTTTTCTATTAGAATCTTAGTCTATGGATAATTAATAAGAAAATTTATTAAGGTATTGTGATTTCCTTTAATAAATGAGACTTTCATTGCTTAATAACATCTTATACTCATCATGTTTTGCATTTTTGTAAACATAATAATTCTTAATTATTTAAATTGGTGAGGCTACATTCACCATTACTTCTCCAAGAATGTTTAAACACCTTCTTCTTAATTTAACAAAAAGGTTTCCCCTTAATTCTTCAGGCATTTATAAAGTTCCAAAGATTGTACTATGATTATAATTAAACTATTTGACATGGGGACTAGGCTAGAAGACCAACTTCTAAATATGATAGTGCTTAACCTCAAGTTTCTTCTTAGGGTTCTCTTTTTCTTTTTATTTAGCACTTTTTATGAGTATTTTTTTTCTATCTTTTATTTTTATACTTGTGAGAATTATTATATCTGGTTAAGCAACAAATCAAATTTTTTTCTTTTGCTTTTATTTAGGCTTTCTAGCCCTTCCTTAATCATATGTTTACTTAACCCTTAATATGATCTTTGATTCCCAAATAAATTTTGTCAAAGTAAGGTTCATCCTTTGTTGAAATGAAAACAGGATGGATTTAGAAATTATAAGGATTAGTAATGAGTCTCATTGTCCTACCTTTTTAAATGCTTAGAGATTTCTACGTTTGGAAGAAGGAAAAAATTTTAAGCACAAGGCTAGTATTATGCACATCCACTTAACTTTTTAGTGAATTTCACAATGCCTTAATAACAATATTACTTTTCATTAACATTAAATTAAGCATAAAATTTGGCAAAAATTGAAATCATAGTAAGTAACATAATTGCTTTAGAGTAGCTAATTTTGTGAACTTCTCTCCCCCAAACTTGGTTCATGTCCTGTCATCTTAACATTTCCATTTCAAATCATTCTTAGCAGAACATAATAATAGAAATAAGATGTTAGTCACAACAATTTATAGAAAAAGTATGGAATTAGGCAACATGCTTGTATGCTACATGAAACTAAAACAGTAACCGATCAACAGAGATGATAGAAATAAAAAAAAATTGACAAATTGAGCATATCAAAGAAAGCACAATCCTGGTACAAACAACCACTAGTGGAAAAATATGACAATGCAACAAAACACCACCACTAAAAGTTTATCGAAGAAAATAAACAACTTCAAAATTAAAACTAACCTTATCAATCCATAAAAAGATCGTATCCAACTACTCATTATCCTCTTCATCATCCATTACATCTATCCCAGACTGATACGGGTCATAAGGTGGTGGTGCTAAAAACTCTAATGGCTTTGTTCCAGCAAGCCATCCATGCCTTTGATACATCTCGGCCTGCGTTGTGTTGTATTAATACTGGTACTAATAGTGTCATTTTTGCTTCTCAGTATGGTGAATCGACCCCCTATCCATCTGATGTACATTACAGTTGAGCCCATTGACTTCAACTACCATCTCGTCAACTTGTTGGGAAAGCTGGCCTATCTTCCTGATCTGTGATGGTGTTTTCTCTCTCCTCGATGAACTCCCTCCCCAATGCTATGAATCCTCTCCTCACAATAGGGTACACTTGTATGAATAAATTATCTCATGTGTAAAAGCCCTCGGAGCTTATAGGAGCTCCTCACCTTGTCCTCTTAGCACATCAGCAAGGTTGCACAGATCGGTGACCAGATTTTGGAGACTGAATACTACAGTTGTACTGACATTGTTGACATGGCCCAGGGAGAATGTCATGAGCGAGCCAATGTTGATTGGTGTGCACATATAAATGCAATAATTTAGAATGGTACAATTCTTGATGACTTCAGTGAGGTTCATGGTGGGCATAATCCTAGCACAAATGAAGTTGTCCTTGGCTTTGTACTCCTTCTCCATTAAAGCACTAAGGAAATTTATAATCTTTTTCTTCCGCCTGAACAATTGGGCTCAGCATCTTGTGAGAAAATTATAAATTTCATCATAATGGGGGTCCAAGGAATGTGAATATCCACAATGTGGAACATGGAGGACATTAAGATAAGCATTGACGGTGTCAGATTCAAATGTTGCTCATTTCCCCCACACAAAGACCCTCACATCCAAAGGTTCCTTTGCATTAGGTAGGAACTCACAAATGATCAAAACTACAGAAGGAAAATTTTGGTAGTAAAGCTGCTCCCACCCTCTTCCCTCGATCTATTCCATAATCTCCCCACCCGGTGCGGAGAACACTCATTCCGGGATCAACTTCCTTAACACAAGAATGTCATTGAAGTGGTTTGCGACCTCAGCACTCACAAACTTTCTTTTATCCAAGGTTGTATCTTTCCTCTTACCTTTGGTCTTTGGAGCCATGCCAAATGTAAGAGTAAAATAAATCACCATGTATGGTTAAATTTGCCTTAAACGTGAAAAAACTTATTTCTTTGAAGCTAAGGATTGCAGATCTGCACTCTTAGCAGAGGTTCACAGTGTCTGGAAGCTCTCCCCGGTGATTTTTAACAAAATAATGGAGCAGGAAAAAATGGTGATTTTTAGTCCAAACAACACTTAAGAGGGTATAGTGTGGGTGCACCATTACAAGTGTTGGCGCACCTTTGCATAAGGAATAGACATAGGGGCGCAGCGATACAGATGTGAATGCATTAGCATGCTTAGGGCACATGAGCATGGGTGTGTTGTTGGTTAAGTGCGGGAGCGCTGGTTATGGAGCCAGTGTGCTAAAACCCCACTGCATATTTTCCCAACTCTTGTGTTTATGATAAAAAATTAGACAACATTTGGTGAAAGGGTTCCAAAATCAGGGCAGGGTGCTAAACTCGACCTGGGAGTGCCCAAAAGATGGCACAGGTGTGTCGTTACCCCACCATAACAAACTTTGGTTTTTCATTCTCCTACTCTACTAACAAGGGTCTACTACTCTGTGGAGATCAAAGCAACAAAGAAAACATAAACAATGACATGCATAATGAAAAGCAAACAAGATACTCAATAATGAAAAACACAAATCCTAAGATAACACTTGGGTTGCCTCCAAAGGCAGCAATTGGTTTAACATCTCAGCCAAATGATGTCAGATCAACTATTAGAATGATTACATCATTAATATTTCATTTGGACCTTTTCTATCTCCCCTTAACTGCAATTTTAACCTATGAGCAGTCACCTTAGAAAATACTGTTGATTCTGATCTTGGATGTCTACTGCTCTTAAAGGATATAATTTTATTACTGTAAAGGGTCCTGTCTATCTAGAATTAAATTTTCTAAGAAATAATTTCAATAGAGAGTTATACAATAGAACCTCTTCTCTAGGTTGAAATCCTTCCTAATTAGCTTTTGATTGTGCCATTTTTTCATCTTCTTCTTATAGATTTTGGCATTATCATAAGCCTCTTATCGAATTTCTTCCAATTTATTTAATTGTAGTGATCTCCTTTCTGACACATCTTTAGATTATAGTTCTTTAATTTCCTAATATGCTTTATGTTCTACTTCCACTAGAAGATGGCAAGCCTTTCCAAAAATTAGCCTATAAGGTGATAAACCTATGGAGGTCTTAAAGGGTCCTATAAGCCCACAAAGCTTCATGCAACCAAAGAGACCAATCCTTCCTTCTTAGATTAAAAGTTTTCTCTAAATTTTTATTAATTTCTCTATTGAACACCTCAGTTAATCCATTAGTTTGTGGATGGTAAGCAGTTGAGACTTTATGGGTGATTCCAAAGTTTGCTACCAATGTCTCCATCCATTTATTATAAAAATGACTTCCTCCATCACTAATGATCACTCTAGGTGGTCCAAATCGACTGAAAATATACTTCTTTAAGAATTTCAGAACACTCTAACCTTCACAATTTGGCAGTGCTACAGCTTCAATCCACTTAGAGACATAATCCACTACTATCAAGATGTAAGTGTCTTCTAAAGATTGTACGAATGGTCTCATAAATTTTATTCCCCAAACATCAATGATTTCTACTTCAAAGTTTACATTTGATGACATCTCATCTCTCTTTGAAATGTTGCTTACCCGTATCTTTTCATTCAATCACATCCTTAAACACTGTAAGCTAATAAAATCCAAATTGCATAATCTTAGTGCCAATTTTAAAGCTTCCAAAATTCCCTCTCGATTCAGAATCAAGACAACACCTAATAATGTCATCAACCTCTTCTAATAGTACACACCACCTAAGAATCTAGCCCTTACTTGTCCAAAAAAGTTAGGGATCATCCCAATAGTAGAATCTGGCTTTAAAATTAAACTTCTTGCTCTGGTAGTAGTTCATACCATAAGGAACAATCCAGCTAATAATGAATTTTGTTATGTTAGTGTACTACGGGGTATGCTCCTAATAAATGGTGAGGACTTGCACATCAAGAAATTTCTCATTTATATCAACAAGATACTCCTGAGAATCCCCTGCTTAAGCTTAGATAAGTGATTAACTACCTGGTTTTTTGTACCATTCCAATCAACATCTCCATGTCAAATTCTTATTGTAGAAGAACCCATTAGATCAAAAGTAGTTTGGCATCCTTTTTAGCTACAAGATATATGATAGCAGCATGATCAGTGTACACCGTGACTTGTGTGCCTATATAGTAGGACATGAACTCGTTGAAAGCAAATATTATGGCCAATAGCTCCTTCTTTATGGTAGTGTAGTTTGCTTGGGCATCATTTAGAGTTCTACTAGCGTAGTATATGGCATGAAAAACATTGTCTCTCCTCTAGCTTAGTACTGCTCCTACAACATAATCACTGGCATCGCACATCAACTCAAAATGCATAGTCCAATCTGGTGCTACAATCATGTGTTTGTTGAATAATTTAGATCTTAGTGTCTTAAAGGGGGCTACGCAATTCTCATCAAAATCATATGGCACATCCTTCTCTAATAAGTGACACAAGGGCTTGGTGATCTTGGATAAATCCTTAATGTATCGACAGTAAAATTTGTCATGTCCTAAGAACTCCTAATCCATCCCCTTAGCAAAGATTGGGTGATGGAAGTTTCTTAATTACCTGAATTTTGGATTGGTCCACTTCCATCCCTTTTTAAAAAATCTTATACACCAAAACTATTTTGTAATGATGAAATGATAGTTCTCCCAATTAAACACTAAATTGGTCTTTTCACACTTGTGCAAGACTTGGGAAAGATGTTTTAAGCATGATCAAGTGAATCAACAAACACCTAGAAGTTATCCATAAAAATTTTAATCCCATTCTCAATCAGATCAGAAAAGATGCACATCATGCAGTGCTGAAAAGTGGTTGGCAAATTGCATAGTCTAAAAGGTATCCTCCTAAGTGCAAAGGTCCCATAAGGGCTAATAAGGTGGTCTTTTCATGGTCCTCTAGGGCTATGGGAACTTGGTGATATCCTGAATATCCTTTTAGGAAGAGATAGAAAGGGTGTCCTACTAGTCTATCCAGCATCTGGTCTAGAAATGACAAGGGAATATAATCCTTCCAACTAACAGAATTTAGTTTCATATGGTCAATATAGATCCTCCATTTGGTAATAGTCCTAGTGGGTATCATCTCATTCCTCTCATTTTATACAATCATTACTCCCCCTTTCTTGGGCACAAAACAAATAGGGCTGACCCAAGCACTATCTGAGATGGGGTAGATAATGCCTGCATCAAGATATTTTAGAATTACTTCACTGCCTCTTTAATCATAGGGTCCAGTATCCTCTAGGGTCACTTTGGATTTTTGTCCCTCTTCCATCAAAATCCTATGCATGCAAAGGGATGAGCTTACACCCTTAATGTCAGTTATGGTCCACCCAAATGCCTTCCTAAAAATCCTAAACATCCTCATTATTTTCCTCTCTTGCTCCTTACTCAATTTTGTTGAAATAATCACAAGAAATGTTGATGGTTCTCCTAGATATGCATAATTGAGGTGGCTAGGTAAGGTTTTTAGTTCCAACTCTAGGGCTATCTCAATAGATGGCACAAGAGGCTTGGTGTTAGTGTTGGTGTCTAAGGGTTTAAATATTTCTCTAATCTCCTAAAGTTCCCCTCTAATAATAGAGCAAATTTTTCCCTATGTGTCTAGTCCTCGTCCTAAATATTTACCGGATCAACTTGGTCTTTGTCAAATGTGTCCGCAAATTTTCCATTTGTTACTTGGTCCACTATGTCAATCCTATGGCAATGATACTCACTAGAATCATGAGGAAACCTCATTATCCTCAAGGTATCAAAGGTAGCTTCTTGATTAATCACTCTCATGGTCATTTCCCCACTTGGACATCAATCATTACCTTATCAGTACATAGAAATGGTCAGCCAACTAACAAGGATATTTCCTTATCTTCCTCCATATTGAATACCATAAACTCGGTAGAGAATATGAACTTATTCACCTTCACTAACATATTCTTAATGATTCCTATTGAATAGGCGAAGATTAGTCTGCAAACTGCAATGTCAAATTGGTTGCTTGGGCCTTTCCTAAATCATGTCTCTTAAAAATTGACAATGGCATTAGGTTGATACTAGCTCCTAAGTCACAAAGGGATCATCCTACAAAATTTTCTCCTATGACACATGGAATAGTAAAGCTTCCTGTGTGCTTCATCTTTTGGGGTAACTTCTTTTGCAAGATGTTATTACATTCCTCAGTCAATGGTACAGTCACACAATGCGCAATCTTCTTTTTCTAGTCAAGATATCCTTCTTGAACTTGCGATAGCTAGACAATTTTTCTAGTGCTCCAACAAAATGTATGTTAATGGTCAGCTACTTAAACACTTCCAATAACCTAGAGAATTATTGATCCACCTTTTGTTTTTTCAATCTTTTTGGAATATCTGGTGGCAATACTTCCTCAGGGAAAATCCTAATGGTTGAGGAACATCTTTCTACCCCTTTCTTCTGAGTCTCTATTTCACCTCCTAGGATATAGTCCAAGTCTACTAAATCTTTTCTCTTAGGGGTTTCTGCAAACTCTTTTCCACTTATCAATTTAATAGCTTGCGCTTGCTCAATCCATTTTGTCTTCGGCACATCAGTGTTACTCGGGAGTGTACCTAAGGTTCTATTATTTACAACATTTGTCAGCTATCCTAATTGATGTTAAATGTTTTTAATGGCTATAGCTCGACTCTTTAATTGGCTCCCCATTTGCATCATCAATCATTTTTCGCATGGGTTGACATTGTCTTGGAAATCCGGTGGGTAAGCCTAGTTTTGAGGGTTTTCTCTTTGGTTACTCCCATGACCTACAGAGTTGACTGCAGGGTTTCCCCATTGTTGGTTAATTTGACACATTGAAATTATGGATGATTTCACTAATCTGGGTTATAGGTATTCAAATAGGGGTTATGGTCATGGTTTTCTACGACATTAACAGATTATAAGGGATTCATCCCCAAATTATCTAACTTCCCAGAGATTGCTACCACTAAGGTCGCAAGGATGGCTAACACATCAGATTCATGAACACTTGCTACCTTCTGGGGTGTAACTCTTTTAGCATTCCATTGACATTTTTTTCTTCTATCATTTGGTAAGTTTCATTAAAAGGCTAAAATATTAATGAACCTCCTACAACGGAAGCATCTATTATGGACCTTAGGGAACCTACCAATCCATTGCAAGAAGTTTGAATGATTAATCAATTACATAAGGCATAGTCTGGCCATCTTCTGATCAACTACTTGAATCTCTCTCGAGCCTCGTACATAGATTCTCCATCAAGTGGTTAAATGAGGAGATCATGTTCCTAAGTTTCATTGTTTTGGATGGAGGAAAATCTTTAGCTAAGAATTTTTATGCTACGTCATTCTAGGTCATGATTAATCCTGGAGCAAGGGAGTTGAGTCATTTCTTAGCCTTATCCCAAAAAATCCTCTCTCTAATGGCATCTTTGGGGATACTGTTGTACCAAAAGGTGGCATACAGTTAAGAAAATTGGCTAAGTAATGGTTTGGATCTTCAGAAGAAAGTGCCCCAAACTAGTTATTTTGAACCATTTGAAATATGACAGGTCGTTGTTTAAAGGTGTTGGCTTCTACATATAGTTTATGCTTATGTGGATCTCTTTAATAAAAGGGTTATCATATTCCCTAAGTTGTTTCAAGATTGGGGTGTTAGGGCCATCCATCTCAAAGGGTTTTTCAAAAATCTGTTATGTTCTTCTATGATGTCTAATGTGTAGTCAATCTCAAGATTAAAGGGGCAAGGTCAGCCTCAGCTCCCTTATGCATGAAGGAGACAAATGACAATTTATGATACACACAATCACACTCAACCAGAAAAGTTACCAACATAAAAATGCAACACACAATACGAAAAGAAAACCAAAAAATTGAAACAAGTTAACATCAAAATATTTTTGGCTTTTAAGTTCTTTTTTTATTTTATTCCACCTTTTTTTCAACTCTTATAAGGAAATGCATAGAAATATAGATGCAGCAAAAAAAATTAAAAACACAAAACAAATATAAGGAAATAAATGTACCAAAACTTAGATCCTACGTCTTCCTACAAGCAGAAAAATTATTAACATCTTTCCCCTAACAGCACCAAAAACTTCACTCATGAAAACTTACCACGAAGTAATTCAATTGCACAACGCATGCATATACGTCAAGTAATAATGTGGTTAAAGAGTACCACATATCAATCTCACAAAGAAAATCTTAACAATTATTTCATCAAATAACTCTAGTTTACGAATACGATGAACCTAGCTTGGCGGTATCACAAAGAAGGTTTTAAATCCTAAAGAAACAAAATAGATCACATCTAGAGACAACAAAAAATAGGAAAATTCTTGAGAGTTTTTTCTAGATTTATGAGGCTCATGCCTCTGTGTTTCGGGGATTGCGGTGATCATGGTTCTTCTAAATGTTTTTCAATTTGGTTTTTGTCAATCGAGGATATAGTACTCCTTATGCCTATGTTTAGGTCAATAGAAGCCTAGAATTCATGAAGTTGAGGCTTCCTTAATCTCCATGGCATTCTGCGTGACTATTTTAATCCCCATGAATAATTGTAACATTCCACTGGAATATGTCTATCAATTTTGTGGTTAACCCTTCGTTTGCACTACAAAATGGTTAAAGGGCATAGATTCAAGAAACATTTTAACACCCAAGTTGGCTAGAGTAGGATTTAATTACATTCATAGGTTAAGTAACAATATAGACCATGAAAGAACAAGAAAATGCTACAAGGAAAAATATCTCAGAAAACCACAATGAAAATTGTTATCCCTAGATCACAGAGACATGAAAAAGAGTTTATCCATGAATTTTCTAAAAAAAAACACAAACATGAAATCCATGCAGATCGTCATTGTAAGTTGTAAACAAAAGTGAAACTTACAACGAATTTATGTCTTTTCCACAAAAGCAGCACATCACTCTCTCAAACAACAAATCTCTCAAGCACTCACAAGAACTCAAAAGGAAAATCATCCCTTAAGGCTTCAATCAAAATAAAGGATAAAGCCCTAAGTGTAGAGCTCTCTCTAATCAACATCTCTACTTTCTTACAGCCTTCAGCAACCCAAGATACCTTAATACCAGCCTCATGAAAAGATATATATGCAGGGGTTAACATTGGCAAGAAAATCCTATCCAAAATAAATTCAGTAGACTGGGTGCAGGCACGTCACGATACTGGCATAGGTGTGTTGGGTATGGCATCGGTGTGCCAACTTTACGGCATGGAAGTATTGTGTTGGGTAAATAAAAGTGTGTGGGTGTTCTAACAGAAGTGTGTGAGCTTTACAGTTGGAGATGGTGATATGAACATGGTGCGAGTGCATCGGAGTTAAAGCTGATGCTCTAGATTGTGGCATGGGCATGCTGGTTGAATATCTTCCTTATTATGTTGATTTCTACTTTTTTTTCTCATAATTCATGTCCATTCTATCTCATGCAGTACTAAAATAAAAATAACCTTCTCAAGCAAAATATTAGTAGAAAAATATGCAAGTCATAGAAATATCACATATTCAGCTTATATCTAGGAGAAAGGGGCTAAACCCTTGGGGCCCTTATAAAAGCAGATACTAGCATCAAAATTGCAAGAATGTGGGCATTCTGCTCAACCTCTTTCTCCCTTGTATCACCCTATTTGACTCATAAAACATAGATTAGTGTTAGCTAGCTAATACTGACGATTATATTACCCTAAGTCATGTAAAGTATTGAGCCATGTATAATATAACTGACATCGATTGTATATTCTGTATTCCTTCAATTGAAGAGTTCAATACTTCTCAATCTCATGTTACCTCACTCACATGGGAGCCACGAAACAACCTTGCCAAAATAAAAGAATGGCAGGCTTTGTACTCGTGGGTTAGAGCTTTGGCAGCGAAATTTATTATTTCCTCTCACTCGTTCTAACAAATTTCAATCATGAGCTGCATCAAATAATACTAGATCTCATCAAAATTAGGTTCCTCGTTGAGTAATTAGGTGTAACAATCAATTCTATATCCAGACAAACTGTATTGTAGAGATATCAAAGGACACCCACCTTCCACTATTTGAGTGTTCTTTAGTATTTGTTTAGAATAGTCAAACCATGAGCAATATTGTGGCTTTGATCTCTTAAGTAAAAGACTCGAACTCAAACTAACAATAAAAAATGCAGCGAAACCATCCAAGTACTAAAATCATGATGTAATACTAAATTATAGTGAAAAAGAGATTCCTCTTAACTTGTTAGTGATTTAGCTAATGATGGGTATGAGTTAAAGTTACTGAATGCTAGCCTCTTCCCTCTAAAATATAATCTAGACACCATAGGACCTCTAAATATTTTCTCATACAAGAAAGTAAGGCAAGAAATTAAACATTGGGAGGGATTGAACTGTTGAACATTGACCTCTAAGATTATTTATAATTGATTTTAAAATGCAATTAATATAACACTTAAAACCATAACAATGATGTCCCTACCCATCAATTCGATCGACTAAGCACACGATGTTGGAGGCTTAGCATGATGGGGCATGCTAGGTAATGAATAATGATAATTTGGGTTTACTAAATCTGTCTTTCAATGCATGACATCAGGTGCCCTTGGATGGGTGCTATGGAATTATTTTGAATTGCTATAGCAAAGTGCTAAAAAGTAACATTGTTGTACTAAAACCTAAATCAAGGGGATTTGAGATTAAATGTCTAAAAGGACAATGTCTTTGGTTCGAAGACATTTCAATGAGAAGTGACTTCAGAATAAGCCAAGAATTATGCAAAGCAATATAAGAAGGTGCATTAGAATGTGATATGAAGGGATGAGAGAACTCTTCTGAAGCTTAAAGACAGATCCCATAAAATAGAAAATTTTATTTCTTCTTAAGGTGGAACTTGGATAAGAGTCCCTTAAATCCCTAGCTTGAACACATAAAATATAAGCATCAGATTAATTTCTTAGACCTACTGTAGTGCTATCTTTATCCATATTTAAAATTGACCTAGATATATTTTTTTTTAATTTATAGTTATCCCCTTTTAAATAAAAATATTTTAACACTATCCTATCCCACGTAACCTCATTGACAGTCCTATTAGTCACCAACTTGGTAGTGATAAATTAGTGAAAGCTATAAATCCTTTATTCATACTAGAATTAGAAAAATAGATGAATTATTTATCCATAATTTCCATTATACACCGGGGTTATTCTTAATTAAAACATCTAGAATCTTTTCAAAGTTTAGATGACCATTATAGTACATTAAATACTCATCAAAATTATAGAAGGAAGATTACAAATTAGGTTAATAATCTCATAATTGAAATATATTCTTTATCCCACACAAACAACTTATAGTTTTAATGCTCTTTGGAACTCTAAAAGTACTCCCAAACTACGGGTGCAATAGTTGCTCACAGCTCCTGAACTAATCTAGCTTACCCTCTTCAAATAAATACATTCTGAATAAGATCCCAAAACTCTTAAACCTCCTCTTAAGATTTTTCTTCATACAGACTAAGGTTACCATATATCTTCCCATAACTGCAAAACTCACAAAATTCTTAGAACCAAAGGAGGTTGAGGCTTTCTTCTGAACTCTAATCTTAGATTATATCACTAAATGGAGAAATAAAAAGAGAAAAAGTTAGCAAAGCTACCAAGTCCATTTCCCATAAGAACCTGAATATAATCTAAATAAAGGTGAAAGTGAAATTAAAATGATTCAGCTTTATTTATAAGAAAATTTGGCATCATAATCCTATGATTATAGTCTTCTAGAATTGTTGCATGCATTAACATTTTTGTATTAAATAGTGGTGATGTGGCACTAACGACTAAAGTAAGGTAACGCTACAACACTAGCGGCTAGCATTGTAGTGCTAAGTCTGGTCAAAATATGAAAATATTTTTTTACATTGCTATAATTACTATTCATTTTTAATAAATAATAAATACTTTTATCACCAATATGATAAGATATCCATCAATGAAATTTATGTAGCCACATATTCCCATCTTTCTGGTTAAACTTTATTAGTTTGACTAACTTGATCAGTACTATGGCACTACCCATGTAGCTTTGTGGCATTCTAACATATAATTAAGTGGCAACTAGTACATATCATAAGATTACAATTTTCAAAAATATGGTGGTGCAAAGCTAATGTCACTGCTTTAAATGACTAGCATCGTAGCTCCAAGTCTTCAATGATGCGACACTGTGATGCATGGCTGCAACCTTGGAATAGATATTTGAATAGTATTTTCAATTCAATTATAAAGTATAATCAGTTTAAAAATAAAGCAGCCAATCTATGCGGAAGTATACGTATCTCTCAAGTAATACAGGGCTCTAGCGGAATCGTGGTTATCTATCCCACAGGGAGGAAGTAAACCTTAAAGCGTAGCACAGAAATCTAATATTCAAATTTGCAAAGCACCAAAAGTAAATACTAAGATACTAAAGTTTGCTAGAGAATTTAAAATTGCTAAAGTACTTTCTAAACTTCATATTAAAGTTAACTATTAATACACTAAGTTTTGTAATGTAAGGTTCAAATTTATAGAAAGTGTCCTCACCCTTACAGTGATGTTATGGTGAGTGAATGATATAGATCAGTATAATTATTGTATTGTGCCAAATAGGAGCATACATATTCTTTACCCTCCTTTGAGTGCTATAAAGAACATTGGCTAATCCTAGGTTTAGCCCCTAAATCTGTGGTTAGGCTGGGAGGATACTGACTCTCACTCCAGGGCTCCCACTTCCCTTTGCCTGAAGGCTAACTCTAGCTTTAGTTTCTAAACACTAGGAACAAATTGGGTATTTTAGTTTGTCATCCTAAAATCTCCAATTCTATGCCCAATAAACCATATTTCCATATTTATTTGCACCCAACCCCCATGAACTACATCACTCATTCATGGATATTGAATGTAATCTCACTTTTGTTGTAGAAATCATAACACTTTCGGATCTTATGTTTCACAACATATTTTAACAATTTAATTGGCTAGATCGAAAATTAAATGAAGAAAGAAGTGAAAAATCATCACAATTTCTTATCTTTCATATGGCACATTTAATCTAAATCATCACTTCGCCATTTATCATTGCAAGAAGAAAGACAAAGAAATCTACTCAGAATTCATGAGAAAGATACAACAAAACAAAGATTTTATTATAGAAGCAAAGTATTACAAACTATGAAAAGTACATACAACTTATCTTAATTTCTTCCCTGAGTAAATCCCTTGGAGTTCCTTTGAATCTCCTTCTCTCTTTACAACAACACACAATTCTCTCTTAGAATAGTAGGGAAGAAGCAATCACTCACTTTCTTTCTCCTCCTAAAACTCCTTTGAGAAGAATACCTCACAAAATAAATCTTAACGCCATACCCTAGGCTCTAAACTCTCTCTAAAGACTTCCTTTTTACTCGCACACACTACAAACTCTCTCTAACTCAACACACACCACCAATTCTGGCACCCAAAACAAGTTAAAATAGTCTAGGAACAAATTTCCCAAGAGTTGCCTCAAGAATCCCTCAAAACGTCGTCCAAATACATTTAATCTGACCTCCACCGACATTGGGCACCATCGGCGCTGGATAGGGCACCGTCGGCGCCATATTGCATGATTTAATTCTGAACTCTCTGGAAAAACTCACCGTCGACGCTGGTTTGGGAGTCGTTGACGTCAGAACTTCAAATTCCTGGTTTTTGCCTTTTTTCGCTCAAAATTTGTTCCTTTCCACTTTTTTTTGCTTCATTTACCTATAATCATCATATCTGCAATAGAAAACATGAAAAGTATCTTCCATTAAAGTGTAATATCATCAAAAATGAGTACCAAATGTATATGAAAAAAGAAATATATTTTTGGTGCATCAAAATCCTCCAAACTTAACTATTACTAGTCCTCAAGTAATCCTTTTACTACATAAAAATATGGCTCTTAGTAGTAAACTTTACTTAATGATTACTATGATTTTTTATTTAAATGAATATAATAGCAAGAGTTTTAAAAAGATTCTCAATAACTTAAGTCAAAATTATAGGTATAAGAACATTTAGTAATCAAGTCTAAGAGTTCTAGCTTCTTATTTAATTCAAGAATAGCCATAATTTGTCTCATTAAGGGTGCTTTTAAGGATCATATGAAAAAGAAGTTCATGAAAACTCTATTAGTAAGGATGCTAATACTATAGATATAAATTAAGAAATGTAAATAAGCTCTTTCCTTAAGTTGATTAAAGTGAAACCAAATTTTTATTAGGCATCTCCTCAAGCTTCTCCTCACATATATTTTTTTTTTCTTTCTTTTCTTTTTGGGATTGCATTTCAATCTTTTTTTTCCTTTTTTTAATTTTCTTTTTCTTTTTTTTTTCTTGTGAGAATTGCTATATCAGGATAGCCTTTAATAATTTTGAACTTCACTCTCCTCTTCCTAAAGTTGGAACTTGAAACATTTCTTTATTATATATATATATATATATATATATATATATATATATATATATATATATATATATATATATATATATATATAAGTTTTTAAATGATTCATCATGGTGTCCCAATCTTTTCTTCTCACATAAACCTCTAAGTCTCTTAACATTTCAAAAATATAGTTTTCATTACTATAAATAGTCAACTATTGTCTAATCCTTTTATATTAAATATCTTAACCCATAAAGTTAACCTTCATTACTAAAAACTTTCATTCAAATCTAATATGATATTTAAATAAGATCAAAAATTTAGTGATCTAAAGTTAAGCTCAACTACTTGAAGTCGTGTTAAAATAATTTTGAAAATATATTTTAATTGAGAACAAATAACAGTTAATTTTTCCTCCCCAAACATAAGTTTTTCAGTGCATATCCAATTATGAAAGAGAGAGAAAAACAAAAAGAAAACTAACATTTTTGTGTTGGGCTCTTGATTCTTCTTTAGCTTGCAGGTATTAATTAAAAATTTAACTACATACATAAAATAGTTAGAAGCATTGTTCACATATATATCAGAGATTTGCAGGGTAAAGAAAATTAAAAAACACTACTTAAAAAAGCTTAATACAACATCCATTACAATTTTACCACAACGGTGACAAACTAACATAAGCTTCAATACAATTTAACTAAAATTAAAGTATAATTACTACACACAACTACTAAACAAAAGCAAACAACAAACACAAAAAAATCAACAAAACAATAACAAACATAAAGAGTATTACACTCCTAATCATCATCTCTTCCTTCTTCTTCTCCTTCTTCTTCCTCAGGCTGATATGGAATGTAACTGGGGCAAGTAGGAAATATCACACTAGCTTTTCCCCTCATAAATCTCATATGAGCATCATGATAAGCAATATCATATTCCACTCTTCTCCTCTGATGATCATCATTGATGTTATTTCTTGCTTCCAAACCATCAATTCTGCTATGAAGCCTCGTAATCACCTTGTTGTATGAGCAGCAGCTCCATAACATCAGAAATAGTAGGAGTCCTGGAAGTAGAAGGTATATCATGACTAGCACAGGGAATATCACTACTCTTACCTCCAAATCTCCACCCTACATGAGATTCAAAAGTGCGAAAGTTGGCCTTAATAATAGACTTCAAAGGGTGTACCAACTCTTCGCTACTATCAATCTCAACTCCTGACTGTATACATACTGTATAAATCAGAGCAGAATGTCCCAATCCTCTAGTGGTTTCTCCATTAGCTATAATCTGAATACTATTGTAAATAACTTTTCTAATATCATTTATTCTCATGTTTTGAATACAAAAATTCAAAATTGCTCTATCCCTTGAAATTTTGCTATGATGATAATTAGGTAGTAGTCTTCTAGAAATAAATTAATGCCAGCCTTTAGATGCTACATTAATAGTGGAAGAAGGAAAAGTTATCTTTTGTCTTTGCTTATTTTTCCACTCCCTTTTTCCATCAGTAAGAAAAGTAATTACCTCATTCAAAGCAGCTTCCATAGTACCAAAAGATTTGTATTCACATAACGGATTATCTCTTAACTGGTAGAAAGCATTGATCCATTTAGGAGTGAATTCTAATATTTTTCCTTGAACCAGCACATATTCTTCTTCAGTATTCTGCAAGTTAGCATAAACTCATGGACTACATTAGCAACTGCATCGGCAGAAAAATAACAGAAAGTTTCCCAATTCCGATCAACAATTACCTGCTCTACTGCTCCGCCCGGATTTTGAAATCCTTGATCTTGTATACACTTTTTGCTACAAAGTATAGATTTAAAATTGTACTGTGTTTTAACATTCACAAATCTCCCTTCATTAAAATCAACTTTTCTCTTCCCCTTAAACATCTTTGGAGCCATATCAAAATCTCTATAAAATTTACAAATAAATCCTAATAAATTCTAAAATCACATTACTATAAACTCTAAAGTCAAATCTAGCATGTAAGAGCATTTCACCATGGATTTTCTCAAAAAAAAATTTAAAAACCCCAAATTTTTCAGATCTCTAAATTTTAGGATATTTGCATGGTGAAAATAAACAAATTTTGGTTTGAAGTAGAGCTTTTACTAAGAGAAGATGAGATCCAACCTCAAAAAGCGCCAAAATTGCCTCCAATCCAAATGTAAGCAAGCCCTATGGGTGTTTTTCGGCTTTGACTGGAGGTTGAAAGTGATAAATGGGGTAGTTACAATTCAAAATTATGATTTTGAAGGGAACCTGGAACTTTCAGGTTTTGGGCACCGTCGGTGCTGGTTTGGGCGCTGTCAAAACTGAATCGGGCGCTGTCGGTGCCAGACTAAATTTTTTGTTCTAATATTCTCCCTTGATTTTGATCGTTTCCAAGTTACAACGACATCTAATTAGCCTTTTTAAGCATCTAAAATAAATATTAAGTGAATATCACACAAACAACACAAAACATGACTTTTATATATAAAATCCAAAGTTACAAACTTACACACATCAATCATACTACTACATCATTAACACAGCATCGTAATCAAACCACGACACTCTAAAGCTGAAAAACATAAGATAAATTCAAATCTCTGGCAAAATAAGTCTGAAATCACACCATAAGCAAGCCAAATACAAACCAAACTCAAGCAAATAAAGTCCAAATACTAAATAATGTAGATAAAATAGAAAATCACTACTCCTCATCAATGTCAGCATTATCTTTTCTGATATCTCCTGTGCATTGATGGTGCACAAATAAATTGTAGAAGGGTCGATACTGGAATTCATCGGTCGATTCCTCTTAAATCTAAGCCTTTTTCTTCATCAATCGTATCAATCCTTCTTCCATACGCCCAGTATGATTAAAATGTTCATTCATCCTCCAATCTAGGTGATCAAATAATTCAGATATATTATTAGTTGCATCCATATGATTTCTTACCTCTTTCTCCAAATTTTTTATCTTCCTCAGAATCAACTGCGCATTTTTAGGGAAATGAGGCTTTTTTTATACTCTAGATTAAAAGAAACATTGATGTAATATGAGTTAATTGTTATTTACGATTGCAATTATTTGTTCTTATAGATGTCAAATTTAATCTCATTTGGCCTTTGAAGTGTTACATTGTGACCAATAAAGTTTTGACCATATATACTCTAGAGATTATTATCTTGATAGTGTTAAAGAGAAGACAATCAGTTATAACTTTATAGCCAATAAGAAATCAAACATAGAGAATTCATCCATGTTAATGTATTTATCTTCAATATCACCCTATTTAATATGAAGCATAACATGTATTTGAATCTTCATTCACTCATTAAAGAGGCTTAATATTTTTTGATAGCGGTGAAGAGCTTAAGATTATCTAATCTAAAATACACTGAAAATTTATGTTAACTCTACTCGATGCACTGATAAAAAGATTGATATTTTAAGAATTAAAAATAAGAGAAATAATGATTATAACAATGTTGCTAGTTTGTAGCCAATGACATATGCAAAGAATATTAGAACCTTAGTAGATGAATGAGATGTTGAGGCAATTTTTATTTTGCACAATAAACATCATTTGAGGCTATCTTTCCTTGATATACATACCCCTACAAAGAATAATTAGGATAATGTTATTAGCCTCGAAAAGTCTCTAAATATTACTAGTCATAAAATATAATGCTCAATTCATATTTTTATACAAATAAGATCCCAAAGTGCAACTCAAGTTCTTTCCATATTGGCAGATGGATAAGAAGGGACAATCATGCTATTTTAGGGTAAATTTGGGGAACCTATTTATGAAATTCCAAGGGTCAATTGATAAATGGTAGACAGAAAATGATGGTTAAAGAAGTGTCTTGTTGAATTTAAAATTTTGAGTCCATTTAATTAGGGTTTACAAATTATGTTAACCAAATAAGGGGATTCACTAATGAGTAGAATTTATTTCAATGAATATTTGAGTGATTTAGCATTTTCTAAAGTGGATAGAATTTCCTTTTTAGTATAAAGGCTTGAAAAGTGTGTATCCCCAAGACTACATCTAATGGAGGCGTGGTGTAGCTGATTAGTGTTTTCTTGATTTTACTTTTTTAATTCGGATGAGAAGCATTGAGTGAATGATGATGGGTTCAATATAAAGTAGAGAAGATGTTTGGGAATTTTTTGAATCTACTTAATTAAATTTTCAAGAAGAAAAAAACTAATCAGACCAAAACTTAATGTTCTTTGCTATCTAGTTATGGAATAGTATGTAACAAATATTTCTATTTTTTTTTCATCTATAAAAAACTATCCTTGTGGCAATAAATTCCTTTTCAAATTGTGCTTCTATTATTTTAAAATGATATTCTTAAATTATAAAGATAAATACCAGGTACTCTAACTTTAGATGTTAGTTGGTGGGAGTAAGTGGGAAAGACAAGTCTATTACCTTATTTCATCAAGGGTGGGTTGATGTGACTCTTTAATAAGTGGGAAAGACAAGTCTATTACCTTATTTCATCAAGGGTGGGTTGATGTGACTCTTTAAAAAGTTAAACGTGACTTATGTCTTCCTTGTGGGAGTAGGTTAACAAGGTAAGGCTACTGCCTTATTTCATCAAAAGTGGGTTGATGTGGCTCATAGAAACTTAAAGATGACTTATATCTTCCTTTGATATTTATTTCATTTAGAAAGTAGTTTTAGATGTCTTTATATGACTCTCAACAAATTTGAGAGTAAAAAAAAAAAGAGAATTCAATCGCTACTAAATTGTTCTTGCATGAATGCTTCAAAACACCATTCACTAATTAATGAAGTGACAAACCAAGAATATACGAGGGACCTGAGAAATACTTTTGAATTCCATTCATCAATTAAAGTATAAATACATAACAAAAAAATATAATAAAGACAATACATAACATAATTTAACATTATTTATCTTAACATAACAACATATGATCATAAATTGACATCTTACATACTTGAATCATATTCATGCATTACATCCAAGAGAAACTCTTATTTGTCCTTCTAAAATGAGTTAAGTGTCTTTAAAAGGTAGCCTAATATTTCATCATATGGGAAACTTACATCCATTATTGGCATTATTTGTTACATTATCTATTATTATTCCATTTTAAGGAGATTATGTTCACTATCCGCTTATTTATGGTTGTTAAGTTTACCTATGAAATGATATAAAATTTATTTGAATGATAATATATCTTTAATATAAAAGTAGAACTTATCTGCATGCAAAATGATAGTTCTAACAACATGAATTTCATCCACTCTTTTCCTTATGATTTTAAATGGCTAACATGCTCTTGCACATATTTTTCTATATTTTGATGTATTTCTTTTAGTTGGGATAAGTTTCATCACATAATCATCTTCCTTATATTTCTTTTTATAATAGATCAAGTTTTATATATATATATTTAATATTCTTAATGTTATTTTATTCTTTTCTCTTTATTTTTTTAATCTACTAAAAAAAACCTATATTAAATATATTAAAATAATATGAATATGCATGTGTAGGAACACCAAAAATTAAAATTAAATTTTTTTATTTAGAGAACATATTATTATTAACAAATTTTAAAGTGACTAATTTTAAGCTCTAATTTTCTATGCTTTTCATAAGCACCTAAGAAGCTTTTCAAAAGATCTATTAAATTATTTAATGTACCCATTAATACATGAGCATAATGTTAATGAAAATTTATGCATAGCACCATTAAATTTTATATGATTTCTAAAAATAGGATGCAAATCTAATATCATTATCAAAATCAATATTATTAGGAGACCCAAGCTATCATATTATCTCCCTAGTGATTATTCGTGCAACATAAGATGCATTATTTATTTTATTGCAAGGGACGAAATGAGAATTTTGGAAGAACTATATATTACCGCAAAATGTTATCAACCCCCTTAGAGACAAAAAAAATATAATATTTAATAGATTTTTTTCTCAGTATCTTTTTATTGTATAAATTTGAAACGAGATAGAATAATCCTATCAATATCCCTTTTATAAAATGTCTTATAATTCCCCTTAAATATAAATCTAAGATAAAAAAACTCTTAAAGGGAGCCCTCAAAATGCACAAATGTTTGCCTTATAGAAGTAATCATCTCGAACTACAAAGTAACATATTAAATATATGAACTTATTCTTAAGATCATGATATATGAGATGGAATCTAATTATAAAATGTAAGCCTCCTAAAATTTTTCAAATTATTTTAAAAGTGTAACAATGTAATGGTCAATGTGACTCCAAATAAAATATAAACTATACTTTTCTCAACATTAAGCTTATATTTGAGCTAGAGAAAGAAAATAGTCCTATAAAAAAGCTCTCTGTTTGTCCTATTTATTGTCTAACTTTTGTATAGGTATTAATAAACCTATGGGTTTAATTTTTGGTATTTAAGATGAATTTTCTATGCAATAAATGATACCTTCAAAAGATAAGAGACTAAATAATAATATAAACCTTTTATCATTAATAGAATATGTTTATTTGTCATCACTCAATTTTTTAAGAAAGAAGACTATGAAATGACTCTCTTAACACATCATACTTTTACTACATACTCCTAAGGTAAAACATGCACATCAATGCTCTAGTAAAATTATAAAATCAAAATATGACATCATAGGAAACTTGATCTAGTTAAAAGCTCATGGTGCATTATTGGTCCATATAAATATGAAATTATTAGGATATATCTTAAAGGAATTAGTATAGTATTATATTTACTAATAAATCTTCTAAAAAATATATCCAAGCAATAAAATTTTGAATAATTATTCAATCAATGATTTCTTTTATTACTAAAAGATTAAATTTGAGTTTCTAAATTGTCATTATAAACCTTAAAAATGTGACTACTATACTCATAAGTACCACTTCTTTAAATTCAAATACCCAATCCTTCCTTAATTTTATCTAAAGTTAATTATAATGATAAATATTTTAATTTAGATGAAGATGAAATCATGCTAGAAAATAATGATGATAAATGGTTTAATGTTATGATCTTAACCAATGTAAACAATTAGGGGTATTACATGATCCAAAGAGCTTCATATCCTAATTATTGAATTCGTCTAAGTTTTTAATGTTATCCTTTATCTATCCCCAAGTATAATCCTAATCTTGTTGTAACATCTCCTAAGATTAATCTTTGTGAAATAAGTGGCACCTAAATATGATCTAACATATCATCAATTATTGGCTTAAAGAACTTATACATAATGTAAATTTTATTAATAGAGCTAATATCTATGCATACTTTAATTAGACATATCCCTTAAGGGCTAACAAAATAAGGTTAACGCATGGAATAAATATTTTTAGAGGAAACATCTCCTAGAAAGCCCATCAACTTACGTTTTTTACTCATCTTGCTAAAAAGACAAATCTTATAATGGGAGATTTAGCGGTTATGACATTCGAATAAATTTACAACATGTTGTATGTCTCTCATAGAAGAAATTCCAATTAATAAATACTCAAAGATAAATATTAAAATGCTTTGATAATATGTCTAAAACCATAGTGTTATGTGGAGCAAAATGAAATTAGTGTGAACTCATCATGAGAAGAAGGAAAAAATATGATATGGTAAAATACTCTATAAATTCAATATTAAAAGTTATATTAAGCATTAAAATTAGGCTTAACTGTATTATGGTTAATCTCATGTTCGAAACCATTGATTGTTGGTGGCCCAATCCTATTCAAAAAATCTTGGGGACCTTTTATGATGTGTATAATATATGGGCTTATGTAGGGGAGGTATGGCCTTATTATAAGGCATATCATGATAAAATTGTATAGCCTTATTATAAAATTTGAACTTAAAAATGTTCTCTCAAATATAATATATGATATTCATAGCAAATAACATTCTTCAACCTATTAGTATATTGGTTATACATATAGAAAGTACATCACATCACACATAATCCTTCCTATTCCTTTTTTTTTTTTTGGTATCATACATCTTCTAGTGATTGATAAAGATATATGTTCCACTAAATTAAAATAAAATGGTTATAGGTTGGGCTTAATTTTAAGGATTATACTGCCCGCATCAATCCCTAATGTAAATATTTTATGCTTTCTTATAACATATATACTACTTATACTTCATTTACTCAATTATTTTATTTCATTCTTATCACAAATTAAATTTCCTATGAACTAAATCATGTTAATTGATCTTATAGAGATCCCATTTTTTCCAATTTTGATAATATTGTAGTGAACTTTGAACCAAAGAAGGCTATAATGTATTAAATATAGTTAGTTCTAATGATTCCATTATAGAGTTACATTAAAATCCTAAATATTTAGATTATCTAAAGTATATCATTTTCCATAATTGTTGAGATATGTGAATTGAGCCCTCGGGCCTCCATACACTATCCTTTTTTTCTAAAATATATCATTTTATATTCCTCATTTTCACATGCTCCATTCACTAAAGAAGGAAGTTTGGATGAAATGGCCTTAAAAGGATAATGGGAAGGTAATTTAGATGTTTACCCTTTTCATATATATGTGATAGTTCAAGCCACATAAATAATTGATACTCAAAAACATGTAAGGTTCCTATAAGTATAAGAAAATACATATTATTTGAATTGATAACAAACTAACAAAGATATAAGAAAAAATGAAATATTAAATGACTCCAAGAAGTGCATTTGTATTGGCCTATAAAATTTGATCATATTAAATTTCATCAAATCATAACAAAGGTTATTGTTCTAATAGTATGGATACTTGTAAGATTATATATATATATATATATATATATATATATATATATATATATATATATATATATATATATATATATATATATATATATATATGATCCTCAATAATGTGTAAAATATTATACCCAACATGATGCCAAGGCATTTCTATCAAAGCTTCTCAATGATTAAAAATATAGGCACAATAAATGATTTCACAAGAAAACTCATGTATACATCTAAATACATAATTCACATTAGATGTGGGATACTTCAGTGAGACATACCATTTTAATGTGCTACTGAGTTTTACAAAATGTGTCATGTGTGATTATGAAGAATGTTATGTTGCACAAACCATATATGAGATATAAAGAGAGGATAGAGACTTTCTAAAGTAGCTATGTGATTGTGAATGCAATTCCTCATCAACTAATAGAGTATATCTAAAACTATTCTTTGACTTCCACATAAGTATTAGACAAACAGTCAAATATATTTGACATATAAATTTACAAAGTAATTTAATACACACACTAACGTAAAATTTTTCTCAGCATATAACATTGAAGATAAGAGGCACAACACAACCCTCCAATAATATATATATATATATATATATATATATATATATATATATATATATATATATATATTATTGGACGTTGTTATTTATAAGTACAATATTAGAATAGAATATTTAAATTTTGTCCCAATTTATTGCAAAAGCACTATGTGACATTCGCATCTCATCCTGTCATTATTTTTGTACTAGTGGATTATTGAGAAGAGGAATCTTTTTCTACTTTCCATAACGGTGTTTTTTTTCTCATAAATAAAAGAAATTTATCTAGGAATTCTGGTAACTGATGTTACATTTAGAGCATTTCAGGTTTTATTAGGGTAATGACTATTAACAGTAAGAACGACGTGTTCAATGTGTGATCATAGAAGCTAGCCAAAATCAGCTATCATAAGTAGGGAAAATTATTTCTTGCGAATGTTTGCATGTACACATGATAGTCCGAATGCAACCAAGCTGATGTGGATCTCACGATAACTTATTGGGACTATCGTTTGAATGTACAGTCTTCGCGTGCAATAATTTCTTCCTAATTAGGCCAATGTGATTAAATTTTTACATGGCTCGACAAGCAAAGAAATCATTTTTTCGCCATTAAAGTTGCAGATCACATAGGGCGTGTTTGAGGAAGTAGTGTGGTGGCGATGTGGTGCCATACTATTCTTTTGTATTAAGTGTGTTTTGCTTGTTTTTTTTTTTAAATTACAATTGAAAACTTCCTTTTGTAATCAGAACTGACAAAGAACAGTGACGGCTAGGAAATTAGGATGGGACGTTTAAAAAATTAATTATGATAGCCACTATAATTCTTTTATGTACATTTCCTAAGAAGCTTCAGAGTTATTTGTTCAAACAGGCCCAAAGAAACCCTTAAAAATATATTTAGATACTTCTGAGACCTGCAAATGTCCGTGAGATATTAAGATACTTTATCAAGAAAAAAGTTGAACTTTTGAAAAGCGCGAATTTTACAATTTTGTTCGGGCATTTCTTTCAAGTAACAAAAAATTTGCAGGCGTAACACTTGATGAAGGAACCGGAGCAACCATGTCAGATGACGAAGACGATCTCCAACTTGATTGCTCTCTTGATCCTTTAATGGACGGACATGACCTGATGGGTTTCGGCCCGCTTCTACCAAGCGAATCCGAGCGATCTTTAATGGAAAGAGTGAGGCAAGAGCTCAAGCTTGAGTTGAAACAGGTTTTGCAACTCGTTCGCATCTACATTACAATTTACTTTAACGGGTGTGATTTCTAATTTTATGAAATGACAGGCTCTCTTCTGTTTTTTATATCTCGCTTTCAGGGTTTTAGGTCGAAAATCGAAGATGTAAGAGAGGAGATTATGAGGAAGAGAAGAGCAGGAAAACTTCCAGGCGATACCACTTCTGTGCTCAAGCAATGGTGGCAGCAGCATTCTAAATGGCCGTACCCGACAGTAAGATTACTCTTTTTTTGCAGTCCTAATCATAGAGTAAATTTCTATTAAAAAGTGCTAATTTTTGGGTGTAAAGTGTAACGAAGAATTTAGTTTGGCTTTTCTTTTAGAATATACCATATAAAAATTCATTTATTTTCATATCTACACTTAAACTTCCATATTTATACATTTACAAAACTCAAATCTTTAATATCACATTAAAAAAATAGCATTATTGTTAACATTTAAAAAGTAAGATACACATTTTCTTGCTTATGTTTATCCAAAATGTCATAAATATAAATATTAAATTTTAGATATTAGATATGTAAATAGATAACAATTGTGTGGTATGTATAAACTTTTCATTTAAAAATTGAGCGTTGCTTGGAGGAAAAACTAACAGCGCTGAAGAAATAAAAGATGCAAACCAAAAGGATTAGTGACTATACTTAAATCTTGATAATTCATTGAAATTTGGATTGAACTTTTATATTTAATTAACATCAATAAGCTGAAAAATGAGTAAGATCTTACTTTAATTGAGCTTTGTTTGAGCGCAATTGAGCTTCTACTGAATCAAATTAGCTTGAGTTTGAATCAAAATATGTGCATGAATGTGTGTACACAATTATGTATGTATTTATATTATAACCAATGTTATGCATTTATATGCATGCATCTGTAAGTATGGGTCCATATTTCTATAAAATTGAGATTTTGACTTGGCTGGTGATCAAATTGAATGATTTTGAATCAATTATGAGAAGGGATAAGAGTGAAACTTGTTAGTAAAAGAATATATGATTAGTCATTTTCTTTGAAAGCAGTTGAGAGTTTGTAAGCGAGCCAAGCTTGAGTGAGCTCAGACTTGTCTCGTGTTCGGCTAGTTTGAAATTGCTCGTATTTGAAATTGGCTCGTGAACTGTGTGTTCCTGTTCAACTCGACTTAAATATTCTTGTTCATGTTCGGCTCGAAATTGACATGTTAAAATTAATTGGAAAATGATAGATGTAGGGTGTTGTATTTGAATCTACACCAAATCAGTGCAATAGAAGGTGCAGAAACACATAATCATGCATGTTATTATGATTTAAACTTACATATAAATATATATAATAGATTATTATATGAATAAAATATATAATTTCTTTAATTTTAGCTAATACGAGCTGAACATGAGCAAATAAAAGATTGTTTGTGTTCATCTCGTTTATAATTCAAGCTTAAAAAATTTGTTCGTGGTTGGCTTCTTTACTTAACAAACGAGCCGAGCGTGATCTATTTAATGAGCCGAACACAAGCTGTTTGTGAACAAAGACTTTTTTTAACAATCCTGCATGTTAATGAATATTTAATATTTACTCAAACATAAGCTATCACAAAATAACATTCTTAAAGAGTAATGCTACAATCCCTAGGTATATTTACATTGACGTCAGTAGCATACCAACTGTTTATATGAAAATCAATATGAAATCATTTTAGATTGGAATACAAAAATCCAACTCTCATATCTTAAGACTTCCTTCTCAGCATAATAAAAATTATACTTTTTATTAATTTTGTTTCCCAAAATATGTGGATCATGCCCGACTTAATAAGAAGTTATGAGTGAATTGAATGCATCTATCATTAGATCAATCTTATTATAGCTCGTAGGTTTCAATTCATGTGCTATTATTGTATTGGCTCACTTTTGAGTATCTTTTTATAAGTGGTCTTATAAAAGTCTATAAATATCACTTTTCTTTGTACAAGTAACAACTCAGTAACTCACTATTTTTGGTTTGGTTTTAGTTGTATCAACACTCTCCACTTATTTCTTTTTCTTTCGATATAAATTATCCTATTTTGCCTATTATTTCCCCTGTTTTTAGTTTGTTATGTAAATTCTCTGCTATTTCATCTTTTTTTTTTTTTCTCATATCTCTGATTCTACAATAAGTGGTATTGGAGAGATATTTACTGATTTCGATGGTAGCCTGAGATTCTCTTTTTGTAGGTTAAGACGTGAGTTATTTTGGCCTAGTTGGGTTTAAACGATGTGCTACTATGATGGCAAGATATGTTGGAGATGCAATATAAGATTAAAATGTATTAGACATCAAATACGTTATGGCTAAAATGGGAACAATTATCCATAAAAAGACTGATTAGTAATTTAAATTTGAAGTATTATTTGCACTCCCACAAGATGGTGGAAGACACTCCTCTTGTAGATCACTTGAATGTGATTGGAGGTCATTGAAGGTTAAATATGGTGAAGAAGATTTACCATTAGCTTTGTTATATTGAATGTCTTTATCATATGCAATATTTAGAGAGAGTATTTTCTATGGTCAAGCGATACATACTCTAGATAAAGTTTATGTTGCTCTATTTTTAAAGAGAATATATACCAGCATGTGGATTAACCTATTGCTCAGGGAGAACAACTTATTATTTGAGGGGGACTTAAGAATGTAGTTTTAGTGCTGATATAAAGAGTATATAGAAATTTAAGAATAAACATAAGATATTCAATTATTATAAAAAAATGTCACATCAAATTTAAATGTTATAAACCATAAAATAAAACTACTAAATAAAAGGGGAAATAACTCTATCATTCTGGTGAAGCCAATATTTTGTAGTTGTTAGTGGTGGCGAACTCATAGTTCTCTGATAGAAAAAAACTATATAATGATTGAGTTCTTGATCATCTTCCATGTTTCACATGTTTCCCAAAAAGAATTCATTTCTAACTTATAAAATAATATCTAAATGTATATAATTAATGAGGAATAATGCTACTCATTGTAAGATGGTATTGAAGCTATCAAAATTAAGACATTTGATGGAGTTATCAACACATTTGGAGATGTGAGATGTCTCTGATCTAAAAATCAATTTAATTTTTTTAAGTACTCTAGATGCTAAAGAGTGTTGGTACTCTGATAAAGGTTGACTTTTAAGAGTCGACAAAAGTTCTTTTGTATGATGAATCAATAGAAATGGCTTTTGGACTATATCCCTTGCAAAGGTCTATGGTAATAGCTGATATAGTAGTTAGTATTTTTTTCCATCTAGACTTTAACAAATGCGCCGTGGGCAAAAAAATAAACATAGAATGATAGAATTGAGTAGAAGAGGAATCCTTGATGATCAAAGAATATTCACGAAGATTTGTAAGCACTATATATTTGAAAAGCATGAGAGAGTTAAGTTTAGCACAAGAGAATTTATAATACAAATGGGCTGTTGGGCTACATATAATTTATCCATAGTATTGTTTGAGAGAGGTACTAGATAAATATTACTGTTGATTGATGTTTTTGTTGAGAAAAAGTGGTTCTTCTTGAAAAAAAAAGTGATAGTATTTATTACATTTGAAGGGTGGAAGATTATAACTGTGAAGTAGATTAGGAAGTAGATTAAAGATTTTCTTAGAATTTTATTCAATAAAATTTATTTCTTTTATAAATTAGAAGAAATTTTGAGAGACTTTACAATCTAAAATCTTCCACAGTAGAATTGTGTGGTGGAGTAGATGAATAGGATTATTATGGAGGAAATGTATTGCATACTCTCCAATTTTGGGCTACCTAAATCATTTTAAGCTGAAATTGCCTCCATGGCTTGTTACTTGGTGAATTGTTCTCTTTCAATTGCTATTGACAAGAAAACTTCATAAGTGATTGGATTAGTAAACTCATTATTTTTCTAATTTATGAATTATTGGCTACTTTGCGGATGCTCATGTTGATAATAGTAAATTAGAATATATATCTATAAAGTGTGTACTTCTTTGTTTGAAATTAGAGTTATGGGCTACAAGGTATAACGCTAAAAAATGTGATCATTAATAGATATATTGTGTTTGGTGAGTCTATAATTTTACCTGTAACACCTACTATAAGATTTAGTGATGCTGATCAAAAAGAGAGGTCTAGTAGATATGTAAAGCTTGACATTGAGATAGATATATCTCCTGACATGACTTCTCAGTTAAATGCGGACAGTTGTGCTAATGCTACTTTATCATCATCATAATAATAACTAATTACTTTATTGCTAAAAATGTAAAATGGAGAGACATTAAGTACCCACAAAGGTATAGTGAGACTAATTGGTTGCTTATAGCCTAAATATGGCCTAAGGTATCGAATGTGAAAAGTTTCCTGTAGTCATAAAGAGGCAATTCATGCAACTAATCTTGAAAAGGATGATTGCAATGCATGAGGAGATGGAATCCCTACATAAATAAGTATTTGGGATTTAGTGAAGTTGTCATGCACTTTGTTCTTTAATAAGAAAGAAGGTACACATAGAGTTGAGGATGCTAGATATAATGCTTGACAAATTGTAAAAAGGTTCAACCAAATTACAAGTGTAGACTTTATTGATGTTTTCTCTCTAGTGGTTAAACATAACTCAGTGCCATCTTTACTCAATATTGTGGATAATCATAACCTTAAGTTTGATCAATTAAATGTAACAACTGAATTCTTACATGGAGAGCTTGAGGAGAATATTTTCATAGAGCAACCTATGAGCTTCATAGTTACAGAACAGAAGACTATATGTTTGTTAAAGAAGTCTTTTTATAGTTTTATATAATCTTATCACCAGTGATAAGAAATTAGATTTATTTATTATCACTAATGAGTTTAAGAGAAGATATAATAATTATGTCTACTACAAGAGGATTGGTGATAGGTTCTTTGACTACTTACTCTTATATGTTGAAGAGATATTGATAACTTCTAAGATTAAGGAAGAAATAAATAAGTTGAAGGCTCAATTAAGTAGTGAATTTAAGATGAAAGATTTGAGAACTATAAGAAAATACTCAGCATAGTGATTTGTAAAGATAGATATATAGGTCAATTATTTTTGAAGCATAAGAAGGTAAATTGAGAATATTCATATGTTCAATATGTAGAATGCCAAGCCAATTGGTACTTTTTTAGCTAAACATATCCGACTTTTATCAGCTATGTGTTCATAATTAGATGATGAGATTAAGTATGTCTTGAATTTTACATTCCAGTGCAGTAAGATCTCTCATGTATGCTATACTATATTCTCATATAAACTTTTCATATGCAATAATATAGTTGGCAACTAAATTAAGTAATGATTGGAAACTTACTTTAGTAGTTCTTCAAGAACTTGTACGAAAAAAATAGAAAGATATTTTTCTTACATTTTGAAAGGTCAACAGATTGAATCATCAAGTATTTTAATTCAGATTTTGTTGAAGATCTTGATAAAAAAGATCACTTATAAGATTTGCTTATTATTGGAAGATTTGTGATTAGTTGGAAGGTTATATTACGGTCTATAATGGCATTGTCTACAACAGATGTTTAGTATATGACAATGATTGAATCTTATAAAGAAGCTCTTTGGTTAAAATATTTACTTGGAGAGCTTATTGATAACTTAAAATTATCACAATGATGAGTGATAGTCAGATTGTCTTTTGTACCACTAAAAATTAGATATTTCATAAGAGAACTATGCACATTGATATTTTTTGCCATTTCATTCATCAAGTTATTGCTCATTATAATATTGTTGTAAGTATAATCAGTACCCATGATAATTCTACTAACATAATGACAAACACTTCTAATTGTCAAGTTTGGCATTACTTAGACTTGGTTGATATTTATTGGTGATCTCTAAAGTTTCTTATAAATTAGGTGGAGAGTCTTTTGTCGCAGATTAAAGATTTATTATACATTCTTTTGAGTATTTTTGTAAGGGTAAAGATTATTAAATTGTAATAAAGTTTTATGGGTCCCGCTTGCCTTAGTGAAAAATTATGGCCACACAGTTTGAAGGCCTCTACCATTGGATTGATCGTATTATAGCCTTTGGATAACAATCATTGTGCTTATTTATTTGGCCTCCTCTTAAGCATTTTCATTAAAAGCGATCTTGTAAAAGTCTATAAAATCCTCTTTCCTTTGTACAAGTAATAACTCTTTTTCTTTAGTTTAATCTTATATGTGCCAACACTCTCCATCTGTGTCAATTTTCTTTTGATATTGTGAATTTTTCTTCTTTGTCTTCGAATCTTCTTATTTTGAATTTTTCATGTAAAATCTATGTTATTTCTTTTGTTTCTTTTGTTGCCCATCGCTTTGATTTTATAACATTTTCCCTAGAGTAAAATACACAAGTGAAATAGTATGTTCAAATAACTTACTAATATGTAATTTTTTATTTGTTTTATTTATTTATTTATTTATTTTGTAGAATAACTTATATCGAAGTCTTAGAGTTACTTATTTATTAATATGAGGAAGAGATGTAAGATATGAAAAAGAAGAATTTATAAATACTTATCTGAAAAAAATGCTAATTCTAAATAATTAGCCGCTATAAAATCGATTTAAATGTAGACTTTCTATGGAAGCATGGTTTTTCATCGACATCACCATTATTTTCAGCATGAGCATTATTATTATTATTATTATTATTATTATTGTTAAGATTGATGCCAAAACGTATCTGCTGTTAACAAAGAAGATTTGACATGCAGGAAGATGACAAAGCAAAATTAGTGGAGGAGACTGGTCTTCAACTGAAACAAATCAATAATTGGTTTATCAACCAAAGAAAGCGAAATTGGCACAACAACTCCCAATCCGCAACAAGCTGCTCAAAGTCTAAACGCAAAAGGTATTTCTCGAGATGCACTCTATATATCAATCATAACTCCTCGGTTATTCAAATATAGTTCATGTGGATGCCGAATAGTCGACGAGGTGTTTTCCTTGTAGGTAACGGAGAAACAAGCCATGAAAATAAAACATATCTTGTTATCAACACAATAGCTTTGGATGTGCTTCAAACATGACAGAGAATAGATTGTTAGCAGCAATGGCAAGGGGACGTTTTTCTCTAGAAGAAATAGATGGTGTCAATATGAAATACTGGAAAGCATCAATTTTAACGATCTTGTATAAAACAGATGATCATTGGAGACTAACGTTGCTGGATATGTAGTATAATCGCTCACTGCCGCCCTCGCATATACATACACACACACACCTTTTTTTTTTACTTTTCTAACAATGAATTTTTTTCATATTGTTGTATTAAATGCTATAGTGAAGACAGTTAGTTCTTGATAATTCAGTTGAAGTAGATGTAATGCTATGGATATGTCTAATGATTGATTTCTTTATTTGTCTGATTGTGTTCATCTTTTAAGAGTAATCAAATGATTTTTTTATGGAGCTGAAAGATTTATGGATATGTTTTGAGTTTAATTTTAAGTAGGATAAGGTTAATAAGATGTTGAGTTTTGTATGACAACTGCATTATTATGGATTGTATTCACACAATACCATAAACGACCAAGAATAAATGTTTCAATTTTTTTCTACATTGTGGCCATATAATTTGTTCTACAATAGCTAGTGAATACAGCAACTATTGCTATAAGAGCCCGGTTGTGTTCAAAGGCATGCCTGTATAAGGTGATCACTAAAATTTGACAAGCCTAGAGATCAAGTCAATTTTGTGTCCAGTTAATTGAGTAATTGATTGATTATTTGGCATTATGGCAAGTAATGCATTTCCTCTAATTCGAATTAAGGTATTTTTTTAGTTTTAAGGGAACTAATTATCCATTTTGATTAATTAAAATACAAAGTATGATCATCTTTTCATATCATACAGAAATGATTTGGGGACAAAAAAGGCCAAAAATTTTCTTTTCCTATCATACAAGCAATAGATGGATTGCCTTTTTGAAAAATTTTAGCTGCTGCTATTTCAAACGAGTATTTTTCTTTTTTGCTTTGGGTCTACTTAGATTGTTTTACATATATGTATTTTAAATATATAACTTGAACGCTTGCATTTAGAAATACTTGAATTGTTTGATTGAATGCAAATAAAGTGCATTAAGATATGTTTTTAATGTTTTTTTTTTTTTTTTTGATATTTTACAAATGCATTAAAGCATAATAAAGGTCAATGGATGGTAATCGAGGGTGGTCGCAACTAGTGTTGGCCGGCGATTGAATATGAGTGTGGGTGGCAACAATGGCAATATATAGCATCAGTATAGTGCAACGTCGGCAGTGATGTGTAGGAATAGAAGCAGTGGGTAGCATCAGTAGTGATGGGTGATGGGTCGAAAAGTTATGAATCTAGATTGTTCATAAATCACACCCATGGAATAGAGTGCAAATTGGTATTGCATCTTTTTCTCTTGTATGGAAAGGGTTGTTATGAGAGTATTTCTTCTAATTTAGATTTATGACCTTATCGTCTGGCTATTACTGTCTAAGCTTAGTTGGCCATAAGATGCCTCATTGATAATGAGGGAATAGGAGCATTACTAGCCCAAGCCAATAATGAGGGAAAATAGAATTTCTTGTAATATCTTACTCTGCGTATTATCCGCACTAAATTGAGATATACATTGATTAAAAAGTATTGCTTGACATTGATATTCAAAGTTCCGAAGATTAGGCAATATATATTGTCTCATCATATTATCCCGATCTCAAGAGTGATCCCCTTGCAATATTTGATGACTTCTCCCACCCTGGCAAGATGATTTGCTAAATGAGCCAGGCCACTCCTCCAATTCAATATCAAATATATGCCATAGCTACCCGTTAAGGGTCAAGCTTTAACGAATTTTCAAGTTGCTCATCCTAAACTGTCTGATTTGCATCTTGATGACAGTTTTCCAGATGAGCATATAGTAGATCTAGACTATCTGAGTAGGAATTATATTTTGACGGTGCATCCTCCTTGAAGGATGACCCCTCGGGGACCATCACTCATGTCAAATTAAAAATTAGCATTGTATTTGTATCTTCTAGGCGAGGTATCCATGCTATTCTTATAGCTTGATGGAGCCTCGAATTAGTACTAAGGTGGAGTATGAAGTGCTAAACATAGGATTTGAGATTTTCTGTTTAGATGAACATGAAGAAAATCAACATATATAATGATTCTCAGCTCGTGATAAGCCATATAACGGGTCCTTATAAAGTGTTAAAACTCAAACTTTTGAGCTATCACGAGGATCCTATCTTTACTGGCCCATATTTCTGATGTGAACCTTATTAGGATATCACGATCGATAAATGGGAAGGCAGACGCTTTGGCTCGTTTAGCCAAAGAATTTTTTAGCCCCAATGGAGACCGTGTAACAGTGTTAATCAAAGAGCAAAGGGTCCTGTCACCAACGCTCTTAGATATGTCAATGGTGTTGCCTTTGGGCACACATGACATGGTTTTTATCACCTCTGCAAGCTTTATGATTGGTGGCAAGATTTTATTGACTAGTTAGTCAAGGGTGGACTCTCGGATGATCGCTCATTAGCGGCACAAATCCAAAGGAGATACTTATCATTCACTGTCATGAATGCCACATTATATTAACGATCATTTGATCAAAATGTGGCTCCGTTGTCTTGACAGTGAAAAGGCCCATAAGATCATGAATGAGGTGCATGAGGGCATTTAAGGATCACATTAGTTTGACACAAAAATGATTTTAAAAATCAAGATGCTTGAATATTTTGGCTTTCTATGACTAAAGATTGTCTTGATTACTCTAGAAAGTGCCACTAGTGCCAAATTAATAGCGCAGTGTTGCACCAACCCCCAAATACCCTACATCGATAGTGAACCTTTGTCCTTTGCAGAATGGGTTATTAATATCAGAGGATCTATATATCCTCCTTCCTCTAAAAGGACACATGTTTATCCTGACAGCTACTGACTACTTTTTTAGGTGAGTAGAAGCTATAACCTTAAGAGAGATGAATATTGACGACATCCTTCACTTCCTCAAGCACCACATAGTGTATCATATCATGGTACTCCATCAGATTACTTTGGACAATTGCTTGGTGTTTAAAAACACTCAGATGAATCATTTTTCCCATCACTGCATTATCGATAAGTGATTCTCTATCATATATATCTAAGGGCAAATGGTTTAGTTAAGGCTTGAACTTGATCAAGAAGCTCCTACTTTCTAATAAGGAGTAGCTTGATCAACTCCCAGAGGCATTATGGCCATATCATATGAATTATCGTACCCCCATAAGTGTCACGCCTTATGCATTAACCTTGGGGTATGATGTTGTTCTTCCTTTAAAAGTTGAACTACTTTCATTAAGTGTGGCAATACGACACAAGGTCTCTAAATGTGATAATGCTAGCCTTAGTCTATAGGAGCTTGATGGTTTGGATGAGCTTAGATTTTTTAGCTCAACTGGACATGGAGTTATACTGAGCTCAAATGATTAGAGTGCATGATAATCTAGTGAGGCCAAGGGATTATTTTTTCTTTTGAAGACTATTCTTGAGGTGCCCTTCATATCCAACTAACGTCGACATGAAAAATTTAAACCGACCTGTGAAGGATTGTGATTGAGAAAGTCTCTGAAGGTAGAGCCTACATGTTGGCCAATGCAATTGACAACCATCCATTACGCTCCGAACAATGGTAGGTATTTGAAGTATCACTGATAAATTTCATTCAAGTGCATTATCTTTTATTTATTTGTATTTATAAGGTCATGATGTCAACCTATGTACTTGTAAATTGATTTCAGAAAATAAAAAGGAAGATTATTTCTAATTTTTGTTTTCTTATTTATGTACATATATTTCATGTAATGTGTAATCGTTGCCTTTTAAAAGTTTGTCCATCCTCATGAATGTGACATCATTAAGGTGAATGTTTGTTGAGATATGAGAAAGATTCATACTTATTACCAACATTCCTGGTTAAGCCTATTCGTTTCGGTCTAGGCAACCAAAACTCAAAGATTCTTTTCTCTTTTAAGAGAAAAAGAAATTATATCATTCCTCGGCATGAGTCGTGCTTTATTTTTGGGGATGCAAGAAGAAATAAGTTGATCTTACATTATGGCAAATGTTCCCTCTATTGCACAAATATGTACTTTCTAAACTTTTTGGAGGAAGGCTTGCACTCCTCATGGTTGTGAATTATCTTAGCCATTTGTTAATGTCAAACTGCCAGGATTTGTAATTTTTATGATCACAAGTTTCCATGTAAAAGGATGTCTAATGGTAAAACTATTAGTTGAAGAGTTACCAACATCCTCGATTGAGCCAGTTTATTCAGCTCCAGGTTACCAAAACCGAAAATTAATTTCTCCATGCGAGTTACGTACCCCCTGTGTGGATGCACTAATGGGGGAGTTCTTAAAACTTCCTTTCCTCCATTTTAGCCAGTTGATTGGGTTCAGATCACCAAAACTTAGATTTACCCCTAGTGGACCGCTTGCGATAGTGAAAGTAGGTCCTATTGGTATGTGAGCCTTTGAGAGAAATATTTGTGTTCTTCCTTCACCCCAATTTAGCCAATGTAGGTTGGGCTAGAATTAACAGAACCCAAAGTAATATTCTCTCATTAGGTTATACACTTGTATTTTTCTATAGATATGGGTTGCAAGTCTATTTCTTCCTTCCATGGTGTAGATAATATTGTTTGGGTTTGAATTACCAAATCTGAAAAATTATCTTTCTGAGCATGACCGGTATATCCATATTTGGGAATGTAAGGAGAAGATTGAACCGCGACTTTCTGTATATGCAAGAATTTATGAACTTATATTAATATATTTATAATAATTTTGTAAAGTCGCTATTTCAAACACAAGTATATGTATCGTTTCAAGTAAAACAGGGCTCTATTGGAGTCCTGGTTATCGATCATACAGGGAAGATTAAGGGAAAATTAATTGAAGAAATTAATAGATTTTCAAATTAAAAGTAATTATAATTTTTATTACTATTCAAAAATCAGATTTCAGGTTTAAAGAAATTTCTACTAAATGTAAGTAAAGCAACAATAAAGTAAAGGTTAATGCAAGTATAAATAAAACAACTTTCTCCTTTTCAACTAATCCAAGATTTTTCAGAATAAATATCATTCTTGGAGAACTTGAGATTATGGTATTTCGCCAAATAGAAGCATTCCTATTTTTTACCTTCGCTCGATAATATAAAGAACATTGGTTAATCTATAGATTGGTTCAGGATGTATTATTAGTAGAATGGGTTAATCTAGGCTCACACTTCAAGATGTCTAAGGTGGCTATGGTCGGCCCTACTAGTGACCCGTTCCCTTTCTATAAACCAAATTATTAGAATTTAGTCTATCACTCTAAAAACTAATCAATTTTACGCCCAATACATAATATCTCCCTATTTATTTGCACTTCACCATGAATAACACGCTCAAGACCTTCGATTACCCAAGGATTTATGTGATATCTACTAATTAAGAACTCATATCCGGATATGTCTCAAAATTCTTCAACAGGTTTTAACAATTCAAATGGCTAGTATAAAAAGTAAATTAAGATTAAGTATGAATATCATCGCAATAATTTTAAAAATTTAAGTTAAGTTCTCTAACGAAATCAAATTATCTTATTATTTTTTCATAGTTGAAAGGAGAAAGAAAAGTAACTACTCAAAACACATTGAATTCACACAACAAAACATATTTATAAAACTTTGAACCAAGTTACAAATACTTATCTTGAATGTTCCATCAAGAGATCCTTCAATTCCTACTTACTCCAATGCAAACCACAAGACTTCAACAGCAACAACACTTACAAACTCTCACTTACTACTCAAGAAATTGAGTAGTAACACTCAAAATAACTAAAATAAACTCACTAAATACTTAAGAAGAAAATATGGTGGCTCTCTAAAACTATCTCCAGATGTTGGAGTTTTAGGGGGGCACTGTTCTCTATAGAAATGTCTTCTATTTTTAGAGCTTCGAAAATGGCCAGGGGTTGCTTAAGGCACCTTTTCAAAATTCGTCCAAATTCAATGAATCTTTTAGAAAGTAACTGTGGCACCTAGGCGCCGGGATCTGGCGCCTAGGCGCAGGGATCTGGCTCCTAGGCGCCGGAGTTCGTGACCAAGTCTTCGCACCTCTTCACTTTGGATCGCTCCTCTTCACTTTGAATCGCACCTCTTCGCGATTAAAACCATTTTTCTGTGTCCAGATGCATTATATCACATGTCATATATATTAGGAGTAACTTCCAGTATTCTAGAAGGTTTCATAACCGCTTAACACCATCAAAATAACTGCCCAAAGTTGTCAAAAATCTTATCTACCTTAGTATTGAACTGGCGCTTAGGCGCCGGATTCTGGCGCCTAGGCGCCGGACCTATAATTTCGGCAACTTTGTTTTTTAGCTTTATTTTTGCTCCTTTTTACTCTTTTTTCCTTCTTGAACTCTTTTTTAATCACCTATATCAAAAAACATAAAAATACATTTCATTAAAGCATAATATCCTTAAAAATTGAATCATAAATAAAGCATAAAAATAGGTACTTTTTAAATGGATCAAATTCCCCCAAACTTAAATGTTATTTGTTCTCAAGTAACCCTTTTTATTATATAAAATGTATGACATCTGGAATTAAGTTTATATATTTAAGATTTCTTGTAATTTTTGGTTTTATAAATGTTTTAGCAAATCATTAACCAAATTTCACTAATTAAGTTTAATTTAAAGAATTTAAAGAATACTTAACTACCAAATCATAAGACTTTCAATTTTTCATTTATTTCAAGAATAATTGTAATTTATCATATTAAGGTCGCATAGATAATTTACAAGAAAAAGACTTTCATGAAAAACTTTTCTAGTAAAGATTCATATACATAAAAATTAAGTTAAAAATATAATTAGTTTTCTTCCTATAAGATAATTCAAGTGAACCCAATTTTCGATTAGGCTCTCCTCAAGTTTCTCCTCACATTTCCTTTTTTTTTTGCGCTTTTCTTTTCTTTTCTTTTCTTTTTCTTTTTCTTTTTTTTTTATTTTTAAGGATATTTTTCAATCCTCCATTTTTTTTAAATTTGTGAGGATTATTATATCTGGATAGTCTGTAAATGATTTTGAACTTCACTATCTTTAACTTATATCTAAAAACTTATACATTTTTACTTAATAAATATGACATTCTTAATAAGTATTTTTCAAAAATTATTTTAATCTTTTCTTTTTCAAGTAATAATATTGATTCCTTAGTATTTTAAAAACACAATTTTCTTTACTATAAATAGAAAAAAATTTAATCTTATTATTCTTTAAGTTAAATAATTCTATTCTTAAAATCAATCAAAATTATTGAAATTTTAGTTAAGTTTACTAAATTATTTATAAATTCAAAAATTTAAGTAATCTTAAATAAATTTTTCATTCCTTATGTTATGTTAATATTTTTAAAGAAAATATTAGTACATTAAGGACAAATAATATTTAAATTTCAAAGAATTTTTCCTTCCCCCAAACTTCAGTTTTGGTATAAATATAAATTATTAAAATTTCTAAAGCATGAGAGAAAGAATAGGAATTTTTTTAAGTATGTGAAAAATAATCAAGAAAACAAAATTTATCTCTATACATGTTTTTTATGAATATAAAAGAAAGTTTTAAGCATACATATAAAAATTTTAGGAAGCATGATCAATTTCTACAAAAATCATTTTTTATTTTATTATTTTTTATAATAATTTTAAATAAAAAATAACTAAACTAAACAGGTGTTCTGATCACTATACTAACACAGAAATAAAACATCTCATAACAGAAATAAATTTCAGCAATCCAACAATCATCAGTACATAAATAAATGTTTCAGAACAGTGCATCAAACATAAAAACAAACAAATGATCACACACATGCAAAACTAACACACTAACAACATATAACATAAATTATACAAATACAGAATCCTAGAAATCTACTCATCACTAGCAATCTCCTCATCCTCATCGTCATCAAAAGAAAAATCTGCATTCTTGTTCTGGATATCAAATGGTGAGAATCTAGGGCAGGTCGAGAACTAAACTGAATGATCACCCTTCAGGAATCTAACAAGAGACTCAGAATACTCAGCATCAAAATCACTCTTCCTCTGGGTGTACTCAGAAAGATGATCTAATTTCAAATCTATAGTATCGACTCTACACTGGGTCAAAAGTAACATATTCTGCTACTCTATAAATTTCTCATGCATATTCTCCCAAAAACTAAATGGTGGCTCAGGAGCAGAAGTAGAGGGTCCAGAAGTAGAAGATCTACCAGAAGTAGGTAATGAACTAGAGGGTGCGATAGAACTCTTACCACGGAGTCGATCATAAATACTGACACTTTCTCGTCCAATGGGCTTTGTAGACTTGAGCTTCTCCTCTGAAAGCTAAGCAACAACTCCAGCACTTTCACACAAACAATACATCAGAGATGGGAATCACAATCCCACAGAAGTGTTAGAACGAGTAGTTGGCTCTACATAATCATAAATAATACTCCCAACATCAATCGGCTTACTCTCCTGTATGCAGTAGTTGAGAATAGCTATGTCCTTGGTAACCTCACTCAAATGGTTGGAAGGAAGGAGGCGAGCAGAAATAAAGTAATTTCATGCCTTAGAAACACCATTTAGCTTAGAAGAAGAAAAATTTTCTTGTTTTTCGTTCCGGATCTTCCAAGCTCCAGTACCATCTGTCAAGTATGCAATAATCATCTCTAAATCTCCCTCGGATGGAGATAATTCAGAGTAATAGCACTCGATGTTCGATGGCAGACTGTAGAAAATGTTGATTCTCTCTGGAGTAAATCCTACTCCAACTCCTCTCACGAAGATCTCGTAATCTTCAACATCCAAGAAATTTACATAAAATTCCCTGACGACAGGGATAACAGCAACATCAGTGAAGTAGCAAAATCGTTGCCAGTTCAGTGCAACGATCGTATCTTCAATCCTTCAACCAGGATTGTAGAAACTCCTCTCCGAGATAAATTTTATTGTCGTAGCAAAATCGTTGTAACGAAAATGTGTTGCGGCAGTGACAAACTTGCTACAATCAAAATTTTCCCGTTCTTTCCCTCGCTTAGATTTTGGAGTCATCTAAACGTAAGAAAAAGAAAACGCAAAATAAATTAAAGGATCAAACGAATAAGCTTATTTAAGCTTTTAAAAACTTAAATAAAGCTTTAAATCCATGGATTAAACTCCAAAAATAAAAAAAAATTGGTTTTGCTCAAAAGTTGAAAATTCCATGGAGAAAATAAAAAATAAACGGATTAGAAGATAGATCTGTCCTCGAGATGAAGAAATCAAGTAATTCTAAGCTCAAAAACTCAAAAATTTGGCCTAAAAATGAATCCCTAAAGTTGATTTTTGCTAAAAAGGGAAGAAGAATGGAGCTTAGGAGTCGTTAATGGTGTCAGTCGGTTTAAAAACCTGACTTTCAGGTGCAGGCCGAACTGGTGCTTAGGCGCCGAATTCTGGTGCCTGGCGCCAGACTCGCCTAACCAAAAATTCGATTTAAAAATTGTATTTTCCACCAAAACTTAACAAATTTGATTTCTAATTACTCACATGAGAGTATTACTCCAATTTCTAAATTCCCAATATTTCCAAAAAACAATTAAAATGATAAATTAAATCCAACATTCAAACACCTGATATAATCAAATTCTTCAATTCCTTTTCAGATTTTTCATTCCAAGCTCAAGAAATTCCAGAAAAAGACTATAACAATATTCATCACTCTATAAACAACACAAACATTACAAATTCAAAGCAAATTCACAATCAAACAACACACTTTGAACAATGAAAGCAAACACTCAAACTAAATATTCGACTCACTAGAACATGACTCAATCACACCTAGAACACATCAATGATCTATTCATCTCCGAACTTTGAATTTCCATCCCTCTCGCAATGAAGTTCGTTGGGCCCGCATGGATAGAAAACCAAAGCCCTTAGAAATTCCAAAGCCGTCTTCTCATCAATCCATTTGTTCTTTGCATACATCGCTACTTGAGAATCTTGATGAGCCACCATATGATCGAATTAAAGCTACATATGTCATTCCAAGTTCTCGATTTGGTAATACATCTCATGCAGACGATTTCCAACACTTAGCAATTCTGCCTCAATCTTATCTAAATGGCTGAATAATTTCTCCAAACTTATAGCAATAAATCCATTGAAATAAGGTTGAGGATATTTAGAAGACTTATCTCTTATTGCATTGCCATGATCTCCTCTCTCCATTGCTTCCAAACTTCTCTTTTCTCCTCCAAAATGAATTGTCTGGTCGAAAATAGGGTTGCTTAGGGATTGGGGACGAAGGTAGGGCAATTTATAGGAAGAATTCATGTGAAAAACTGAATATTTTTGTGTTTTTGCACAAACAGTAACTGGGGCACTTAGGCACCAAAATCTGGTGCCTAGGAGCCGGACAATCGATACACATGGGTTATGCTGGCACTTAGGCGCCGAGTTTGGGCGCCTAGGCGCTGGAACCACGTTTGACTCTGTTTCACCTATCGTCAAATTTACAAAGTTTTTGGTCTTAAAATAGGTCTATTAAAATGGTGTGATTAACACACAAATATCGATTAAGATAAATTCAAATCACAAACAATCATAATGATAATATATGGGTTGCCACCCACAAAGTGTTTGGTTTAACGTCGTCAGCCCGACCTAATCAATTATATTAATCAGGTAGACTCAGTTCGTAAGCCTCCTTGTAAATCGGTTTCATTTCTCCCATATAATGCTTCAGTCTTAATCCATTAACTTTAAATATTTTTCCAGTCTTGGGATCTTTAATATCCACAGCTCCATAAGGGTATACTTTTTCAATTATAAATGGTCCCATCTATTTAGATCTTAATTTTCCAGGAAAAAGTCTTAAACGAGTATTAAATAATAATACTTCTTGTCCATGCTCAAATATTTTTCTTGAAATCTTTTTATCATGCAATTTCTTCATTCGTTCCTTATAAATCTTTGCATTTTCATATGACTCATTTCTTATCTCTTTCATTTCATTCAGTTGTAACAGTTGTTTCTCTCCTGTAGTATTCAAATCATAATTGAACTCCTTTATCGCCTATTAAGCTTTATGTTCCAGTTCAACAAGTAAGTGACAATGTTTACCATAAACTAACCGATAAGGTGACATTCCGATAGGTGTCTTATAAGTTGTTCTATAAGCCCATAATGCAGAATCAAGTCTATCAACCCAGTCAGTTCTTTTAGGTTTAACAGTTTTTTATAATATTCTTTTAATTTTTCTGTTTGATACTTCAACCATTCCACTTTTTTGTGGGTGATAAGCAGTTACAATTCTATGTTTAATTTTGAATTTTTCCAATAATGATTGAATTCTTAAATTTCTGAAATGACTTCCCCATCTGTGATAATTACCCTTGGCATTCCAAATCTTTTAAAAATCATCTTCTTTAAAAATTTTGAAACACTTTTGGAATCACAGTTAGGTAAAGCTACAGCTTCAATCCACTTTGAAACATAATCAATTGCTAATAAAATATACATCTTTCCTGATGATGGTATAAAAGGTCCCATAAATTCTAAACCTCATACATCAAAAATTTCAATTTCTAATATATAGCTTAGAGGCATTTTATCTTTTCTGTGTATATTCCTCATTCTTTGACATCGATCATAAGTTTTCACATAATATCTAACATTTTTTAATAATGTAGGCCAATAAAATCCAAAATTTAAAATTTTAAACGCAGTTTTATCCACTCCAAAGTGTCCTCCAAATTCAGAATCATAACATTTTTGAATAATTGCAAAAGTTTCTTCATAAGGTACACATCTTCGAATCACAGAATCTCTGCCTATTTTAAATAAATAAGGATCTTCCCAAATATATGATTTAGAATCATTCTTGAATTTCTTAATATATTTGTTATTTAATCCATATAGTAAAATATTTCTAACCAAATAGTTAACTATATCTGCATACCAAGGTGTTTGTAATCCTTGAATAGCATATAATTGTTCATCAGGGAATTTCTCATTTATGTTTTATTCATAAATCTTTTCATTATTATTTTTAATTCTTGATAAATGATCAGTAATTTGGTTGTCAGCTCCTTTTATGTCCACTATTTGAAAATCAAATTCTTGTAAAAGGAGAATCCATCTTATCAATCTAGGTTTAACATCTTTTTTAGATATTAAATACTTAATAGTGGATTGATCAGTATATAAGATACATTTGGTCCCAAGAAGATAAGGTCTAAATTTATCAAAGGCATATACTATTGCTAAGAACTCTTTCGCAGTATTAGTATAATTTATTTGAGTTTCATTAAGAGTTTTGCTAGCATAATATATAACTTTGAAAAATTTTCTCATATTTTTGTCTCAATACAGCTCTAATTGCATAATCACTTGCATCACACATTAATTCAAAAGGTTTACTCCAATCAGGTGCAACAATGACAGGTGCAGTGATTAATTTTTCTTTTACAATATTGAAAGCATTTAGACAATCTTCATTAAATTCAACTTAGCTTCTTTTTCTAATAAATGACAAAGATGTTTAGCAATCTTAAAAAAATCCTTTATATATCTTCAGTAAAATTCAGCATGACCTGAGAAAACTTCTCGCATCGGTAATGGTAGTAGGTGGTTGAAGTTCAGCAATAATTTTCACTTTTGCCTGATCAACTTCCATCCCTTTTTGTGAAATTTAATGTCCAAGTACAATTCCTTCTGTGAACATAAATTGACATTTTTCTCAGTTTAGAACCAAATTTATTTTTTTACATCTTTTCAGAACTTTTGTTATATTTTCCAAGCAAAACTCAAAAGAAGTTCCAAATACTGAAAAATCGTCCATAAATACTTCAATTCTTTTTTCAATTAAATTATAGAATATTGACATCATACATCTCTGAAAAGTTACATGTGCATTACATAAATCGAAAGACATTCTTCTAAAGGCAAATGTGCCATAAGGACTTGTAAATGTTGTTTTCTCTTGGTCCTCAGGAGCAACGGGTAATTGATGATAACCAGAATATCCATCCAAAAAATAGAAATATGAGTGTTCAGCTAATTTATCCGGCATCTGATCCAAGAAAGGTAAAGGAAAATGATCCTTTCTAGTGGCGTTGTTTAATTTTTGATAATCGATGCAAATTTTTCATCCAGTAACTTATCTTGTAGGGATTAATTCATTCTTATCATTAACAATGACAGTTACTCCTCCTTTCTTCGGAACACAATGAATAGGACTTACCCATTGACTATCTGAAATAGGATAAATAATTTCAGCATCTAACCATTTTAAAATCTCTTTTTTAACAACCTCTTTCATAATTGGGTTCAATCTTCTTTGAGATTCAATAGTGGGTTTACAATTTTCTTCCATTAAAATCCTATGCATACGGATTGAAGGGCTTATTCCTCTTATATCCGTAATAGTCCAACCAAAAGCTTTCTTATAATTCTTCGAACTCCCGTTAATTTTTCTTCTTGATCTTTGCTTAGTTCTGAAGATATAATAACAGGTAAAGTTAATGAATTTCCAAGAAATGCATACTTTAAATTTGCAGGTAACATTTTTAATTTCAGTTCAGGAGTTTTTTCAACTGAGGGTAAAAGTATATCATTTTTAGTTGTGTCTAAAATTTCTCAATTATCATGAATATAATGAGTTTCTTCAAATAAATTTTCTTCATTCACTTCTTTAATTTCTTCAGTTCATGACTCATTATATAACACGGATTCATCATTTTTTCTTCAGAAATGATTTTACATTTTTCTTGATAATGCTTTTTAATTATATAATCAAAAATATCTATCTAATGGTATTTTTCTTTGTCAGGATACCTCATTGATTTCAGAACATTAAATTTTATATCTTAATCATTAACTCTCATTGTTAATTCTCCTTTTTGCACATCAATCATAGCACGTCCGGTAGCTAGAAAAGGTCTCCCTAAAATAATAGGTATTTCTTTATCTTCTTTTTTATCCAGTACAATGAAATCCACAGGGAAGATAAATTTATCCACTTTAACAAGAACATCCTCTATAACTCCTTTAGGATAAGTAATAGATCGATCAGCTAATTGAAGGGTTACAGTGGTGAGAGAAATCTCTCCTAAATCTAACCTTCAAAAGATAGAAAATGGCATGAGATTAATACTTGCTCCTAAATCAGATAAGGCTTTTCCACAAAATTTTTCCTCAATAGAACATGGTATAGTGAAACTTTCAGGATCTTTAAGTTACTGAGGTAGTTTCTTTTGAATTGTTGCACTACATTCTTCACTTAATGCAACAGTTTCATAAGCTTCAAATTTCTTTTTCGTGCTTAAAATATTTTTCATAAATTTTGCATAACTCGGCATTTGTTCCAAAGCTTCAACAAAAGGAATGTTGATGGTAAGTTTCTTAAAAATCTCAAAGAACTTAGAAAATTGATGGTCAAGCTTCTGTTGTTTTAGTCTTTGAGGAAAAGGTGGTGGTGGTCTTTCAACTTCCACTTCAAGAGGAATTAAAGTTTGAATTTTACTTGGAGAAAGAGTTTCTTTAGGTTTTTCAATCTCTTCAACCTCTCTCTCTTTTCAATTTCATTCTAAATTTTCTCTTTTAATTCCTTTCCACTTCTAAGTTGTACATCTTTTGCTTGGTCATGGTCTTTTCCAGTTTGTTTTGGATTAATTTCGACATTGCTAGACAGTGTTCCTTGAGGTTTGTAATTAATTAAATTAGCAATTTGTCCCATTTGATTCTCAATATTTTGAATAGCAGTGTTTTGACTTTATATTTGATTACCTAGTTGCAAGATCAATTCTTCTAAAGATAACTTTTTTTGCTGATTATTAGAACCAGAAGGATAAGTTGGTCTAAAGTTTGAATTTCCTTGATTGTTCCAATTTCCAGTTGGATTAACTTGATTATTACTCCATTTTTTATGTCCATTATTCCAATTAAAATCTGGGTGATTTTTTCAACCTGGATTATAATAATTTGAATAAGGGTTATTAGTTTTACTAGCAATAGCTTGCAATGTCTCCATTGTTTGAGAATCATCAATATTTGCAGAATTATCATTAATTACATGTGACACGTTAATAACAAAATTATCCAATTTCTTAGATATCGCAACCACTTGTGAAGCTAAAATAGAAAATGCTTCATTATCTTGTATACTTGCCACTCTTTTAGGATTAACCCTTCAAGAAAGCCATTGAAAATTATTGTTAGTCATTTCTTTAATTAAGGTATAAGCTTCATCAAATGTCTTAGCCATTAAAGAACCACCAGCAGCAGCATCTATAATAGATCTAATTGATCCAATAAGTCTGTTATAAAATGTTTAAATAATTAATCAATCTGGTAAAGCATGATGAGGATATTTTCTTAATAGTTCTTTAAATCTTTCCCATGCTTTATAAATTGTCTCTCCATCAAATTGCATAAATGAAGTAATATCATTTCTTAATTTAGCAGTTTTAGAAGAAGGAAAATATTTAGTAAGGAATTTCTGTGTCATATCTGCCCAAGTCTTAGTAGAACCAGTTGCAAATGAGTTAAGCCACATCTTTGCTTTATCTTTTAAGGAAAAAGGAAAGAGTTTAAGTCTAATAACATTATCAGAAATATTATTTTATTTAAAGGTAGCACAAAGTTCTAAGAAACTAGCAAGGTGTAAGTTTGGATCCTCATTTGGTGTTCCTCCAAATTGATTATTTTGAACCATTTGAATAATAGAAGGTTTAAGTTCAAAAGAATTAGCATCTACAGCAGGCATTTGAATACTAATATGAAGTTCATCAGTTGTAGGGTTTGCATAATCCCTTAATGGTTTATAAATATTTTGTTCATTAATTTTTATTGGATTTTGATTATAGGTATGTAAGTTAGTCATTTCCTGATAATTTTGAATTTGTTTTCCTTTTCTAATTCTTTTAACAGTTCTTTCTAATTCAAAATCAAAAGGTAATAATCCTTCAGATCCAGAACTACACATAAAAAAAATTAAATAAAAGGATTTGAAAAATTAAATAAAGTCTTTTTGGTATTTTTTTTGTAAATATTTTTGTATTTTTAAAGAAATAAAAGTGTATATAAAATATTTTTAATTTAATAAATCTAAAAATTGTCTTTAACTTCCTTGCTTCCTTTCTTTCTTTCTTCCCTTCCCCAGCAACGGCGCCGAAAACTTGAACCGCGACTTTCTGTATATGAAAGAATTTATGAACTTATATTTATATATTTATAATAATTTCATAAAGTCACAATTTCAAACGCAAGTATAGGTATCATTTCAAGTAATACATGGCTCTATTGGAGTCATGGTTATCGATCCCACAGGGAAGATTAAGGGAAGATTAATTGAAGAAAGTAATAGGTTTTTAAATTAAAAGTAATTATAATTTTTATTACTTTTCAAAAATCAGATTTTAGGTTTAATGAAATTTCTATTAGATGTAAGTAAAGCATTAATAAAGTAAAGGTTAATGCAAGTATAAATAAAACAACTTTCTCCTTTTTAACTAATCCAAGATTTTTCAGAATAACTATCATTCATGGAGAACTTGAGATTATGGTATTGTGCCAAATAGAAGCATTCATATTCTTTAACTTCGCTCGATAGTATAAAGAATATTGGTTAATCTATAGATTGGTTCAGGATGTATTATTAGTAGAATGTGTTAATCTAGGCTTACACTTCTAGATGTCCAAGAGTGGCTATGGTTAGCCCTACTAGTGACCCGTTCCCTTTCTATAAACCAAATTAGAATTTAGTCTGTCACTATAAAAACTAATCAATTCTACGCCCAATAAACAATATATCCCTATTTATTTGCACTTCACCATGAATAACCTGGTTAAGACCTTCGATTACCCAAGGATTCATGTGATATCTACTAGTTAAGAACTCATCTCCGGATAGGTCTCAGAATTTTTCAACAGGTTTTAACAATTCAAATGGCCAGTTTAAAAAGTAAATTAAGATCCGGTATGAATATCACTGCAATAATTTTAAAAATTTAAGTTAAGTTCTCTAACAAAATCAAATTATCTTATTATCTTTCATAGTTGAAATGAGAAAGAAAAGTAACTACTCAGAACACATTGAATTCACACAATAAAACATATTTATAAAATTTTAAACCAAGTTACAAATACTTATCTGGAATGTTCCTTCAAGTGATCATTTGACTCCTACTGACTCCAATGCAAAGCACAATACTTCAATAGCACCAACACATACAAACTCTCACTTACTACTCAAGGAATTGAGTAGTAACACTCAAAATAACTAAAATAAACTCACTAAATACTTAAGAAGAAAATATGGTGACTCTCTAAAACTATCTTCGGATGCTGGAGTTCTAGGGGGCACCGTTCTCTGTAGAAATGTATCCTATTTATAGAGCTTCGAAAATGGTCAGGGGTTGCTTAAGACACCTCCTCAAAATTAGTTCAAATTCAATGAATCTTTTAGAAAGTAACTGTGGCGCCTAGGCGTCGGGATTTGGCGCCTAGGTGCCGGAATCCGTGACCAAGTCTTTGCACCTCTTCACTTTTGGATCGCACCTCTTCGAGATTAAAACCGTTTTCCTGTGTCCAGATGCATTGTATCACATGTCCTATGTATTATGAGTAACTTCCAGTCTTCTAGAAGGTCTGATAACCGCTTAACACTGTCAAAATAACTGCCTAAAGTTGTCAAAAATCTTATCTGCTTTAGTATCGAACTGGCTCTTAGGCGCCGGATTTTGGCGCCTAGGCGCCAGACCTATAGTTTCGGAAACTTTTCTTTTTAGCTCTATTTTTGCTCCTTTTTCCTTCTTGAACTCCTTTTTCATCATCTATATCCAAAAACATAAAAATACCTTTCATTAAAGCATAATATCCTTAAAAATTGAATCATAAATAAAGTATAAAAATAGGTACTTTTTAAGTTGATTAAAGATCTTCAACTCATTTTCTTCCATAATTTGTTATGTTTGGGACGGATCCAAATTAACAAACCCAGTATCATTTCTTAGAGAGTCCCAAAATTTAGAACAATAAAAGCTCCCACTTTTGATAATAAGACTTGTTCTCAAGTCTGCCATTTTGACTAATGTTTTGTTTAAGTACACATCCGGTCTTAGTAGAATTTTCCTTATCTGTGGATGTTGTCCTCTTAAATAATGAGTGATGGCTCTGGAAGCTGATCCTGATATCTTTTATATGTAAGGATTTATGAAGTTAACACCACTACTTGAAGATTTTATTCCCAGACAATGGCGCCAAAAACTTGATCCCAAACTAACTAGGATTTCAATTATATCTTTAAATAGTAGGGGTTCTACGCAAGTATATGTATCGTTATCAAGTAATATAGGGATTTCTGATTAAGCCCCAAAGATTGATCCCACAGAGATCAAAGTTAATCACGGCGGCTTTCAAGAGGAATTATAGTCTTCAATAACACGCCCTAGCTTGGAAGGTTTATAAAGGTTTGGTTTTAAATAAATCCTAAAATTATCACTACAATTATACTTATACTCCTAAATTAAATACTTAGTGAAAATCAAAAGGTGGGGTTCGATATATTAAAAGTACCCTTCCTCATACAATGAAATTAGTGACATGTAAAAGTAAAACAAGTAGTGAGAGAGATTGTGACAAATAGGAACAATTATATTCTTTACACTTACTAGAGATCCTATAAAGAACATTGGTTAATCTAAAGTTTGAATAGTTCTGAAGACGGGCTAGACAGGAAAGATACTAGCTATCACTCTAGAGTTCCCTCTTATCCCTCCACTTAGAGGCTAACATCTAGCATCAAAACCTAAAATAGTAGAATAAATTAAGGGGCTTTATTCTGTTACTCTAAAGTCCTCTAATTCTACAACCATCAAAGATTATCTCCCTATTTATTTGCATTCACTTATATGAATTATATTCTCATCTATACAATCTCATGTGATTCTACCACAATTGGTTGAGACAACACCATCACGAACCTCACATGTTCTCACAACAGATTTTAACATGCAATTTTATTAAGTTTACATGTAAATGAAGAACAAAGTAAAATCATTACAATATATTCTCACTCTACACTATTCTATATTCTACATGCATACTAATTCATTATAAGAAGAAAGAGCAAAGAAAACTACTAACTACACATGGAGAAACAACAAGAACTTTTCATTGAAGAAGACTTTGAAAACATACAAAAAAAGTATTGGATTCAAACCAAAATATAATGAAAATACTTATCTTTGATGGAAATCAAACTTTCCTTGTATAGCAAAAGCAATCTCCTTACAATCCTCTCCAAGAACAAAGTTGAAAGAAAAGAAGAAATCTCTCACTCTCTCTTTTTCCCTCTCACCTTGTCGCCCCACTCGGTGCTCTCATCGAAGCCTTCTTCTTCTTTTACAAGCCTTATTCTTCTCTTCTAATTAGTTCAAGAGAGTTCAAGGTAGTTTTGAAAACATTTCCAAGCCTTCTTTTATAATTTCCCAAGAGGTGCTTAAGTGTTTGTTCGAAAGTGTTCATATTCAACTAATCTTCCAAATGGTGCCTCAAGTGCCTCTTCAAAAGTATTCAATAATTTCCTTCTTACCGCCCCAAATCCTTCTCAAAAGTCCCTTTTTTTCATTTCCAAATAATTCCCAAAGAGACACACGAAGCACTGCTTCACAAATTGTCCAAATCCGATGTATATTCTAGAAGATATGTTGAAAACTATCATCGAAGCTTAAGCACTGATTTTGGGCACTTAAGCGCCCTCCTCTCTGTCTGGTGGCGCCAAGCGCCATGTTTGGGCGCTCAAGTGCTGGCACAGGCACTTAAGTGCTTGATTTTGACCCGCAATGCTCAGTGTGCTTCGGTTCGATCCGGTTTACTCTGTTTTGGTCCATTTTTTTTCCTTTTGCTCCAATCACTCCAAATTCCTCAATTTGATACACCTATAACCAAAAACACAAGAAAACATACCTTTAAATGGCAATATCATTATAAAATATAGTATGAAAAATAGTACATTTTAGGCACATCAAAATCTCTCAAACTTAAACATTACTTGTCCTCAAGTAATACTATATTTTTAAAATAATTATGTAGATTAGAATTAATGGTCATCCTTCAGAATTCCTAAAATTTTGTTCTAAAAATGTGATAGTTTAAATTAGAAGAAATTCTAGTGGATCAGACTACCCCAGGGTCTAAAATATTTATCATCAAACTTGGGAATTTGTTTTCCTATCTAATTCAAAAATATATGCAGATTTTTCAAACTTCGAATTCTATGAACTTTACTTTTTAAACTTAAGAACTTTCTTAAAAATAATTTTTTACTAATATAAGTGTAAAAAGCAAGCTTAGGATTGTTTTAAGTTCTTTACTCTAGAAAGACTCAAGTGCAACCAATTTTTTATCAGGACCTCTCCTCAAGCTTCTCCTCACTTTTTATTTCTTTTTTTTTTTTTGCATTTTCTTTTTCTTTTTCAGGATCTTGTTGATCCATTCTTTTTTTTTCTACTCTTTTTTTATATGTAAGGATTACTATATCTGGAGAAGCCCATATATAATTTTGAATTTCACTATCATCCTCTAAAGTTAATATATATATATATATATATATACTTTCTAAAAGAGCTTTAAATGTTTGAAAATAAAAATTCTAAGAATCATTAGTTTTCAAAAATACAATTCTTCATATAAAAATAGTTATTTATTTTCCCAAGTTCTCTACTAAATATCCTTAACTCTAGGTTCACCCTTTTCACTAAAAATATCAACTAAGTAATCCTACTCCATTTATATACTTAAAATTCTAACATCTTTAAGGTGACTCCACATAACATTAATCATTAGAAATAAAATACAATTGTATTTGTAGTACTTCTGAAAACAAGTAAGGTTTAAATTTGAAACATTTTTTCTTTCACCACGCTCCCAAACTTAAGCTCAAACATGTGTAACAATGAAGTATAAAAATATGTGGCAGAGAAAGATCACTTTTATAATATACTACACATCCTAAAAAAAATATCAACAAATAGCACATGGTAGTATTGCAGTAGAAAGTAACTCTAGCATAAACATGCTTGACATAACACTATAAAGGAATTTTAAATAGTAATACAGGTACAAACGGAAGATTAAACATGAACACATTTTAAACTTTATAAAGGAATTACTGGATGCTAACAAGTTTAAAATATTGAGACAAGTTTTGTCATCTCCAATGACCCATTCAACTTGACTCAAAACATAGACACACAAACTTCAATACATAGACTCACGGATTCATAAACAAATAAAAATTAAGATTAATTTGATCTCCCTTCTACTCACATTTCCCCTCCTTACTTTCAATTTCTAACGAAAGAAACTGCACTAATAACATGGGTGTTTTATAAAACCTTATATGGTTATCACCCATGGACTAGAATTCCCTCATGTGTTTTGCAATTCAGAGTTATTCTAAGTCTAAGGTATACAAAATTTGGTAAATAAAAGTAGTGTAGTTTATCCAGATGTAGTTCACTTAGTAAGTTCACGACCTTACTCAGTGAAGACAAAGTCAGATAAATGAAGTAATAAAGTTAACATGGAGTAGTCCAAGTCCAAACTCTACATGCTTCAAGGTAATGCTTAACTCTGGTTAAGAACTAAGTCGTAACAGACTCGTTAGCCTGCTAGTATCAGAAGTCATATACAAATCTAGTCATGACAAGGAATTATCTCATAACATTAATCCAATCCACTCTTACACATCAAATACGGATCAAAGTCCAACATCTCACTATTATCCAATCCAACCTAATAACAATCACACTAAACAGATAACAAAGATAACCATGGGTTGCCTCCCACGAAGCACTTGGTCTAAAATCGATGACCAAATGTATCCAATGTTTACTCTGGTTGCCCCAGTATCAGAATCTCATTCATTTTTTCTATATACCACGAAATATGTCATTCAGTGTTTTTGAATAACACTTTCTTAGAAGATCTTTTACTGATTTCATCATTCAATTCAGGTTCTTCTTGTGATTGAGTCAAGTATGAAAATATAAAGATTGGTGGTGTAGATGAATTCCATAATAGGTAGGCTTTAAAATTGTATGGGGTACATCCATCTTAAGTTCATGAGATTTTTCAACAGATGGAATTAAAATTTCACTATTTTTGGTAACGTCTATCATTTCACACCTCTCCTGAACATACATACAGTCTTCTTTAAACAACGTTTTCAACTCATCATGAAAGTCTATTTTTATATCATCTGTTAACTTACTCTCAAAACTTTCTTGAAAATGGTATTTACTTAAATAATCAATTTCATCCATCAAAAAATAATCATCTTTTCTCTCAGCTGAATATTTAATAATCTTTAAAACATCAAAAGTGAATTCTTGGTCATTAATATTCGTAATCAACTCTTTTTTTTGCACATTTATTATAGCTTGTCCAGTAACAAGGAAATGTCTCCCGAAAATAATGGGATTTTCTTTATCTTCCTCCATATCTAATACAATAAAGTCCATAGGAAAATAAATTTATCCACTTTAACAAACCCGTCTTCTATAACCCCTTTTGGATAAATGATAGATCGATCAGCTAACTGAAGGGTTACAGTAGTGGGAGAAATATCAGCTAAACCTAACCTTCTAAATATAGATAGAGGCATCACATTAATGCTTGCTCTTAAATCACATAAAGTTTTTCCACATAATCTTTCTCCAATTGCACAAGGAATTGTTAAGCTACAAGGATCACTAAGTTTCTGAGGAAACTTTTTCTGAAGTATAGCGCTGCACTCCTCACTTAGTGCAACTATCTCGTAATTCCCAAACTTCATTTTCTTATTTAATATCTTCTTCATAAACTTTGCATAACTTGGCATCTGTTCCAAAGCTTCAGTGAAACGAACATTTATCGTTAACTTCCTAAGAACTTTCATGAACTTTAAAAATTGTTTATCCAACTCATGTTGTCTAAATCTTTAAGGAAATGGAGGTGGTGAGCTTTATAAATTGATTTTAGTTTGAGATATTAATTTTTCCAGATCCTTAGAAACATGTTCTTCAGGTCTTTTAGTTTCTTTTTTTTCTATCACAACTTTTTTCTCTTTCTAACCACATCCTCTCTCTCTTTCACATCTTAATTGGACAGCTTCTACTTGTTCATTATTGTTCTCTTTAGACTTTATCTCAGTGTTGCTAGGAAGTGTTCCTTGGGGCCTATTGTTAAGTGAATTAGCAATTTGTCCCAGTTGATTCTCTATGTTTTTAATCATAGCATATTGACTTTGTAACTGGTTTCTCATTTGCAATACCACTTCTTCTATAGACATCTTCTTATCCTCAAATTGTTGATCATTGTTAGAGTGTAGTGGATATGAAGGTATATAGTTTGTGTACCCCTGATTATTCCAACTTCCATTGGGATTTGCATGATTATTTTCCCATTGTTGGTTTCCACCCTTAATAGTATGATTCCAGTTAAAATTAGGATGGTTCTTCCAACCTGGGTTGTAAAAGTTAGAATACAGTTTGTTTATGGTTTTTGAAGTCTTATATGATAAGTTAGAATCAATTATATGCCCTAATTAATTTTTCTCACTTACAGGAGTAAATTGAGGCTGGTTCATTCCAAATTTATCCAACTTCCTTGATATTGTAGCAACATGAGATGCAATAATTGCAATAGCACTGTATATGAATACTGGCTACCTTTTTAGGATTTACCATTGCAGAGGGTCATTGAAATTCATTTGTAATCATTTCTTCAATTAACTCATACGCTTCATCAAATGGTTTTGACATTAATGAACCATCAACAGTAGCATCAATAATAAACCTAAGGGATCCTACTAACCCATTATAAAAAGTTTGAATTATTATTCAATCGGGCAAAGCTTTGTGTGGACACATTTTTAGGAGTTCCTTAAATCTTTCCTAGGCTTTGTATATTGATTCCCCTTCATACTGACAAAATGAGATAATATCGTTTCTAAGTTTAGTATTCCTTGAAGGTGAAAAATACCTACTAGAAATTTCTGAGTTAAATCCTCTCAATTTTTAATAGAGCCGGATGTTAATGAGTATAACAACATTTTAGCATTATCCCTTAGTAAAAAAGAAAAAGCCTTAGTTTAAGAGCATCATCTAACATGTCGTTATAACGAAATATAGCACAAAGTTCTATAAAACTTGATGAGTGTAAATAGGGATCCTCAGAAGGAGTTCCCCCAAACTGGTTGTTCTGTACCAGTTAGGTGATCACTGGATTTAGTTCAAATGAATCAGCTTCTACGATAATGTTTTGTATACTTAGTGAATTTTATCTGTCATAGGATATACATTATCCCTCAATGATTTATGATGATTTTCCAAGTTATTTTTTAATGTTTTCCATTTTTATTTCTAGTTTTCAAGTCCTTTCTATTTTTTTTATTTTTTTTTACTTTTTTATAACTCGGGATTATAAGGCACAAGTCCTGCAGATCCTTTATGTCGCATACGCAACACAACAAATAACACATTAACAATTAAACAAATAAAATAAAAAATATATTCAACACAACAAAATATTTCACAAACACCTTGTATTTCACACAAACAGTTTTTTCACAACACTTTTTCATACAAAAAAACACATTTCACACAAAAACGGTTTTTACGACACTATCATTTTCTAAGTCTAAGCCTAATTACTTCAACTAAAATTCTCTTGAAAGTTAAGTTCAACCATTGTGATCCCCGGCACGGCGCCAAAAACTTGTTCCCGATGTTTTTTATATGTAAGGATTTATGAAGTTGACGCCACTACTTGAAGATTTTAATCCTATGTAATGGCGCCAAAAACATGTTCCCAAGAAAAGTAAGATTTCAATTATATCTTTAAATAGTATGGATTCTACACAAGTATATGTATCGTTATCAAGCAATATAGGGCTTTCTGAGTAAGCCCCAAAGATCGATCCCACGAAAATCGAAGTTAATCACAACAACTTTAAGAGAAATTTTATTCTACAATAACACGCCCAAGCTTGGAAGGTCGATAAAGGTTTGGTTTTAATTAAATCCTACAATTATCATTACAATTCTACTTATACTCCTAAACTAAAATATTTAGTCAAAATCAAAAAGTGGGGTTTGATATAATAAAAGTATTATTCCTCATTCAATGAAGTTAGTGACATGTGTAAAAGTAAAATAAGTTGCGAGAGAGATTGTAACAAATAGAAGCAATTATATTGTTTACCCTTACTAGAGATGTTATAAAAAACATTGGTTAATCTAAAGTTTGAATAGTTATGAAGATGGGCTAGGAACGAAAGATACTAGCTCTCACTCTAGAGTTCCCTCTTTTCCCTTCACCTGGAGACTAACATCTCGCATCAAAACCTAAAACAATAGACCAAATTAGGGGCTTTAGCCGGTCACTCTAAAGTCCTCTAATTCTACACCCATCAAAGATTATCTCCCTATTTATTTGCACTCAATTATATGAATTACATTCTCATTCATACAATCTCATGTGATTCTACCACATTCGATTGAGACAACACAATCACGGATCTTACATGATCTCACAACAGATTTTAACATGCAAGTTGATCAAGTTTACATGTAAATGAAGAACAAAGTAAAATCATCACAATATATTCTCATTTTGCACAAATCTATATCCTACACATGCATACTAATTCATTATAAGAGAGAAAAGTAAAGAAAACTACTCACTACACATGGAGAAACAACAAGAACTTTTCATTGAACAAGACTTTGAAAGCATACAAACAAAGTACTAGATTCAAACCAAAATACAATGAAAATACTTATCTTTGATGGAAATCAAATTCTCCTTGTGTAGCAAAAGAAATCTCCTCACAATTCTCTCCAATAACAAAGTGGAAAGAAAAGAAGAAATCTCTCACTCTCTCTTTTTCTCTCTCACCTTGTCGCCCCACTCGGGGCTTTCGCCGAAGCCTTCTTCTTCTTCCTCTACAAGCCTTATTCTCCTCTTCTAATTTGTTCAAGAGAGTTCTAGAGAGTTTTGAAAAGATTTCCAAGTCTTCTTTTATAATTTCCCAAGAGGTGCTTAAGTGTCTCTTCAAAAGTGTCCATATTCAATTAATCTTTCAAATGGTGCCTCAAGTGCCTCTTCAAAGTCTTCAATAACTTCCTTCTAACAGCCCCAAATCCTTCTCTAAAGTCCATTTTTTTCATTTTCAATGAATTCCTCAAAATATACACGAAGCACCGCTTAAAAAATCATTCAAATCTGATGTATATTCTAGAAGATATGTTGAAAACCGTCACAGGGGCTTAAGCACTGATTTTGGCCGCTTAAGCACCCTCCTCTCTGTCTGTTAGTGTCGGGCACAGGCACTTGAGTGCCTATTTTGATCCCCAATGCTCCAGTGTGCCCCAGTTCGACCCAGCTTGCTTTGTTTTGGTCCATTTTTGTTCATTTTGCTTCAATCACTCCAAATTCTTCAATTTGATGTACCTGCAACCAAAAACACAAGAAAACATACCTTTAAAGTGCAATATCATTATAAAATATAGCATGAAAAATAGTTCATTTTTAGGCATGCTCGCCTAGCTATGCCACAGCATGCCTTTTATAAACATGTTATATTGATTGATAGACGTAAGATAGATGCTCATCAAGTTTTGATCATTGTTAGACAAAATGACTTATATTCAAATCTATCATTCTGACTGATGTTTGGTTTAAATACACATCCGGTCTCTTAGTAGAATTTTTTCTAAGTGACTTTTTTGCGTAGCAAGTGATGGCTCTTGACGTCGGCCTATCTATGCCACAATGTGTATTTTCTAAGGAATTTAAATTGTTCGATAGACTTGATCTATATGCCCATCTGATTTCAATCGCTTCGGCAATAGGACTTGTTTAACACCCATGCATTTGCTTGGTAGCATTTCTTTTTTGAGGATGCCACCACCTTCATATAGCAAGTGTTTGGTATCAGTGCTCACATAGTTATGATGTGACCTATCTTCTTCTAGAGCTACACATCAATTGATCGATCGATATGAGCGAGAGGCATGTCATACTTTGGTACATCACTTTTTTCCCATTAGTTGATCTAATCGAGATCGAGAGTTTAAGCCAATCACCTTCTTTTCTGATCAGTTACTCTAATCGAGATCAGAAATTTAAGCCAATCGCGTTCTTTTTTTATTTGTTTCTCTAATCGAGATCAGAAGTTTAAGCCCATCACTTTTTTTTCCAGTTGGTACCTCTAATCGAAATCGGAAGTTTATGCTCATCACCTTCAATTATTAATTGCTCTAATTGAGACTGAGAGTTTAAGCCCCTCACATTTTTATGATTAATTTCCCTAATTGAGATCTAGAGTTTAAGCACATCACATTCTTCTCTAGTTAGTTCTCTAGTCGAGATCAGGACTTTACGTTCATTAGCCTCATTTCTAATTAGTTTCTCTAATCGAGATTGAGATCTTTAGCCCACACATTTTTTCAATTAGTTTCTCTAATCAAGATCCCAAGTTTATGCACATCACATTCTTTTCTGTTTAGTTCTTGAGAGTTTAAACACATCACCCTCTTTTCTGAATAATTTCTCTAATAGAGATCGGGAGTTTAATCCACCATCTCTTGTGATTGATTTTTCTAATCGAGGTCTGAAATTTAAGCCCATCATATTTTTTTTGTGATTAATTTTTCTAATCAAGGTTGAGGGTTTAGACTCAATCACCATCTTCATGATTTATCTTTCTAATCGAGTTTGAGAGTTAAGAGAGTTAAGAGCATGACATCTTGTTGATTAGTCTTTCTAATCAAATTAGGAGAGCATGACGTTACTTTTCGGTTCTTGTTAATCGAGATTCTGAGTTGAAGCCCAACATATGATTTTCGGCTTGATCATCTCAATCACCTTCATCTTTATTCGCTCCTATCAGAAAGAAAACTTGGCATGGGCACACTTTCCTGAGCAGATTGGACAAAGTTTTGCCAAGTGGCCAATTTAATTAGTAGTCTGGGATTGGAATAAGAAAGCTCAAAGGCATCCCCCCCATTGATTACCACCAAAGTTTGCCAACACTAATATTCTCACCGAAAATCTTTTATATCATAAACTAAGCAGCAACAGAAAGATTAATCCAAAAACTCAAAATTGTTGCTACCGAAACTTCTTAAGATGGGATTAAAATTGAGTTTTAAAACATTGGCCAGAATTTAAATGGGTTGGAACTTTATTAAACATTTTCATTGGTAAAATACCTAGGTAGAATTATATTTTTAGAAAGACTTCTACAAGTTATCCAATCAACTTTGAAGTTTTCACATGCTCAACAAATGTACTAATTATTCCATGAAATTAATGATCGCAAGGGTATTTAGAATATATGAATCATATGTTATATAGTATATAACCAGCAATGTGATCATGAATTCAAAATTCATATAAAGCGACGGATGAATTTTTCTCCTCCAAAGGGAAGAAGAGTGCCTAATCTCTTAATCTTTTTCATCTGCCACTAATAAAATCTTCAAATTGAAAATCACTTTGTCAATTGTAATCTAATACATTAGATTGACGTGAAGATCAAATTAAATGCAACATTTTTAGCCAAAGGTTCAGATTTATTGGAAGTGCACAGAAGCCTTATCACAGCAAATTTTATGGTTACCCAGCATAATTACAAAACCAAATCAGAAACATCCAGTCTCATTTTTTCAAGCCACTGCATCTCAATCATGCAAGGCAGGATTATGTAAAATCTTCAGAAGCAATCAGAACTACAAAATAAACAGTGTTTACTATATTAAAAACCGAAAGTACAAAATGACTTGCACAGTTTTGATGCTGCAATATCAAATAGATTATCTGTTATGGTAAAACATATATAATAAGAAACATATTTCATCAAGGGTAAGGGGAGAACATCCATATAGCAAACAAAACTCAAAAGACAACAAAGGAATGAACAAAAGCATGACAGATAATCTCATTATTTACTTTGGATAACCAGAATAACCAGGCGGAGGATAAGCAGCTGGAGGGTAGCCTGCATAAGGAGCCTGAGGTGGAGGGTAGCCTGCATAAGGAGCCTGAGGTGGAGGGGGATAGCCATAAGCTGGTGGAGGTGGATAGCCAGCCGAAGGTGGAACAGGTTGATCAAATCTAGACATCTGTTGAGCTGGGGGAACGGCCATCATTGGTTGTGGTCCAAACTTTCCATCTCTCTTATCCATTTCAACCTTGTGCTGTGTCTGCACTTTGCAGCAACCAAACATCAACATATTTAAATGAAACCCAAAAAAAGTACTGAAGAAAATTGAATGAAGTAATGTTTATATTACCTGCATGCAAGCACAAACACTGCAACAGGAAAGAAATAGTATAAGTTGAGGCATTCATAAAGAATAACTGAATAACAGATAATAGGGTAGTCTTACGTGCAGTAAACGAAGTCAGAGAGACAGTTCAGTATCTGAGAAGCTTCTTGGAGTTCATCACTTCCAACAATCATAGCTACGAGAGAAAAAATGCAAGCCACTTGCTGAAGGCAGAACATAAACCCCTGAGGATTAAATAGCCCAAAAAAAAAAAAAAATCAATAAAAAGGGATTAAGAAAGTATGTTTTGCCTTGAAAGCTTAAAGCAATGGGAAGGAAGGCAGGGAAAGGGTTATGCTGAGAAAACATACAATGATGCAATTATCACATTGCGTAGTCTGTATATTAAATTCATCCTGAAGCAAGAAACGGGTGGAGGCAACAGAGTTGCCAAAGCATAAGAACACCTGCCGGAAAAAATGTTGGTCAAGTAAAAGGTAAAATTTATAAATGTATTAATATGAGATCAGACCTATCAAATACTTTTTAATAACAAAATCTGAAATGCACAAATATATGCATGACTGGAGATAGACATGCAGAAAACTAAACAAGCTTCTAAGCAGGACAACACAAATCCTTGTACTATCAAAAAAGGTTCATATGTAATAATCGATCCTTTAAAACATATTGTTACCAACTAGTTTGTTAAGGATGAAATGCAAAGAACAGAGCTTTCAATTGGCGTTTAGTTTATCAATATCTTAGATCTTGCCATTCTTCCAATAAAATATAGGGGATTCATTTATTCTACAGAACAACTGAACCATTGGTACAAAAATTAGAACCATATAATCTCAAATCTTTCAATATGTAGTCAATAAGAATCTGTATAACTGAATTGTGAAGAGTGAAAAAAATAGATTTATTTGGACAAATCCTAAGGAAAGTATGCTATAAGGAGAGGGATCCCAAACAAATTCTACGGAAACTAAATACTTCACAAAAGAGATCATCTAAAGTAGCATGCTCCCAGCCTTATGCTTGTATAATGTTAAATATGGAAGTCAATGCTCCTTCATTGTCTCGAGGAAAAATTATTAGTAAACTGAAAAAAAGTTCAATGTCTCACTTCCATATAATATAATATAATATAATATAACATGAAAATTGAGAATATTTTTTTTGGAATAAACATAAAAATAGGAAGAACAAGCACACAAACAATTAGAATGTTCCAGGTTGTGAGAGAACATTAATTTTCCAGCGCTATCCAGTTTGAACAGCTGCAACACAGACTCAAGGTAAACAGAATTTTATAACCTTAACCACCACAGAACTATCCTTAATCACCACTAAACTAGTATCAACGGCAGAATGATCAGGGTTTAAATATTGTGGATATGAGACTTCCGTGATGTGAAGAACATAAGACAACGATAGTTATGTATATAACTATGGAGTCAGCCATCAGTTAAGACTCTACCATGAAAAGTGAAATGAAGACCTGAGAGAAGTTTGCTAACGAAGAATTCCTAATTCAGATTTTGCCAGGAAAAAAAAAATTTGAATCAGTAATGAAAGGAACATAATAGAGATCAATGGTGGGGATTGAAAACATGAAGATCTATAGGAGTATGCATGGTATTCTTCAGACGAATAATAATGAAAGCTACAGAATATATTGGGAATGAAACTCATCAATTTAAGCGACAGAGCAACAAAGCTCTACCTATATTTCATGATTCTCAATAAAAATAGCTTGGAAACAACCTTGTAATTAGATCCTTGATTGAGATAAAGAATTTAGAACTTCCTTCCTTGCATTTGGTGCCTTGAAAAAGAGAGGTAAGAGGGAAGGTTGAAACATGCAAACTTTCTTAATTAGAGAATTTGGTCAAGCATGTATAGATGGAGAATGGTTTCATATTGATGCCATAAAGGTGATTAAATTCTTCTTTAATGTTTCCCACTGTTGATGAATATAATAATAACAAGTTACTTTTTTGGATTACAATTATCATTGTATTTTGCATAACTTGATTTTTCTATGTTTTAAATAGGCTAAAAGCTCAAAATAGTCCTCTGACTATTTGTACTAAGTTAATATAGTCCCATAATATTAGCTTTCACCAATTTCTCTCAATTATATAAAATTGATCCCTAATGGTCCCATAGACACTAAATCTGAGTACATTTCGTAGACTAAATTGAGATCAATTATGTATCTCATTTTTTATCAATTTCTAGTTGAGGATGTGTATGATGAAGATTGGCTTTGTGCCATATTGCTAAGAGAGAACTTGATATTATTCACTAAACGCATGCCTATTTATAAGTGTATAAGATGAAGACAATAGAAAGTAAATAAAAGAGAAAATAATTACAAAAATAATTGTAATGATTTTCAAAAATCAAACATTCTCCAAAATATTACAAAAATAATTGTAATGTATTTTAAAAAATCAAACATTCTCCAATATAAATCATTTTTTTATTTATTTCCCTAATAAATGGCATACGCTAACAAAAGTAATATTCAGATATTTATGATCAATGTCCATGCTTCCATTGTAAAAATTCTTAAAAATACATTAATGACAACATCTGAATAAAAATAAAAAAAGGTATATTTACTTCAGTGCAAAGACAAAACTCCGGGCATTTACTCTCTCCACACTTGCCACTACATGGCAGATAACCAGCGCAGCAGACATATCTAAAAAAGAAAAAATCAGTATACAAAACTTATAAGAATACAAACTAAAATGTGCTTTATGTGAATCAAATAGAAGAAAATAAAATTACCTTGACATATCATTATAAAGAGCCCGTTTTCTAAGCATGTAGGACACACATGGTCCGCTGGAACAAATCGAAATAAGAAAAGATGAGATTAGTACAATATGTAATTATAGAAGAAACTAATCACAAAATACAAAATAAACAATGAACGGAAAAGAAAATATTGAAAGAAAATTGGAAGGGGAATACAACTGTTCCTCTTTGAGGGTTGACAGGTCCCCAGTGAAGAAATAAGCAGATTTATTTTTTTAATAGTATTACTTTTTCCCCACCTGAAAGTTCGCAAGGTGGGAGTTTATTCTTATGTAGATCAGAGCAATAACTTCCAAGGATATGCACGTATATAGAATATAAAACCAAAAACTTTTCCCCGTGAACAAATAATAAAATGTATGACGTTGTAAGGAAACTCCAAAATAAAAGAAGTAAAACTCTAAACCAGCACAAAGTAAAACACTTGAACATACCCCAGTTTCGGTGTAATGATTTTCATGAGATGAGCATTTGGCCTTTCAGTACCATTTGATGTCCCTATTATACAAAATTTGCCCAACGGTATTATTACTTTTCACATGACAGCTAAACTTAGACCGTCTTTTTCTTTACTACCAAGAGGCAATATTTATTGATATGTGCTAAGAAAAAAATTTGCCTAGAAATCCTTTATTGTCAGAGTTCCAAAAAATTGATTGAAAGCAAGATAGGTGGAAAAAGCCAATTAACTTGTAAGACGAATTTAATTAACATACATATGATTTTTATCCTTTCAATGTTCCTTATCAAAATATAGAAAGTAACTCCAGTTACTTTTTCATGTATATATAAAGCTAAAGTGAGGGCTGCCTTTCTTTTTATTTTACAATTTACTTTCTATAATTGGATAAGGGTAAAATTCCAGTGTAATTCATTAAATTTGAATGGCTTGAATTTTAATATTTTATTACAGTTCCGTTGCTAAAATTTCTCCTCAAGCATAAGATATGAATTATTTTTCATTCCTGAATTCATTTTTCTTCCATCTGCAATTCAATCACACGCGATATAGACTGTTAGCATTTACTCATATCCCAATTATACAGTTTCTTTTAACTGAACTAATGTAGGAAAAATTTCCAAACTGATCTTAATATTGCAATTTCCTAAATGCATGAATTTTCTTGCATGTTTCATTCAATCATGCTGGAAAATATTCTTCCAGCATTGACTTCCAACACAAATCGCAATTTTTTTATAATTGAATTAGTGATACTAATATCGATAAATTTTTTTCTTCCAATCTTTAAAAACAACTATTATATCAATTTTCTAGTAAATTGACCAAGCTCAACGTATCTTCCAAATTTACACCCTCAAGAGAAATCATGGCATATGGCATTAGTGAGATCCAAGGATTCGGAATTATCAACTTGAAGGTTGAAGCAAGTTTTTAAGATCAACAAATATTGCAAAAGCTAATTGAATTTGATATGTAAAGAATTTATATTCATTGTTTATATTTCTTAACTTATTACAGGAGTGCTACTTAAAGCTACAAGGAAGCTTGACTTTATTTTTTCTTTTCTTCCTTAAACTTTTAGATTGGCTTTCTTCATAAAAATGCCTTGCACTTTTCTATTTCACCCCACTTCTGTGTTTTAAACTTATATGATTCCTTTTCAATTTAGTTAATTTCTTTTACCATTCAAAAACCAAATTTACTTTCCATAACTATATTTTTTTCTCCACCTTAATGTCATCACGATCTTCTTCAAGGTATGCAAAATTTTATATGTTCAATTTTTATTTTCATCTTCCACTCAGTAACAGTTGAAGCAAGTAGTCTATCAACATTTATATATATATGTATGTATGTATATATATATATATATATATATATATATATATATATATATATTTAAAAAAAGGTGCTTCTATTCCATCACAAGAAACTTTAGGTTACAAGTCTGAGATGGGGCACTTGTAGGAGGTCCCCATGAAGCAATATATATATATATATATATATATATATATATATATATATATATATATATATATATATATATATATATATATATATCGATAGAGAGAGAGAGATTGCTAAATCTCTTTCTTGCAATCAAAAATTAGGTTTTTAGTAAGAGTACTGCTTTTTAACATTAATTTGCATAAATAAAATAAAATAAAGTACTGCATTCATCATTCACTTTCAATATTCTTCACATCCTAGAAAATTTTTTTTTCTTGAAAACAGTGATCACACGATTAATTTTTTTTATATGAAATATAGATCATTGAGATTGTAAGAATTATAAGATTATTTCAAATGAAATTTAAGTACCAAATATCAATTATTGGTTTTGAATTTTAAGATAAGGATTCAAAAGTGAAAATACAATAAATATTATGATAGAACTGGATGAGGATACTTAAAAGAAAAATAAATATAAACTTCAAACTCTTAAGATAGGGGATAATCATGAAGTTAATACGTTTGATAACATAATGAGTACTATTAAACAAATTACAAAAGAAGTGCTTGGAGAATTAAAAAAAATTCTTATGAATAAAACTAGTTGATCGTTGAACAATAATGTGCAATGAAAGATTAAAAATAAACAATCTTGCTATAAAATTGATTTAAATGTACAGCTTAGATAATTGAGAAAAATATAAAATGTCCTGTAGGGAGTTTAAGAGAATAATATTAAGATGCTAGGAATTCTATTTTTAATTACCTTTATAATAGATTTAAAACTAAAAGAGATGAATGATATATGCATAAACTATTCAAGCAAAGAGATGAGAAAAATAATGATTTAGTTCAAGTGTATTAAGAATGAAAATCAAAAAAATATTTTACTTAGAAGAGGATGTTCAACATAGGTGAGTAAAATATTTTGATAAACTTTTCAATAAAGATTATCAAAATACGATCGACTTTATTAATCTTAATATAGAAAATAATAACAAAAACTTTATTTCCACGATTACATTAGCAAAAAGGAATTTGAGCAAGCTTTAAAGAAAATAACTGTGCAAAAGAAACAGGACATGATAATTTCAATAAAAGTATCTTGGACAATTGAAAATTTTTTGGCTAAAACTAAAGTGATGTCTGACGAGTGGGGAAAGAGTTTATTGATTTATATTTTTAAGAATAAAGGGGATGCACAAAGTGTTCAAATTATAGAACAAGTATGTTAATGTGTCATAAATTAAATTTATGAGATTAATTGAGCATAGGTTATGATGTCAAAAATTTCTCAAAATCATTTTGGATATAGATTGGCGACTATATAGAAGTTATACATTTAGTAAGAGGTTTGATAAAGAAGTAAATAGATAACAAGGAGGATCCACATATGATTTTCGTTGATTTAGAAAAAGATTATGACAAGGTTTAAAAAAAAGTAATTTGGAGAGTTCTAAAATAAAGGTGTTGATATTGCTTACATTCAAGTCATTAAAGATATGTATATTAGATCGGCTACTTTTGTTCAAACAAAGGAGGATTGACCAATTATTTTCTTATTTCAGTTGGATTACATCAGGGGTTATCTTTATGCACATCTTTTTGCTTTAGTTCTAGATGTTCTTCTTGGAGATTTATAGGAGGATGTATCTTGATGCATGCTCTTCATTAATGACATCCTTCTTGTGGATAAGACTAGAGAGAGAGATAAGAGAAAACATGAAATAGAGTCCGAAGGCTTTCATTTGAGTGGATCTAAAACTGAAAACATGAAATGTAATTTTAGTAATAATAGATCTAATGGCGGGGTTGTAATAATAGGTGAGCAAGTCATTAAAAGAGGTGAACATTTTAGATTTCTTGGGTTTATTGTTAAAAGTGATGGTGATATAAATGGGGATGTTATTAGTAGAATTCAAAGTGGATAGTTGAAGTGGAGGAATGCATAGGGCCAATAGAAAAGTACCACCTAAATTTAAAGGAAAATTTTATAAGATGGTACTGAGACCTGCAATGTTTTATAGCGCAAAATGTTGGTTTATAAATAAGAAGCATAAAATTAAGTGTTGTTCAGATGAGAATGGTCAGGTGGATGAGTGGCTTTATAGTTAAATAGAAAATACGAAACGAATACATCCATGAAAGGATAAGAGTAGCTTTAGTGATAGACAAGATTAGACAGTTGCCTAGATAGTTCGGTCACTTTAAATGTTGACTGTCTGATCGCCCAATTAGGAGAAAAATATTTTAGATCTGACTTGTGTTAAGAAAGATGGAAGCAGATCTAAAATGATTTGGGCAAGTTGTATTAAAAATGATCTTAAGTTATTAGAATTAAATAAAAATATGACACACAATAGGACACAATAGAGAAAAATGATTCATGTAGCCGACCCCAAGTAGTAGGACTTGTTACTATTGTTGTATAGCAGAAATCCACGTTTCAAACGATTCTAGATGGAATTTTCTAGTCCTAGAAGAATTCATACAAGCTATCTGGTGATGACCTCCTAACTCATTTTATTTGTTCTAAAATAAAAACGATGAGCAATAAAAAAAATAAAAGTGATGGTACATAAATTTTGTGGAAAATCCAAAACAATAAAAATAACAGACAATGGATTAGATTTCACTATATCAACGAAAAAAAAAATTATAATTAGCTAAAATAAACCAAATGAAAGAAAGTAGGTAGTTTATCGTACAAGTAGAAGAGATTTGTAGACTACTATAAACCCCTTATAAATTATTACTGAAGAGAGAGCCAATAAAATAAGAGCACACAAATTGCAATTTGAAGTGTGATCATAGGATCAAACTAATATTAAAAGTTTTCAATCCACGTGCCAATAATTTCTAAATACTAAAGTGAGCAAGACCCAAGATTTTAATAATATCCACCTAAAACGAATCCCAAACAAATATCGAATAAATCTTAAATCTTCTACAAAGCAATCATTATCTCTTTCATAAAAAAATTCTGAAGATCAACGATGAATATCAATCAAATCTAAGAAATACTCAAAGTTGACAATGGGGAGCGTCTTAGTCAACATATTAGCAAGATAATCATCGGAGCTAATTTTACACACAAGAATTATCACTACAATTTCACGAATAAAATGATAATAAAAATTATTATATTAACTCTTTTATGAAACTTCAAATCTTTTGAAAAATAACACTCAATAAGACATCATTGTGGTGATCTTTAAGCTGCACTAAGCTTTTCAATTAAATATTTCAACCAAAGAACTTCTTTACAAGCTTCAATAATTACCATATACTCAATTTCAATTGTAAGAAATGCACAGTGGTCTGTAAAGTGCTCATCCAAAAAATTGTAAAACCACAAATAGTAAAAACATCTAGTAATTCATCTCCTATTAAGGTCCCCAATATCATGTTAACTAATGATTCTATCTATAGTCCTAAATTTTAACCAAAAAACTTTTATTCTAATCAAATACCTAAGGATCCAATGACCTGCTTTCAATTCACCCTACTCGGATTACCCAATTACCCTACTAATTGTATTGACTTATCTCTAATAAATCTGGACAAAAATAAGCTATAGCATACATAAGAGATCCCACTGCACTGGAATATAAAGCTCTAGAGACAAACTCAATCTCATCATCTAATCATGAAAACAATGTTGATAAAAGTCTGAAATACGCAGCTAATTGAGTACTAAAAGGCTTGAAAAGTTGCATATTAAACTTTTGAAGAATTTTCTCAATATATTTTTTTGAGTCACAAATAATTTACCTATCTTTCTATTTTTATGAATCTCCCTGTCGAGGATCTTCTTCATAGCTCTCAAATCTTTCACCTCAAACTTACTGCTCAATTAAGAATCAACTTATTAATTTTTTATTTATTCTAGATAGCTATCAACATATCATCAACATATAAGAGCAAATAAACAAAAAGATTGATTATTACTCAACTTGAAGTAGACAGCACTATCATAACTAATAAAGTTAACAAATAAGTGATCAAAAATGAGTCAAACTTCTTATATCACTCCCTAAGAGACTTTCAAATCATAAAAAGACCTTTTTAAGAAGTAAACATAGTCTTCTTTTTCTGTAAGTATAAAACCCTCAAATTGCGACATATAAATATCTTCCATAAGCTCTTCATACAAAAAAGCAATAGTTATTTTTAACTGTTCAAGCTTAAGATCAAGATTAGCCATTATATCAAGTAAAACTCAAATTAAATTATGCTTAACAACTGGAGAGAATATATTTGTAAATTCCACACCTAAAATCTAATTTAATCCCTTTATAAGTAGTATAGTCTGGCACCTAGCATCTTCCACTCTCGATGTATATTTTTTACTTAAACACTCATTTATCATGAACAACTTTCTTTGTTTATGGAAAGTCAATTAAAATTCCAAATACTATGCTTTTATAGAAATTTTATCTTCTTTTGCATAGCAATTAACCATTTATTACAATCAATAATATCAATTATTTGAATAATTATAAGGTCCTTCACTGTATTTAATATTTTCAGCCACTATTAGAGCAAAAGCAACTAAATTAACCTTGCTATACCTCTATGGCAGCTTAAATTATTTTCATGTTCCATGTTTGGCAATATAATATTATAGTAGTTGTTGTCATAATCGTAGGGAAAGAGCATCACAATGTTATCAAAACTTAACTGGTTTTATACCAGAAGAATTACATGTCTCAATCAAAAGATTCACTTGTCTACTAGACCCCTCCTAACAAATATCACTAGATCTTATAGAAAGTGTGTAACATGTCAAATTCATCAAACACAATATTTCTATACATGATTTTTTTTCCACCATAAGATGTAATCTTAGTTTTATAATAAAAAAAACAAACTTCGTAAATCTAACTTCGAATTTAATAATATTATTAATATGAGTATAAGCAATAGACAAGTATTCTTAATTAGAGCAATATGTAAGTTTCCATGATCAAACTTCTCGTGGGGTCTTCTTACCGACAACAATGGAAGAAAAGTGATTTAACAAGTAGCTAGTTATAGAAGCAACTTCAATTAAGAATGTCATAGATAGCCAAATATTGAAAAGTATGCAATGCACATTGTCTGTTGTCGTTTCTAATCACCCCATCTATCGTACTATTTTGTTGTAGAATATATTGGACTGTGAAGGCTCTTAGAAATCTTTCTAATTTACAAAAATCATTAAATTCTCTAAAAGAAATCAAAAAGTCAATATTAATTGAAAGACATTTAATCTTCTTCCCATAGTACTTTTTAGTCATAGTATTCCACCCTTCAAACATAATAAATACATCACTCCTCAATCTAGGAAAGAAACTCATATTTTCTTTAAGAAATCATTAATATCCATCGCATATATACGCACCACCCTTAGATGATATTGTGGATGATCACCAAATATCAGAAAATATGTAGTCTAGGATACCCTAGTACTATCAATATATGTGTTGAACTTAATTGATTTCTATTTTCCAAACATGAAATGCTTTACAAGGTTTCAATTTAGTAAATGCTCTGATTTTAAAAAAATCTTCTTCTTAGTTCAATGATCTCATTCTCACCCATGTGCCTAATAAATATGTATCAAAGTATAGCTACTTCATCATCTACCGTAAGGGAAATAGCATATGCTATATCACCTACAACTTTAAATCTTATAGGACATAGTCCAACATTATTTTTCTCTCCCTTCATAACAAGAGAGCAATTGGTGGCTTTTAAAACTCCACATTCACTAGAATATATTCTATCTAGCATTAAGAATAATTAAAAAAATTAAATTCCCTTTCAGACCAATGACATGACCTACATCTCCTAATATCTTAATAACTCTAAATAAAATTTGATCATGATAAATCTAATATTGGCTATCTTAATAAAAGAATTATTCCCCATTAGCGCAAAGCTCTTAATATTGTTTCATATGTTCAAACCCACTCCATATTTACTTGCATGCCAAATAAAAAATTCAATCAATATAGTTCACTATTAGAGACAAATTATAGTTAACCATCACTAATAACTTCTTCAAAACACAGGTTTCAGCAAAAAGACCTTATTGTTTTCCCTTCTAATTAATAGTCACTTTTTTGTTCTTATTTTGCAGTTTATAACATTTAGATTTGATGTACTATTCCTTCTTGTAATAATTAAAGATCTCATTTCTTATTCTTATAGTCCTACCCAACATATCAGCACCAAAACTACTCTCTTAAGTCAATAGACCTCCTTGAATAATAGGTTCATCCATAAGCTATTTCATTTCTCTTGAAAGAAAAAAGAGAACAAAATCTAAACTAAATATCACTCGATCATAGAAGATGATATTGCATACGATGAGGGTAGCGAATATGACAGAATTAATGTTGAATCTTCTTCGCCATACTTAACCTTCATGTCCTTTAGATTAAAGATGTCTTTTTTTAATCTAGTTAAGAGATCTACCAGAGATGTGTTTTAGTTATCTTGTCGGTAGAGGTGTTAAATTTGGTTCGCATGTCGGGAACGGGGCTGACCAAAAAATTAGCTCAATCAAAAATATTTGACCTTAACTTGACTTGAATATTAAATAATCTAAACTTGTCCAACGAAAACCCACTAACCAAAATCCAATTGGTATAAGCTGTTTAACAAAAAAAAGTATTAATAATAATAACTCTTTGGGTCAAGTTTGAGTCAATTTCGAGTCAAGTATGGGTCAATTTTAGGTTGGCAAAAAAAATTCAAGTTAACTTCAAATTAGTAGGTCAATTTCAGGTTAATCTTAAGTTGGTGGCCCAACCCGTACTCAACCTAAAAAATTAAACGGGTTTTCTTAACTCAAACTCTCAAACTAAGAATTCTTCAGTTCAGACCGAACTCAATTTTTTTTTTAGTCAAGTTCGGGTCGAGTTGAAGTATCAGACCAATTTTGGACACCCTACACATGAGGGTGCAAATGCCATTTCAAATACAACTTGCTGATGAGACTTTTCAACGTGCTCAACTATTCTAATTTCACCACTAACACAACAATATCTTCTCCTTAAAATATTCTATAAAATCTAATTTGACAGATAAATATGTATCTAATATATAGCCTTTTTATTCTGACGCTGCTTCCCACCCGGCATTCAATATGATGACATCTTGTTAAATCCTACCACAGCATCATCTAAAATAACCTTTGCTAAAATAGTTAACATCTTAACCTGCCAAATTAAGAATATGGTGTTGAAATTAAAGAACAATATGTCTTTATTATTATTATTGTCAAAATTTAAAAAAAAATGTTGCTTTGATACCACATGCTATAAATTTGAAGAGATGAGCTATAAAAGAAATTAGCACATCAATTTTATGTGAAAACCCCAAGATGAAAAAGATATTGGATGGATGAAGAGAACTCAATATTGTCAAAGAAAAGTGGTGAGTGCTAGCTTACAAAAGATCGAACAAAAAAAAGGGGTTGTTCATTATCCAATGAGAGAATATATTTATAAACTTCTATAAGGCCCCTTATATAGAGAATATTCAAGAGAGGCCAATGAAACAAAAGCACATTGATTGCAATATAAAGATTGTTATAAGATTAATTCAAAGGTGGAGGCATTCAATATGTGATCATAATTTTCTATTAAAGCGAGCGAGACTCACAGAACTCAGATCCCAAATTTTAAAATGATAAGAGAAATAGTAGATTCATGGCAGCCTAGTGATGGAAAGAATAGGGTTTCAACTATAAAAAAGTAGCAAACCAGAAATTCAACCAACGTCTCTCTCTCTCTCTCTCCAACCCAACCATCTGTTTGCTTTCAGGCAGATCTAAACTCTGATTAGGTTTGAGGCTATTATCATCTGATCCTATTTATCAATATCTATAACTATGTTTATTAGTTCATCTATGCACAACGTTTAATTACAAGGGATAATGTAATAGCCGTAAGTCTAGGGCATCAACTCTCCACATGAACTATTCTCCACCTTTATTGCTCAGTATCCGCTTCATTAACCGCCAGCAATGATGCCTTCTTCCAGCAAGACAGCATCCCCCATCAATCCTAAACTATCGCAGGCATATACCCATCGCTTACGTCAAAATGGGACCTCATCACACAAAATGCTATTTTCAGATCACTAGAAAACGAGACGAAGAAAATGTTCTCAAACAAACTACAGAAATAAAATCGAGAATAAAAAAAGAGATTCTCCGCGGATTAGGAACTTACCACCATAGAGCCAGACAGCAAACTGCAAAAGAAAGCGAAACATAGTATTTTTTAATCACCATGATGATAAAAAGTTCGAATGTAAAAAGCGGATGAAAAAAAAAACAAAAAATTAAAGGGATGAATACAAACCCTACATGGAAAATCAGCCCGGATGGTGCTCATAAGATCTGTATGCCATAGATTCCGGTAGCTCTGCCGGAGCTGCATCTTCTCGAGGGAAGCCTGAGACGCCATGAGCTAAGCTCCAAACTCAGGCGCCGGAAATAATGACTGGTCAAAGTCTAACCAATGAAGCGAGCAAGATCCGCAAAACAGCAGCCCATATCTTCCCCTGCTTAAAAAAGGAGGATTCAGGAGAACGAGAAGACGTTGACTTGGATCTAGACTGGAAAATTTCACCGATTTCCCCAAAATTAATACAAGGAGAAACTTCGAGAGGGAGTCGCGTGGACTAGGATCGCGGAAACTGGTAGCTTACGAAATAAGAAACAACCATTCGCAACGCGTATTTGTTATAAATCGTATGGAACGGTCGAAAAATGTAAAATTTAATTCTACGGGTACCTAAATCCACAACTCGGAAGTTCTACAAATTATCTACCAAGTGAACGCTCGAAAGAGCGAAGGAAAGAAGCGTTACTAGTTCCGAAAAGTTGTAACCTAGTTAGTTCCACTTATCATATTTTGATTGAGGGTGTGTTTGGGTGGTAGTAGATTCTTGATAATATGCTTATAACATATTGATGCAGATAAAGTTGATTCAGATGAGCTCCTGATCAGAATAAGCTGACTGTCTGTTTAATTTGTATGTTTGGTAAATAATTGATTTGCAGCTGTTTTTGGATAAATGATTATTCTGCTTCTGTGCAATAATGTTATTTACAACAGAACTGTTATAACAATATATTTGATACTTGAGAAACAAAAAATTACTTCGGAACAATGAAAAACTACTTCATAACAGTAAAAAAATATGATACACACTTCACTTAAAATTAATTATGTAATATGCATTACATAATATTATATAGTTTAATATTTTATTTAATAATTTTAAACATAATATTAATTTAAATATATAACAACTATATTTATTTACAAATATATTTATAAGTAATATTTATAATACGTAGTCATATTATATATGTTATATACCTTGTATTAGATAAAATATTTATTAAATAAATATTATATAATAATACTTATTTAATATATAAATTATGTATTAAATAAATTAATATATATTTAATATATACCGCGGAAATGGTATTAAAACTGCGATATAACCAATAACACTGCAGAAATACAATAATGTCGCGCAAGAACCAATATCACCGCAGAAATGACAATAACATAGCGATATAACTGATAACACCACGGAATACGCCACTGAAATTCCAATAACATCGCAGAATAACCAATAACTCCAAGGAATAACCAATAAAACCGAGAAAATGGCAATAACACTGTGGAAATGACAATAATACCGCCGAATAACACCGTAGAATTTGTAATAACACAACAGAATAACCAATAACACCGTGAAAATGGCAATAACACTGAGAAAATGACCATATCACCGCAGAGTAACACTGTGGAAATGGAAATAATACCACGGAATAACCAATAACACCGAGGAAATGACAATGACACCACGAATAATAATACTGCGGAATGGTAATAACATTTCGAAAATGTCAATAACATCACGTAGTAACACCGCCAATAACACCATTGCAATGGAATCGTGGTAACACCCCAATACAACCCCAAATAACACCTACAACAACACCGCTTGTCGCGGAATCGCGAGAGGACAGAAGCATAAACAATTTTCTCTGAACGCAGGTTATTACCATTCCTTGGACAATGCTTTCACTTAACAGATCATGGAGATAGTACTACCAGTGAAGTTAAGGATCCCTCATCTGGATCTTTACAATAGTCATGTGGCCTCTTTTGAGTCATAGGTCCGAGTTTTGAAGATCAATGACATGGTGAAGTGTCAGCTTTTCTTAACAACGGTGAAGGAGTCAACTCTTCGGTGATTCATCAATTTGCTAGTAGGTATTATTCTGAGTTTTGCTGCTTTTAAGAAACTCTTTGTGGTGCACTTTTCCAATGTACAGAAGCCAAGGAAGAAGTCTCATACTCGGTTGCAAGTAAAGCATGGATAGAATGAAAGCCTATAGGCTTACATCACTCGATTCCAGAAAGAAATGTTGAAAGCGAAGAATTTGCAACCACTAATTGCTCAGATTGCTCTAGCGCAAGGAGTTAGAGATGAACGATTCAAGTATGACTTGAATTTGCTTGAACCAAAGTCTTCCATGAACTGTTAAAGATGGCCAACAGTCACATCACTGTCGAGGAAACTCTTAATGGCCCCTCTAATACCAATTCAGAACCGTCAAACCATCAATAAAAGAAGAGGAAAGCGCGGAATGAAAGGCAGAGGATGAAAGATACTAAAAGCCCATTGGTATTTCACGCTATAAAAACAACCAATAGCCCTGGGATAACCGAGGTAATGACAATGGCAACCAGGGTCAAAATCAAAATGTTGACCAGTGACAGTCTCAATAATATGAGTGGTCTCTCGTATATCGAGATATGCAGGGCTTAAGCCCTTTGAATGTTTCGATGGTCGATTTGGTTGAAGCTATTCAAAACAAAGAATACTTCAGGAAAACCCCTCCGTTGAAGTATAGACCTACCATCCGAAATACGAGCAAATATTGTGATTATTGATCACAGAAAAATATGTTAAGAAATTCATACCTATTTTTTATGAAATTGCACTTTAAAGAAAGATATTTTCTTTATTTTATTGCAGGAACAAAGATTTATAAGTGATGAAAGCAAAAAGCATGAAATGGAGCAAATTTGGATCAAAAAGGAAGAAATTCATGCAAAATGAACTATGTCGCTGACGGCGAGATCGAGCCCGCCGACGGCGAGATTATTAAGAAAATTTCGAAGGATTTATAACTACCTCACCGACAATCGAGCCCGAGCCCGCCGACAGTCGAGATCGGGCGGTTTGGAGACCTCTAGAAGTCCCGCCGACGGCGAGGTCGTTTCTCGCCGACGGAGAGATTGTTCGAAATGTCGAATACATCGAACACGGACGCTTTTGAAGAGGTGCTTAAGTACCCCTTGGACCTTTGTCTACCTCTATAAATAGAGGGACGAATTTGTGTGTCTAGTGTGTCTCTTTTTGGTGTCTATTTATGTGTGTGTTTATTTAGAGAGTATTAGTGTCTACTTGGTGTTTATTTTAAGAGTTTTTAGAGTGTAATTAGTGAGTTTAGAAGTGTGATGTACTGGAAGGAAAAGTCAAAGGAACTTTAAGGAGTCTGATTGGGGAAGAAATTAAGATAAGTATCTTTGTTTATTGTTGTTAACTTTAAATGAAATCCATACTTTGTTTAATTCCCATGCATTCTGAGTAGTTTTCTTAGTCTTTCTCCTTGTTTATGAAATTATGTTAATTGATGAAATTAAATAGAAGTGCCTAAAATATTAAAATAAATTGTGATAATTTTTACTTAAAACTTAATTTACTTTCAATCCGGCCCATCGAATTGTTAAAATATGTTGAATTATCAACTATAGTAAAGATTACATCCAATATTCGGGAAGTCAAAAGCCTTGGAAGGAGGATGAAAATAAATAGGAAATATTATTTATCGGACGTAGAATTGGACATTTTAGTGTGACGGACTAAAATATTCAATTTGGTCCTATTGTTTAAGAGTCGAAGTGTAGGTGTTAGCCCTCGTGTGAGGGGAACGTGGAGCTCGAAGTGGCGACCGCATCCTCCCGAATCTAGCCACGCATTCGATAATCAAACATAGGATTAGTCAATGTTCTTTGCACCTGGACCAAAGGGTAAAGAATAGGAATGCTCCTATTTGTCACAATACAATAAAAGAAATTCTATTTAAATTCATCATTCACTTAATTTTCTAAAAACAAGGAGAAGGATACTTTTTCTGAAATCTTTTAAATCAACTTTATTTTAAAGCATTAGTTTACTTTAGTTTGTTTTAGTTAATTATTCTAAATTTTCGTATATTATATTAGTAAGTAATTCCTTTAAATTTAGTCGATACAAATACGTTAAAAACTTCCCGTGGGATCGATAACTAGGACTCCACTAGAGCCCTGTATTACTTGATACGATACGTATACTTGCGTAGAATCCACATTATACATTCATAAAATTAAATATATATATTAAAACGGGAACAAGTTTTTGGTGCCGTTGCTATTAACATAAATTGCAAACAAACAAAAAGTGGGTTAAGTTTTGGCGCTGTTGCCGGGGAGAGTAAAGAAATTATTTACTAGAGTAACAGATTATTTTAAAATTTATTTTATAAAATTGTATGCGAAAATTTGGAAACGAAAATTTAATACCTTATGATTCAGAATTAGAGCATACAATTAAAAGAATTAGAAAACAAAAAAGAGAAATTATAAATTTAACACAAATGGCGAATATTCCTGAAAATGAAAATATCAATCAGCAGAGACCATTAAGAGATTATGCCAACCCTACATTAGATGAAATTCATTTAACTATTCAAAACCCTGATATAGCTGCTAACTCATTTGAACTTAAACCTGCAATTATCCAAATGGTACAAAATAATCAATTTAGTAGTTCATCTACTAAAGATCTTAATTTACATCTTGCTAGTTTTTTAGAACTATGTGCTACTTTCAAATATGAAGGCGTATCTAACGATGCTATTAAACTTAGACTTTTTCCTTTTTCTTTAAGGGATAAGACTAAAATGTGGTTAAATTCGTTAGCACCTGGATCTATTAAAACTTGGGGAGAGTTATCACAAAAATTTCTATCCAAATATTTTCCACCATCTAAAACTGCTAAGCTTAGAAATGATATAACTTCTTTTAGTCAGTTTGATGGAGAATTAATATATGAAGCACGGGAGAGATTTAAAGAACTTCTTAGGAAATGCTCACATCATGCATTACTGGATTGGTTAATTATTCAAACTTTCTATAATGGATTAGTAGGATCTTTAAGATCAATCATCGATGCTTCTTCTTGGAGGATCATTAATGTAAAAATCATTTAATGAAGCCTATGCATTAATCGAAGAAATGACTACCAATAATTTTCAATGGCTTCGTTGATAGAATGAATCCGAAAAAGATAAGCTAGTATTCATGAAAATGATGCAATATCTATGTTAGTTTCGCAAATCGCTGCTATATCTAAAAAATTAGATCATTTTGGAATGAATTACTCTCCAACTATATTAGAAGAAAACTCATCTGGACAACTTCTAGAATCCCAGTCTCATTATGAAATTATAAATGCTATTAATAACAGACCCAATAATCCTTATGAAAATTATTATAATCCTGGATGGAAAAATCATCATAATTTAATTGGAATAATAATACAACTAATCAACCATGGATGAACAACATAACACAACCAATAGGAAATTCCTCTAATCTAGGAAATTCTAATTATAAACCTAATTATCCACCTGGATTTAATAATAATAACCCACAATTTAAAGATAAAAAATTATCTATAGAAGAATTAATATTAAATATAGGTCAACATTTACAAAATCAAGGAAATAAATTACAAAATCAAGGAAATCAATTACAAAGACAAGGAAATCAATTACAAAATCAAGGAACAGCTATTAAAAATATTGAAACTTAACTTGGACATATCGCTACCGCGCTTAATAATAGAATACCTAGAACATTCCCTAGTAATGTGGAAATAAATCCCAAAGACAAAGGAAATGAACAAATTAAAGCGATATAATTACGAAGTGGAAAAGAATTAGAACCTCGAATTCAGAAAGAATTTAAAAGTCAAAAAGAGGAAGTGGAAATCGAAAAGGAAAAGAATCAACAAAATCAAAACATAGAAAATCCTTTAATACCAATGAAAATTTCTGTTGAAAAACCTCCACCACCATTTCCTCAACGACTAATTCAACATAAAAAAGATAAACAGTTTGCTAAATTCCTTGAAATTCTAAAGAAATTAACAATAAATATTCCTTTCGTAGAAGCTTTAAAACAGATGTCAAACTATGTAAAATTCATGAAAGATATTCTAAATAAAAAAAGAAAATTTACTGATTATGAAACGGTCGCACTTAGTGAAGAGTGTAGTGCTTATTATTCGAAAATACTTCTGAAAAATTAAAAGATCCCGGTAGTTTCACTATACCTGCGCTATTGGAGAAAAATTCTATGGAAAAGCTTTGTGTGACTTAGGAGCAAGCATCAATCTAATGCCTCTATCAATTTTTAAGAGATTAGGATTGAGAGAAATTTCACCTACTTCAGTAACCCTTCAGTTAGCTGATCGTTCTGTTACATATCCTAAGGGAGTTATTGAAGATGTTTTAGTAAAAGTGGATAAATTTATCTTCCTTGTAGATTTTATTGTTTTAGATATGGAAGAAAATAAAGAAATTCCTATCATCTTAGGAAGACCATTTTTAGCCACTGGAAAGCTATGATTGATGTTTAGAAAGGAGAATTAACTATGAGAGTAAATGACGAAAAGTTACTTTTAATATTGCTAAATCAATGAAATATCCTGCACTAGAAAAAGATGATGAGTGTTTTCGAATGGAAGTACTCGATCATTTACAAAAAGAACATTTTAAGGAATATTATGAAGAAAAATTAGAAAAAGAAAATACTGAATTAATTGAAAAATCTGATATAAATGAAGAACTAGATTATATTCAAGAGAAATTTGAATTTTTGGATAATACAGAAAACTACGAAAAAAATATAGTTTCATCGATTATTAAACCTCCTGAACTTGAGTTAAAAATGTTACCTAATCATTTGAAATATGCTTACTTAGGTAATTCTTCAACTCTACCAGTTATTATTTCATATGAATTAAATGAATCTCAAGAACAAAAACTTTTAGATACCTTAAAAAAATATAAGAAAATTTTTTGTTGGACTTTAGCAGATATTAAAGGAATTAGTTCTTTAATCTGTATGCACAGAATTATTTTAGATAATGAACATAAGCCTAAAGTAGATCCCCAAAGGAGATTAAACCCGATAATGAAAGAAGTAGTCGAAAAGAAATTTTAAAATGGTTAGATAATGGTATTATATATCATATTTCTGACAGTGCTTGGGTAAGCCTAATTCACTGTGTGCCTAAGAAAGAAGGAGTGACCGTAAAAGCTAATGAAAATAATGATCTTATCCCTATAAGACAAGTTACTTGATAGCAAATATGTATTGATTATAGAAAATTAAACACAGCCACCAGAAAAGACAACTTCCCTTTACCATTTCTAGACCAGATGTTAGATAGATTAGCCGGACATAAGTATTTTTGTTTCTTAGATGGATACACCGGTTATCATCAAATACAAATTCACAGATTAAACACAGCCACCAGAAAATACAACTTCCCTTTATCGTTTCTAGACCAGATCTTGATCCTTCGAGAAAGTTAAGATGTCTTTGCATTGACGACTGTTGAAATGCCAGACAAACCAATTAACACTGCCCTTCATAGATTGAATGTCGACCCATCAGCTTGGCCCATGAAGCAGAAGATTAGAAGCTTGGCCATGACACTGGCGCGACCCACTCGAGAGGAGGAGCTAAAGTTGGAGGAACCAGGATACATTTGAGAAGTACAATACCTAGTCTCTAATGAGGGGATGGCACAGAAGGATAATGAGAAGTGGAGGATGTGTGTGGACTTCGCCAAACTAAACTTAGCTTGCTCAAAGGACGCATACATGCTACCAAGGATTGGTGCTTTGGTGGATTTAACAGCCGACTACTTGGTTCTAAGCTTCCTCTAGGCGTTCTTCTGGCATCATCATATCAAAATGAATCCCACAGATGCAAAAAAACCACTTTTCTTACTTATTAGAACGCGCATTGTTATAATATAATTCCCTTTGGGCTTAGGAATACAGGGGCGACCTACCAGCGTCTCATGAATGTAATTTTCTTTAATAAAAAAGAAAATAGCAATGAGGTGTATGTCGATGATATGCTAGTTAAGAGTCAGTCGGCTACACAACATACTGAAGATCTAAAAGAAACTTACCAAATACAAAAAAATTAACATCAAGTTAAACCCAGTGAAATGTATATTCAGAGACTTGACGGGAAAATTCCTAGGGTACTTACTAACTCTTAAATACATAAAAGTTAATCCAAAAAAATCTAAACACTCCTCGACATGACCTCCCTTAGAAGCACTAAAGAGATTTATAAGTTGATTGGTCAGATCGTAGGGTCAAGCAGGCTCATCTCCAAACCAAAGAGACAAATGTGTTTTATTTTTCAAACTACTCGGAAAGCCAAATGCTTTGAATGGACATCTGAATGCGAGGAAGCCTTTAAAAACCTCATACAGTTCCTCATCTATCTCCCTCTTCTTCAAAGCCCAAAACCTAAGAAAAAACTTTATCTTTACTTACGAGTCGGACCTAAGCTGTCTGTTAGGTCCTGGTTAGAGAAGAACTTGAAAAATAACACCCGGTATACTACACTAGCTGGGTCCTCAAGGATGTCGAGCTCAGATATCCAATGATGGAGAAGCTAATCTTCTCCTTTTTCATTTCAGCACAAAGGATCTGACTGTACTTCCAAATACATCACATACCTGTCATCACCGAGCACCCTCTAAAGTTCAACCTCACTCGGCCAGAACATTGCGGTCGATTGCTCAACTGGGTCGTAGAACTTAGTGAATTTGACATCTCCTACATCCCCCGTACTATGAAAAAGGTGCAAGCCATTGTAGATTTCTTAGCGAACTTCTCCGAGCCACAGGGAGTGAAAGAAGAATTGGAAATCGATGAAGCCATTTGGACTTTGTTCACAAATGGAGCCTCCAGCCAATCGCGCACTGGACTTGGTGTTTTTCTGTGTAGTTTAACAGTGGAAAATATCTCACTCAATCAAGGTAAACTTTCCACTAACTAACAACTAGGAAGAATGTGAAGCTTTGATTGCAAGTCTTCGCTTAGCCTTAGAGATAGGGATCCTCCACATATTAGTAAGAGCCAACTCACAGCTAATGGTGAACCAAATCAATGGGGAATTCGAAACAATGGATGAGATGATGTCAAAGTATCTAGGAAAGGTGAAAATGAAGATCTACATGTTCACCAACTTCAGGATTGAGCATTTCCAGAGAGAAATCAGACCGTCGGCCTCCTATCTTGAAGAACAACCCCAAAAACTTGATCAACCTTTGATCAAAGAACTGCTGGCGATGGAAATTCATAGCAAGGGAAAGAAGAGCTGGGTGGATTCATATGTCTGCTACTTGAACAAGGGAGACATTAATGAAGAAGTTACCAATCATAGAAGATTCAAATTTAGAGCTGCCCAATAACTACTGATCGAAGGAAAGCTCTTCAAAAAACCAACCACATCCTTATATTTGAAGTGTATTGAAGAGGAGGAGGTTTAAGACATCCTCCAATACATTCATGACGGGGAGTGCAAAAGTTATTCTAAAGAAAAGATGCTAGATCACTGAATCCAACGACAAGGATACTACTAACCAAGCCTACTTAAGGACACCGAGGATTACTCTCAAAGGTGTGAACAATGTCATAGACCATTGCATCATCAACTGGCCCAAAAACTTCATTCGATAGTTAGCCCTTTGGCCATTCACCAAGTGGGGTCTTGACATCCTCAGACCTTTCCTCCGTTAAGAGGACAACGAAAGTTCTTGCTGATAACCATCTAATACTTCTCGATGTGGATAAAAGTGAAGCCTCTCACCCACATAATGGCTGAGATAGTCTGAAACTTAATTTAAATTGATCTGATTCACTAATATGGATTGGCCCTCTCCATCAGTATGGATAATGGAACCCAATTCACTGATAAAAGGGTCAAGGATTTCAGCAAAAGTTAGGGGATAAACCTAAAACTTGTGTTAGTACATCACACCAGAACTAACAGACAGACAAAGACTGTCGATAAGGTCATTCTAAATTTGCTAAGGAAAGAGGTATAAAGAGCAAAGTGCAAGTGGACCGACTTAATCCCTTGCATACTCCGGGTGAATCAAATGATTCCATCCTCGTCCACCGGCCAAAGCATTTTTATAATGTACCATAGAATGGAAGTCATGATATCGATCGAGTACAACAATTATAGTCAAAGGGCGCTCGCTGCCTTAGTCCTCAACGAGGAATACCTAGAGAAATAGTGTGAGGTGAACGGTGAAGGGGTTAAACTCGCCTTTGAACTTGTCAAAGAAAACCGAGCCAATGCAGCCCTTCAACAAGAAGAAATTAAGTAGATGATATCTAAATATTTGAACAAACATGCTCACGAGAAAAATTTCACCCCAGGAGACATGGTGATGATGAAAGTTGACCCCACCACAAGGGGGTAGGATATCAGGAAGCTGGACCAGACTTGGAATGGCCCCAACATCTTTCACTACAAAACCGAGCATGAAACATAGAAGTAGAAGACATTTATTGGAAACAAGGTTCCTCGAACCTGGTGTGGCGATGACCTGAAGAAATTCTTCCCTTAAGTTTTCATGACCACATTTTGGTGAAAGAGTTAAAATTTTGATTGTTTTGTATGGAATCCTTTTCTTTATTTTGCAAAAAACATCGATACTATGAATAAAAAATACCTTAATAGTATTTTTTTTACTTTCCTTATGCTCTGGTAACTAACACAGTTACGTTTAGGGAACTGGTACTGTTACGCTTGAGGAACTAACACTTTTACGCTCGGGGAATTGACATTGCAAGAAATTAAAACTAATCTTTTCAAAAATGCGATCAATTCCCAATAGCGGCAAGCTCTGCGAGGGGTGTGTAACTATCACTGGTGGCCTCTGGTATGTTTTGGCACTAGATAGACACAATCTCTATAAAGAGTGCATAAATGATCATCCCAAGCCTTGACCATAGCTTTAACACCTAACATCAACAAGCTCTACGAGGGGTGTGTAACAATAGTTAATGACCTATGAGACATATAGACACCCGACAGGGATAAGTCTCACGAGGGGTGAGTAAAAGATTATCCTAAACCCTAATATAACGTTAATATCTGGCAGTGACAATCTCCAAAAGAGTTATGTAATGATAGCTAGTGGCTTATGGGAAGTTTAGGCACTCGGCAGCGATAAGCTCCACCATAATGTTAACATCGATAACATGAAGCTACATGTGGGGTGTGTGATGATCGCTAGTGGTCTATGGGACATTTTGACACCCAACAACGACAAACTCCACGATAGGTGCTTAAACGATTGTCTTGAGCCCTGATTATAACTTTGACACTTAATAGTGATAAGTTCCATGAGGAGTGTGCAACGATCATATGTAAGAAATATATCAGATCATGTCTAACACACACACACACAGATATATATATATGTATGTATGTATGTATGTATGTATGTATACACTCGTCGACATCTCATATATATATATATATATGTATGTATATATATATATGCATGTATGTATGTATGTATGTATGTATACACTCGTCGACATCTCATGACTGGTAGCTAATTGCTCATAAACTTGAACAATCCTTAGATGAAAGGGAAAAAACTCAGGTGCCAAAGCCTCGAGCTTCAAAAATTCCTTATATCATAAAGTTCATTTACAAAGTTGTCGGCATATTTTTAGGTTGAGTGTTGTATTTTTGAAAAGGAGGTCGCCTATAGAAATTGTCGGCGAAATTTAAAGTTTAAATTTAATTTAAATATATATATAATTTAGAAAGTAGTATTTGATTTTGAAAATAATTTTAAATTTGAAAATTTTAAGATATGAAATCAAACCGATCTCACATCCCAAATAAGCTTATATAAACGAGCAACGCATCACAAACCGTGTATCTATCCCGAAGAATAGACATACTGCTTGATGATAGGGCTCGATTAAATAAACTAAAAGATTTGTGACATCCGTTTGGTCTGCGAACCAATTTTATAAGCCGACAAGTTCCCCTGCTTAATACAAAGAAATTAAGCAGGGTTTATATTATCTGGGTTCTTAAAATTCCCTATAAGGGCAAGCTCCTATAGTTAATTACATCTTAAGTGACGGGAATCACCTAAGAAAACTCTCGATAATAATCAATAATTCTGCTCTCAAGAATTTCAAAGTTTAAGTTTTCAAAGGATTGAATTTTGGAATTTCAATAGGGAATGGATCAAATTTGGAAGATTTTATTTTGGGATTTCAAAGGAGGAAATGTAGGAGAAATTATAGATTCGAAGCAAACTTCGATAATTTCCCGGCTATCCTATTGTTTGGCTTGAATTTAGGAAAGTCCTAATATTTATTTAATGTTTTGATCTTGCCAATTTTAGTTAATTTGGACTTATATTTGTATGATAAAATCATACAAATAGCCTCAAAGATGTGAGGGTTTATGTCGTATCGGACGACTACCTCGGAATCCTAAGTCCGGTTAGGGCCTAATTTGCAATGCAAATGCCTAACGAAGAGGTTGAGGATTTATGTTGCACTAGGCAAACTACTGTCGGCATATTTTTAGGTTGAGTGTTTTATTTTGAAAAGGGGTTCGCCTAACAGAAGTTGTCGGCGAATTTTTAATTTAAATAAATATGTTTGAAAAACAGTATTCGATTTTAAAAATAATTTTAAATTTGAAGGTTTTAAGATATGAGATTAAACCGATCTCACATCCCAAATAGTTTATATAAATGAGCACCGCACCACAAATCGTGTATCTATTCTTAAGGATAGACACACTGCTTGACGGTGGGGCTCGATTAAATAAACTAGAAGATTTGTGACATCTGTTTGGTACGCTGAACCAATTTTATAAGCCGACAAATTCCTCTCGCTTAATATGAAAGCATTAAACGGGGTTTATATTACTCAGGTTCTTCAAAATTCCCTATAAGGGCAAGCCCCTATAGTTAATTACATCTTAAGTGACGGGAATCACCTAAGAAAACTCTCGATAATAATCAATAATTCTGCTCTCAAGAATTTCAAAGTTTAAGTTTTCGAAAGGATTGAATTTTGGAATTTCAATAGGGAATGGATCAAATTTGGAACATTTTGTTTTGGGAATCCAAAGGAAGAAAAGTAGGAGAAATCACAGATTCGAAGCGAACTTCGGTAATTTCCTGACTATCCTATTGTTTGGCTTGAATTTAGGAAAGTTCTAATATTTATCTAATGTTTTGATCTTGCCAATTTTAGTTAATTAGGACTTATATTTATATGATAAAATCAAACAAATAGCCTTGAAGATGTGAGGGTTTATTGTCGTACCGGACGACTACCTCGGAATCCTAATACCGGTTAGGGCTTAATTTGCAATGCAAGTGCCTAACGAAGAGTTGAGGATTTATGTTGCACTAGGCAAACTACCTCGAAGTCCTATGGCTTTGTTGTTTAATTCTATGAATGGTTTTGCTGATGTAGATTTCAGTTTTGCTGACGACGATGGCCGTGCTGCCCACCATGCTCCGAGCTCCTTGCAGAGGTTCAATTTTAGAAGTCATAAATCAGGGGATGAGAAAAGTGTTTTGGTTTAGAGAAAATCTTAATTTCCAGGTGTTTTTTATGTTTTAATTAAAACAAATCTTAAAGTTGATTATAACGACACCGGTTAAGATCCCACGGTTCCATCCTTCCGGCATCATTATTTTTATCGGATTCACTTAGTCCGGATGAATTTGCTAAACTCAACTGAATGAGTTCCACACTTTCATTTAGACCGTGGGAAATCCCGTTAGCAACACGTAGGTTACATCATCCGAGGTATTCCCGATCATCCAACAGGACGTTTTAATTTAGTTGTAATTGTAGTTTTGTGTTTTGTTTGTGATTAAATTTTGAGTTGTTTTATATTTTGGAATGTTGTGGCGGTGAATTTTATCTTGCAATGACTTTTAACTTAGTTTTGGTTTCGGTTTTAGGGACTATCCTAAAGGTGTGGGTTTTCATGCAACGAGTTGTTTATCATGCAAGAAAAGTAAGTGCGATGCGATTAATGAAATTGCAATAATGTAAATTGCAAGAAAGTAAATTGTAATAAAATAAAAGCGTACTCGGAGGGTCTTCCCGTCATCCCAAGCTGCACTTAAAACACAATTAGAATATTTAAGCAAGTTCCTAGGTAAAGCTAAGGTAAGGGTTATGGTTTTCTACCAAGTTCCTAATCCTATAGCTAGTCATTTCCTATGACGTCTAGGTTTCTTGTGTTTTGGTTTGATGACGATTTTTTTCATCAAAGAATAACTAAATTCAGTTGTTCTTATGAACATCCTATCATATCGAGGAAGTGTTTAAGAAGAATCTTAAACATCTTTTCAATATTTCTAGGATTGTTTTAAGTCCAAATGGGTTTAATTATACAAATGAATTAATCGTCCAAGAATCTCAAGTTTTGTTATCTTGCTCGATGAACTAGGACATTTGAATATCCTATAAGTGAAGTAACATTTCATTTAATGTTACGTTTAGGAGTTATGATAACTAAAGCTTTCGAGAGCAAATTGGTGTTGAAATGATTTAATTTAAGTTAATGGGTTTAAATTTGGAATAGTGTTCAAGTTATTTTAGATTTATTTTGAATTCTTTATGTCTTTGGTGATGTTATATTTAATTCAACTTAATTTAATTTAATTTAATTTAATCTTTAATTTAATTTAATTCAATTTAATTGATTTAGTTTGATTTGATGTTAAATTAAATTAATTTGATTTGATTTAATTTTAATTTAATTTGATTTAATTTAATTTAATTTAATTTGATTTTATTTATTTAATTTAATTTAATTTAATTCATTTAATTTAATTTAATTTAATTTTATTTATTTAATTTTAATTTGTTTATTTAATTTAATTTAATTTATTTATTTAATTTAATTTAATTTAATCTTTAATTTAATTTTTAATTTAATTCAACTTTTAATTTTAATTTAATTTAATTTAATTTAATTTAATTTAATTTACTTAATTTAATTTAATTTTTAATTTAATTTTATTTTTAATTTTAATTAACACTTTAAAAGAGTTTAATAATTTAACTTTAGCTTAATGATTAAGTCTTTTAATATATTTTAAATTTGAGTTATTATTTTAATTAAAAATTGAATATTAATGAGATAATTAATTTAGGGATTTTTAAATTAAAAAATAAATCTCTTCCTAATAATATCCCTATTTTAATAATTCCAATTTTATTATTCTTCCAAATTTAATCAATTATTTAATTAAGGTTTAATTATCCTAAAATTGTTTAATGGGTTTCTACCCTTTAATTATTTAAATTTCAATCATCCAAATCAGATTAGGATCAAATATTTTACTTATTAATTTTTTTTAAACCTAAAGTTTTAATTAAGGATTAAAATTTTAATTACCACTTTACCCTTTAAGCTTAATAATTTCATAACTCGCTAAATTGAACTCAAATGAACTTGAAATTTTTATGTGACTTCACTCATATGTCAATAAAGACATGAGAGGAGAAAATGTGATTTTTCTGTATTTAATTTATTTATATAATTATTTTTGGTAGAAAATAGAGATTTCCAAGGAAAATTTAATAACATGACCAAGGGAAAGTTTCTGTCCTTAAGAAAATTAGGGGACATTTCTAATGACCAGAGGACCACTTGGACCAATTTTAGTGATTTTTTGAATTATATTATTTTTATTATAATTATTTTAAGTTTTGGAGTGTTAATTAATTTAAAAATAAAATAAATGTTGAAAAATGAATTTTATATTTTTCAAAAATCTCTCTGATATCAAGGAAATCACAGAATCAAATTTTGTAATTTTCTGATTTTTCTATGATTTATTATAATTATTTTAGTGAAAATGCTAGAAAATACATTTTTTTAATTTTAAAATTACCCTAGAGCTTTAAAATTTAATATCTCACTAAATAGACCTAAGAAAAATATGGGGTTTGTTCCTAAGTGATTAAAATTCAAAATGTGACATTTTGGTGAATTTATTATTTTTGTGATTTTTATTATTTTTTAATTATTGAAAATATTAAAATAATATTAAAAATCAACTTTTTTAGAAAATTGAAATTTTAATTTTTTTAAATTCCTCTGATATCAGAGAGGCTCCAAAACCAATTTAGTGAATTTTTGAAAAGTATTTTGAAAGTTATGAATTTTTAAAGTTTAAAATGACTAAATGGCTTAATCAACCCAATTAGTAGGGCTAACCAAATCCAATTGACCTTAAATTTTTATGGTGGGTTCCTCTGATCCTAAAGGTCAATGGAGAATTGATTTCAAGTCAATTTGATGTATGGTTAGCGCTAATTAATTAGAGATCCATTTTGGGTGTTTAAGCCGATTAGGGTTGTTTTAAATGAACTAACTTCAAAACCTATTTTTCCTAGGGTCCTCTGGTCGAAGGAACATCACCAAATTTTCCTAGAATTTATTTCACAACATGCTATTTACTGGAATTAAAATACTCGAAAATAGTGACATGAATTTGAAAAATCAATAACTCTTCATAGGGATGGCCTCGACTTTGGAAAATTCGGGGAATGTTCTCAAATTCGGAGGCTTCAAAGCCCTATGGTCTCATGTCATGGTGAATTGTATACATGCATGGAGAATTGAAATAGTGCAGAGAGTAAATAAATAATTAAAAATAAAATACTTGATGAAATTAAATGATTTCTTTTTCACATTATTCTCCTCTTTTCACTGAGCAAGTCGGTATTTTTATTTTATTTTTCTGATTTTTCTACACAAAGTTATGAATTTTTGAATTTTAGGGAATTAAATAAATAGAAAATACTCCTAAATAGGAGAGGGTGGAGGGCCTCCCAGGGAGAGTTAGGGCTTGGGATCAGCTGCTCTGGGCATGGGAAGAACAGCCATGGTGGCCATTGGGCATAGGGCAGCTCAGCAAGGGAGAATTCCTAGGTTGGCTCACATGTGAGCTCTCGGCCATGGTATTTTCCGGCGGCCTGGTGGCCGGCCGGCCAGGCATGGGTCACCCTCAAGGTCAGGTGGGTCAGGGCTGGGACTTGGTGCAAGCAATTGGCAAATGCCATGTGTAAAGAGCTTGGATTGAAATGGAATGGGGGAAGACCATTTTGGGTTCAAATGAGTCAACCCATGGTTTTGGGCTAAGTTCACCACCCAAGGCCTGGTCTTGGGCTGAAAAGGGTCACTTGGGTCAGCCAAGAAAGAATGGTGTGGTCTCCATCCATGATGAGGTGGCTAAGCATGGTTTAGTGTGTGACATGCTTAAGGTAAAAAGGGTTTAAGGAGGATTAGGAAAGGGGCCCCTCCTTTTGCCATTAATGGCTTGATCACATGTCAAGCCTTCCATGGCTTCATGTGGCTTGTCCATGGCTTGCATGGCTCATCTTTGGCTTGGGAAAAGTGAAGTCAATTTCATGGAAATGGATTTAAGGAAAATTTTGGTATTTAGGGGTGATTTGGCATGAGGCTTGATTTGGAATTATTTAATGATGAATTTAGGACTTAGGTATTGAGTTTAATTGAAAGTATGATGAGGGGAAATGTCATATGGGCTTTGGGACCAATTTTGGGCCTTTGGATGTGGTGAAGGATGGGCTTTTAAAATGGTTTAGGAAAGTGGGCTTTTGAATTTTAAAAGGGATTTTGGGATGAAATTTTGTAAAGAGGTTGGGCCAAATAATTGTTGGGTTTAGCTCATGGATGTGTCATGAGTGACTTGAAGCAAATTGGGGGTGATTTGGGTTTGAATTGGGTTGAATTTGGGCTCTTTTGGTGAATGGGCCAATATAGGTCCAAGTGGGCCAAGTTGGGCCAATGTTGGGCTAGGGTTGAAATTGATGTAAAATTAATGTTGAGAAATGTTTATGGGAGTGTTTCAAAGAGGTTTTGACTTTGGTTGGGCTTTGATTTTGGGGTTTGGGCTCATTTGGGTTAGTTTTGGGTTTAGGTCAAAATTGGGCCTTAATGCTTTGGGTTGAATTTGAGTGGGGTTTGGGTCCAAATTTTGGGAAAATCATGTTATTTTTTTGCTTGTGGGGATGCTAAGGAAGATTTAGAAAAGATTTGGGGTTAATTGGAGTTGAATTGGGTGAGTTTGGGTTAGGTTTGGGTCATGGGTCCAAATTGGGCTTTAATGCCAAAAGTGAAATTGAATCCAAATGTCAATCAAATTGGACTTAGATTTGGTCTAGATTGGTGTTGGGAATGTTGAATTGAAGTTTAGAATTGAATTGGACCAGAATTTGGGTCAATTAGGTAGGTTTGGTTTGACATTGGGTTCACTTTGGGTTAAAATGGGTCAAATTGGGGGTTTTGATAAAAGTAGGGTAAATTGACAAAATTGGCCCATGGTGTAGTTGAACAAAATGAAATTGGGAATATTTGAGATTTTCTGGAATTTTCTGGGAATTTTCTGAATTTTTTGAATTTTTGGGTCAAGAGGGTATTTTGGGTATTTGGAGGGTATTGGGAGGTTTTCTTGGAATTTTTAATATTTTTGGGTATAGATGATCAATTTGAGTGATGTGGAAATGTTTAGGATTGATTTTGAGGAATTTTGGGTGATTTAGGTGATTTTGGAAATTTTGGGTAATTTCAAGGGCTTTGGGTAGGTTAGGCGGGTGTAGGGTCCCGGGGGTCAAAAATTGAAAATTTGGAAAATTGAAGATTGGGTAAATTTGAGTGGAATGAAATCATTTTGGTTGAGCCATGAAGCCACATCAAGCCCACATGAGCCATGAAGGGACTCATTTGAGGCATCCATTATGTTGTTCCTAACCCTCTTAGCCAAGGGCTTAGGCGTTAAGGACTATCCATGTGAATCACCTACATGAGTCAGGAGGTCAAGTTAGGTATAGGTGTGTGAAAGTGTAGTGTATAGGTGTAGTGTGTGTGCAAGTCAGCTCCTTCACCAGACCAGGGCCACCTGGGCGGTCTAAGGCCAAAGAAGTCCTATAGGAACTCATCCTTTAAACTTCCACATTTGATTTCGACCCTACAGGTGATTAGGGGTCTACGGTCAAGTTTGTGGAGTTTGCGGAGAGTTAAGAAGTGGTTTGAATTTCTAAAAGGTGGGTCCCGATTCTAGTCCTCTAAGATAGTCAAAGGAAAAGCCTAAGGCTAGATCCTAAGTACTAAAGAGAAGAAGGGAAGACCTCATCAAAAATGAGGTCAACAACTACCTCGAAATCCTATGGCTTTGTTGTTTAATTCTAGGAAAGGTTTTGCTGATGTAGATTCAAGTTTTGCTGATGACGATGGCCGTGCTGCCCACCATGCTCCGAGCTCCTTGTTGTTGTAGAGGTTTAGTTTTAGAAGTCATAAATCAAGAGATGAGAAAAGTGTTTTGGTTTAGAGAGAATCTTAATTTCCAAGTGTCTTCGTGTTTTAATTAAAACAAATCTTAAAGTTGATTATAACGACATCGGTTAAGATCCCACGGTTCCATCCTTACGGCATCGTTACTTTTATCGGATTCACTTAGTCAGGATGAATTTGCTAAACTCGACTAAATGAGTTCCACACTTTCATTTAGACCGTGGAAATCCCGTTAGCAACACGTAGGTTACATCATCCGAGGTATTCCCGATCATCCAACATGACATTTTAATTTAATTGTAATTGTAGTTTTGTGTTCTGTTTGTGATTAAATTTTGAGTTGTTTTATATTTTGAAATGTTGTGGTAGTGAATTTTATCTTGCAATGACTTTTAATTTAGTTTTGGTTTCGGTTTTAGGGACTTATCCTAAAGGTGTGGGTTTTCATGCAACGGTTGTTTATCATGCGAAAAAGTAAGTGCGATGCGATTAAATAAATTGCAATAAGGTAAATTGCAACAAAATAAAAGCGTACCTGGAGGGTCTACCCGTCATCCCAAGCTGCACTTAAAACATAATTAGAATATTTAAGCAAGTTCCTAGGTAAAGCTAAGGGAAGGATTATGGTTTTCTACCAAATTCTTAATCCTATAGCTAGTCATTTCCTATGACGTCTAGGTTCTTGTGTTTTGGTTTGAGGATGATTTTCTTCATCAAAGAATAATTAAGTTCAGTTGTTCTTATAAACATCCTATCATATCGAGGAAGTGCTTAAGACAAATCTTAAACATCTTTTCGATATTTCTAGGATTGTTTTAAGTCCAGAATGAATTTAATTATACAAATGAATTAATCGTCCAGGGATTCGAGCTTTGTCATCTTGCTCAGATGAACTAGGACATTTGAATATCCTATGAGTGAAGTAACATTTCATTTAATGTTCTGCTTAGGAGTTATGATAATAAAGGTTTTCGAGGGTAAATTGGTGCTCCAATGATTTGTGATTTAGTTTAACTTCAGTTAAAGGGTTTAAATTTGGAATAGTGTTCAAGTTGCTTTATGTTTAATTTCTTTATGTCTTAGGTGATGTTATTTAATTCAATTTAATTTTAATTTAATTTAATTTAATTTAATTTAATTCAATTTAGTTTGATTTGATATAAATTAATTTAATTTAATTTAACTTGATTTAATTTAATTTAATTTAACTTCCTTCAATTTAATCTAATTTGATTTAATTTTAATTTAATTTAATTTAATTTAATTTAATTTAATATGTTTTAATTTAATTTAATTTAATTTAACATAATTTAATTTAATTTAATTTATTTATTTAATTTAATTTAATTTATTTATTTAATTTAATTTATTTAATTTAATTTAATTTAATTTAATTTAATTTAATTTAATTTAATTTAATTTATTTATTTAATTTAATTTAATTTAATTTATTTATTTAATTTAATTTAATTTAATCTTTAATTTAATTTAATTTTTAATTTTAATTTAATTGAAAATTTAAAAAAGAGTTTAATAATTTAACTTTTTAATTTAATTTAATGGTTAAGTCCTTTAACATTTTAAAACATAAATTTGAATTATCATTTTTAATTAGGAATTAAATATTATTTAAATGATTAATTTAGGGATTTTTAAATTAAAGTATAAATCTCTTCCTAATAATATCCCTATTTTAATAATTCCAATTTTATTATTCTTCAAATTTAATCAATTATTTAATTAAGGTTTATTTTAATTATTTTCAAATTGTTTAATGGGTTTCTACCCTTTAATTATTTAAATTTCAATCATCCAAATTAGATTAAGATCAAATATTTTACTCTTTAATTTTATTAAACCTAAAGTTTTAATTAAGGGTTAAAATTTTAATTACCATTTTGCCCTTCAAGCTTAATAATTTCATAACTCATTAAATTGAGCTTAAATGAACTTGAAATTTTTGTATGACTTCACTCATATGCCAATAAAGACATGAGAGGAGAAAATGTGATTTTTCTGTATTTTATTTATTTATGTAATTATTTTTGGTAGAAAATAGAGATTTCCAAGGGAAATTTAATAACATGACCAAAGGAAAGTTTCTGTCCTTAAGAAAATTATGGGACATTTCTAATGACCAGAGGACCACTTGGACCAATTTTGGTGATTTTTTGAATTATATTATTTTTATTATAATTATTTTAAGTTTTGGAGTATTAATTAATTTAAAAATAGAATAAAGGTTGAAAAATGAAATTTATATTTTTCAAAACTCTCTCTGATATCAAGGAAATCAGAGAATCAATCTTTACAATTTTCTGATTTTTCTATGATTTATTATAATTATTTTAGTGAAAATGCTACAAAATACTTTTTTTTAATTTTAAAATTACCCTAGGGCTTTAAAATTTAATATCTCATTAAATAGACCTAAGAAAAATATGGGGTTTGTTCCTAAGTGATTAAAATTCAAAATGTGTCATTTTGGTGATTTTTATTATTTTTATGATTTTTATTATTTTTTAATTATTAAAATATTAAAATAATACAAAAAATCAACTTTTTTAGAAAATTACAATTTTATTTTTCTTAGGTTCCCCTGATATCAGAGAGGCTCCAAAACCAATTTGGTGAATTTTTTAAAAGTATTTTGAAAGTTATGAATTTTTGAAGTTTAAGATGGTTAAATGGCTTAATCAACCCATTTAGTAGGGCTAAACAAGTCCAATTGACTTCAAATTTTTATGGCGGGTTCCTCTGATCCTAAAGGTCAGTAGAGAATTTATTTCAAGTCAATTTGATGTATGGTTATCTCTAATTAATTAGGGATCTATTTTGGGTGTTTAAGCCAATTAGGGTTATTTTAAATGAGTTAACTCAAAACCTGTTTTTCCTAGGGTCCTCTGGTCATAAGAGACATCACCAAATTTTCCTAGAATTTATTTCACAACATGCTAATTATTGGAATTAAAATACTCAAAACAGTAACATGAATTTGAAAAATCAATAACTTCTCATAGGGATGGCCTCGACTTTGGAAAATTCGGGGAATGTTCCCAAATTCGAAGGCTTCAAAAGCCCTATGGTCTCATGCCATGGTGAATTTCCTATATGCATGGAGAATTAAAAGAATGCAGAAGGTAAATAAATCATTAAAAATAAAATACTTGATGAAATTAAATGATTTCTTTTCCACATTATTCTCCTCACGTTCAACTGAGTAAGAGGGTATTTTTATTTTATTTTTACGATTTTTCTACACAAAGTTATGCATTTTTGAAGTTTAGGGAATTAAATAAATAGGAAAAATAACCTAATTTCCTACTTATCCACGCGGCGCCCCGTCATCCTCGGCATCTCCGAACGGCCACGCGGCGCGCTCCCGTTCGACGCCACCTTCCGACTCGGCGCCGCGCGGCCCGCGGTTCACGTACCATCTCCCGGTCCGACGCCATCCGAACCGTCCGTCCGCGCGTGTATTAAATGAACGACATCCGTTCATCGTCCCCAAGTGTCCTCACCTGAGAGCCGTCCACACTAAATCCCTAATATCTCCCTCAATACCTAGCGGATTTTTGTGTTCTTATGCTCTCTGGATTCGTCTTGAAGAGACGAATATATCTATACAGTGATCATGCATTGAAATTAAAGCATTTGAAATAGAGAATCTCCAGAAGCTCGGGATGAAGAATCAGCTCATACCTTTGCTCAGAGAAGTGTGGCTTCAATCCGAGGGTTGTGTCGCCTTCGATTGGATCCCGTGCAAGCTCCGGATGAAGTCTCCGGTCCGGTGAATCGCTCAGGTATGATTTCGACCACGACCGATCACAAAGCTTGGAGGCTGGAGCAGCTGGGTGACCCGGGGATGGGGCTTTCGGTGGGAAACTTCTCCTCTTGGTCCGGTGAAGGTGTAGGACCGATCGATTTGAAGATTGATCCTTTGTGAAGAAGTGTCCTGATTTTTGGGATAAAGTTTGAGCTCGAAATTGAGCTCAGTTGGAGGGAATTGGAGCTGGAATTCGAGTGGGGATCAAATGCTCTCATGTGTGGGGAGTAGTACGGAACAATTTTGGTAGAGTTTCCTTAAGGTTTGTTTCGGCACCTCTCATGGCCGAGAGGGGGTGGTGTTTAAATAGAGGTGGCTGGAGAGCCTCGCAGGGATGACGAGGGTTGGGATCGAGTTGCTTAGGTCGAGGCGGAACAGCCATGGTGGCTATTGGGCATGGGGCGGCTCGGCAAGGTGGAATTCCAAAGTTTGGCTCCTCCCCATGTCTCGGCCATGGAGTTTTCCGGCGACCCAGGCGGCTGGCCGGCAGGCATGGGTCACCCTCAGGTCCAGGTGGGTCAGGGTTGGGGTTTAGTGCAGTCAATTGGACCTTTCCATGTGTAAAGGGGATGGCTTGGAGTGGAATGGGGAAGAGGTCATTTTGGCTTGGTTTGGGTCAACCCACCTTTTGGGCTTGGTTCACCTCCCCATGGCTGATTTGGGCTGAGAGAGGATCAGATGGATCAGCTAGGAAAGGGTGGAGAAGTCACCATCCATGAATATTTTGATTAATCATGGATTAAGGTGAAGCATAAAAAGGGTTAAAACCTTTTTAAGGGGGCTTAAAGAGGCTCCTCCTTTTGGCATTAATGGCTTGATCACATGTCAAACCTTCCATGGCTTCATGTGGCTTGTCCATGGCTTGCATGGCTTGTCTTTGGCTTGGGGAAAAGCTTGGTCGATTTCATGAAAATGGATTTTAGAAATTTTTGGTAATTTGATGGGAATTTGTATGAAGCTTGATTTGGAATGGTTTAATGATGATTTTGAAACTTAGGGGTGATATCAATTAAAGGTATGATGAAAAGAAATTGCCATGTGGGCTTTAGGGCCAATTTTGGGCTTTTGTATTTGGTGGAAATGGGCTTTTAAAATGGTTTAGGGAAGTGGGCTTTTGGATTTTAAAATGGATTTTAGGATGAAATTTTGGCAAAGGCTTGGGCCAAATAATTGTTGGGTTTAGCTCATAGATGTGTCATGAGTGACTTGGAGCAAATTGGGAGTGATTTGGGTTTGAATTGGGTTGAATTTGGGCTTCTTTGGTGAATGGGCCAATATAGGTCAAATTGGGCTAACTTGGGCCAATGTTGGGCTAGGGTTGAAATTGATGTAAAATTAATGTTGGGAAATGTTTATGGGAGTGTTTCAAAGAGGTTTTGACTTTGTTTGGGCTTTGATTTTTGGGTTTGGGCTCATTTGGGTTAGGTTTGGGTTTAGGTCAAAATTGGGCCTTTTAGCTTTGGGTTGAATTTGAGTGGGGTTTGGGTCTAAATGTTGGGCAAATCATGTTAGTGTTTTGTTTGTGGGAATGTTAAGGAATATTTGGAAAAGATTTGGGGTTAATTGGAGTTGAATTGGGTGAGTTTGGGTTAGGTTTGGGTCATGAGTCCAAATTGGGCTTTAAGGCCAAAAGTGAAATTGGATCCAAATGTCAATCAAATTGGACTTGGATTTGGTCTAGATTGTTATTGGGAATGTTGAATTGAAGTTTAGAATTGAATTGGACCAGAATTTGGGTCAATTGGGTAGGTTTGGTTTGACATTGGGTTCACTTAGGGTTAAAATGGGTCAAATTGGGGGTTTTGACAAACGTAGGGTAAATTGACAAAATTGGCCCATGGTGTAGTTGAACAAAATGAAATTGGGAATATTTGGGATTTTCCAAAATTTTCTGGGAATTTTCTGAATTTTTGGATTTTTGGGTCAAGAGGGGTATTTTGGGTATTTGGAGGGTATTGGGAGGTATTTTTGGAATTTTTGGTATTTTTGGGTATGGATGGTCAATTTGAGTGGAGAGAAATGTTTAGGAATGATTTTAGAGAATTTTGGGTGATTTGGAAATTTTTGAGAAATTTGGGTAGTTTCAAGGGTTTTGGGTAGGCTAAGCGGGTGTAGGGTCCTGACGGTCAAAAATTGAAAGTTTGCAAAAACGAAGATTGAGTAATTGTAAGTGGAATGAAATCATTTTGGTTGGGCCATGATGCCATATCAAGCCCACATGAGCCATGAAGGGACTCATTTGAGGCATCCACTATGTTGTTCCTAACCTCTTGCGCGAGGGCTTAGGGGTTAAGGACCATCCATGTGAATCACCTTCATGAGTCGGGAGGTCAAGTTAGGTATGGGTGTGTTTTTAGGATGTGTGTGAAAGTGTAGTGTATAGGTGTAGTGTGTGTGTAAGTCGGCCCCTTCACTGGACCGGGTCACCTGGGGTAGTCACTAAGGCCGAAGAGTCCTATAGGAACTCATCCTTTAAACTTCCACATTTGATTTCAACCCTCCAGGTGATTAGGGGTCTACGGTCAAGTTTGTAGAATTTGCAGGGAGTTAAGAAGTGGTTTGAATTTCTAAAAAGGTGGGTCCCAATTCTAGTCCTCTAAGACAGTCAAAGGAAAAGCCTAAGGCTAGATCCTAAGTACTAAAAAAGAAGAAGAGAAGACCTCATCAAAAATGAGGTCAACAAAAGTCTGAATAAATGTTTTCCTTACAACAAAACAAAATGAATAAAAGGAGACCACTTCAACCTTGAACTTTAGAACAATCCCTAGCATCGTCCTCCCTAATTACTTGTGTTCCCTCGGTGCCTTTAGACTTCTTGTTCGCTGATTTTTCCCCATCTTCTGAATTTAAAAGAAGCACACCAAACTCCTTTTTTGACCACTTAGAATCAACTAGCTTATGCTTCACGAAACTTTTGATTGTGAAGGGAGTGCCAACTAGAATTTGACAAGAAACACCCTCGACATGTTCCTCTTAGGTAGTCAACATGGACATTTTCTCTTTCAATTCCTTGTTCTCTTTTAGAAGAATAGCCACCTGAACCTCATACTGCTGAGCCTCAAACTTTCTCTCCTGGATGAAAAGCTTCAACCTCTCTTTCGCCACATTAACTCTCCGTTTCAACTTTTGAATTCACAAGGCAGACTTCCTGGCCTCCTCCTTAACTCTATCTAAGAGAAGGCCCTGAAAGTGTAGAGCATCCCAAGAAAGGGTATATATTGGTTAGTCAACTGAGTCTTCTCCAAGGCAGAAGACCAGATTATCTCCATAAAAAACTAGGGGTAGTCCCAACTTAGAGGAGTGTTAGGGAAAAACTCAGTCTCCCTGAGTATGAGAGTGTAGTGACTGCTCGTCTAAACTCTAACTGCTCAATCATGCAAAAATAACAATCAGGCGAAACTGCCCCCTCTTTCATGGGAGGAGGAAGTAAGCTAGTATCAGGAGCAGGGGTCTTTCCTTCTCTCCAAGGGACATCACTCTCCATTTCCTCCGCGATCCCTTACTCGTCTTCTGACTCAGTCCCAACAGAGATAAGACACGAGGCATGACTCACCTCACCCCGTTCCTACAAAACTATAAATGAGGTCTCCCCTTTTTCCACCGAAACCACTTCGATTGAGGAATGCATAGACAGAGCCCTAAAGTCAGGAATACTTGATAATTAAAGAGAGTCCTCCTTGCTTCCCTCAGAAAAATCTTGCAAATTATACATGAATTATATAAATGCATTTCACACAAATAAGCAAGAAAATAACAGCCACCAACCTACAACATCCCCTTTCGTTGACTTGATTGAGTCCGACACCTAACTGTGCTAAGTGATGGAGGGCCACCTTTTCCTTGGGCTTCTTTGAAGCCACCATCTCTTTAGCAGCCTTCTCCTAAGAAACTTACCTATTTTTGGTTGGCCTCCACATATCCTCAGTCATGGTATTAGCACCTTCCGAATGAATCATTCGCTCGATCACTTTAGAGTCGAGGTATTGAAATAATGAAAGGTGCTGACCCACAATCAGCGCCTCGTAATCTCGGAGATTCACATGTAAGGTCTTCATCTTCTTTACCTCGCACTCTATCGTGAAGTATAGATTCCCCTGCCACTCGCACATGAGGCAACCAAAACTTCATTTTCTAGTCAAACCTTGTTCTCAAGGCCCAACAGTTGAACCTTGGGTCTCGTGACAAATTAGATGTAGCCATCGTGACCTATCCTAATCAAGAAGAAGTGGTTTATGAGTTTGTTTGACCATGAGATTTTCATCATTCGACAAAAAAGTACATAAGTCATGACACTAGCGATTGAATTAGGAAGAACTAGGGCGGGAACGATCCCATAGTGATTGAAATTCGACTACAACTCTCACAAAAGGATAGCCGAAGACCCATCTTAAAGTGATAATTGTAAAAAACTAAGTCGGGATAAAAACTACCTATGGCTCGATGTGGCTGGCTACCAGTCCAAAAAAAAATCGTGGGGTCAAGAAAGAAATCATCCTGGATCTCATTCACAACCGCCGCGGAGAGGACCGAAACATTCATAGCTTGAATCAAACCAAATAATTCCTAAGATAACTTCCGAACCATGAAGCCTAAAATACTATACATGAGAAGAGAGGGAAGAAGGGGGGGGGGGTGAAGGGAGATGATAAATCGAGAAGAAGAGGAAGCCTATGATAGGCTTCCTCTTCTTCTCGATTTGTCATCATATATATATATATATACTAGTGTGATGGGAACCACACAACACTCAAGATAGCACAATATTACCATAAATAAAAATTTCATTTTATTCATTTCTTTTATTTAATCACGTAAAGGAGGGGTGCATCGCACAAAACTCTCGGAAACAACTAGGAAACAAAAATCATAATGAGATGATCATTCTCGGCTTCATTTGAGACAAACCCTCAGTGATGCTGTAGTTCATACATAAATTCAACACCACACTTGAAGTGGTCATTCTGACTATCCCTTGGCTGAGAGCCGAGGCCGTCTCTGACAGCCGACAACTCCAAACAAAAGCGCGCCATCTCTTCACGGGCAACACACATCTCCCCCAAAAAGATAATAAACTCCTCACGAAGTACAAAAACTTTATTTTTCACAGGACTGACTCTCTCTAAGTTTTCAAAAACTCCTTTGTCACTATCTCCCCAAGGATATCCCATAAAACGAAGGAAACGTTCATCCATTTCAATAAGATGATGCATTATGAAGTTTAACGACACCCAGTACCCTACAATTTCCTCCTCTTCCCTCGTTGCGTGGGATGAAACTTGATAAACCAAACTCTTGCCCTCACCGGAAGAAAAGTTCTTCTCCACCCTTTGCTCCACATCACTCTACTCAACACCCTGCTTCTCGACACCTCGCTCCACAACACACTGCTCCACAACGCATGCTCTAAAGCACCTTGTTCCGCAGTGACCACTCCCCCCATGATGATTTGTTCAACAGTGGTCGAATCAGGGTCAGCATCAGTATTTGTTGATACAGAATCGATTGTCAGTATTTCTCTAATTGCATTAAGGAAGAAAATACAAGTATTCAAGAAATAATCTAAGCCACATACCCAAGAGACGGTTCCAATTAGATGTGTTATAAGAGGTAACACCCTAAATAGCCTTCATCTGCTCTCTGTCAGGGATCGAACGATATTCTCATTCCAAACACCGCTTCATCCATACCACCCTGAGAAGTTGTTTCCCCCGCAATGGTCTGGGTCTGCATTCCTTTACCTCCAACAAAAACACCAACGTCTGATAGATAGCCAATGAGGCAATAACCTGGATGACCTTCGAACCCCTCCTGGGTTTGCCCGAGACGAATTGTTGAGGAGATCAGAGGATCTAACTCTATCCCTACAATCTTTAGTCCTTAACCTTTATACAACTCTTTTTTGAATCATCTCCCCTGCAGGAACTTCACTCTCCGGTTTACTCTTTGTATATGGTATACGAGCCTTCACCCGCATGTCAATCATAGCCTTAAGAAGGGCATTCTTGTTAGTAGATGATGCTCCTCCACTATAAATAGCATCAGAAATTGATGGGAGACGACGGGAGATCCAAGAAGAGAGAAGAAAAGGAGAAGGCACAAGCTTTTCCTATCCGATGACTTATATATAGCGGTCTGGGCATAGAAATCCAGGAAAGTCCATTATTATGTAATAATGTTATTTAATTATTTCTTAAATATTAAGAAAGATTCCACTATCCTTGTGTATTATGTAGCTTCCAAGGAGCAAGAGAATCATTGAACTAAGTATATATACAAAAAAATATGTCAATACGAACCTCAAGGTAGATTGATAGCTTTGGAGGATGGTGCGATCGATAGGACATACCTGGTCGACGATTGACGGATTGAGTGCTTGAAAGGGAGGTGTTTGGATTGAGCGATTGAAATAACGTGTCAGAAAATTTCCCACGGGATGAAGAGATACCCTACGAACAATCGGTAGATTACTCAGCTTCAGATCAAGTACCGATGGAGTCAAGGCAGGGCAAGTGGTTGATGAACTTCTTACCAACCGATATCAATCCACAAGTCTTGTTATATTCAAATATCTTTTTAATTACTAAAAGGGGTGAAGGCTAATTGTTAGGTATGGCTCATATACCAAATAAGGAACAAATATTGGAGCGGTGCGAGCGAATCTGGGGAGTTTTATTATGTGGGTTGGGGTGCGGGTGGCAACGTCCCACGGTATAGTACAACGGTAATTTTGTAATTATATATTGTAATTTAAGGTTATAAATAGATCCTGTTGTAACCCTAGGATCAATTATTGTATTCTGTACTCTTTTCTTAAATTGAAAGGAAAATCGCCGCTCTGCTCCCGAGGATGTAGGAATGTTTGCTGAACCTTGTTAAATCTATGTGTGTTATTTTAGATTTGTGTCGATTCTTGCATTTATTTTCCCTAAATTTCTCAACAAGTGGCATCAGAGCTAGATTATAGGGCATAGAAGTGATTGGCGCAAGAATAAGAAGATTTGGCAGGTATGGCGATTTGGCAGAGGTGTTCGACTAAGTTTGTTAATTGCGGTATTCACGAATTTGGTGAGGAGGATTTGTAGGGCTTTGCAAAACTTGGAGGGCTTGCAAATTCAGCGAAGCTGCAGGTCCATGACCAGGCTTCTGAAGCATCATTCGGGACAAGAGGCTGCGTAGTTCAGCTGGACGAGAGGATTCGCCTGTTATTCAGGGATGCAGAAGACAAAGGAGCTTGGTTCAGCGAGCAGGAAATCTTCGTGCAACAGAGTTCGACCCAGGGCGTTCAGGATGGAGACGGAGAAGGAATTAGGAAATCTTTGATTTCTACTCGAAGGAATATTCCTTCTAGAAATTTCGTTAGCCAGAGACAGAGGAGAAAGGCAGGAAAGGAAGGCAATCTACCTTGCTGGATGCGGAGAAGAAAATTACTTTTCTAGGAAACTTAATTAAGGAAATATTTCAATCCATTTTTGAAAAGATCCTATTTGAAAAGATTTTGTTTTGAGCAAATCCGATTAAGGGAAATAGTAGATTCTGGCTTCAGTAATTTCACAATTTAGCAGATGAATTTACAGAAAAGTTCTTTGTAGAATTAATTCCAGATGACAATTTCTGGTGCACAATTCGAGTTGGTGAAGTTCAATGGAAATGAGAACTTCAGATTGTAACAAACAAGAGTAAAATATTTGTTGGCACAACAAGGAATTTTGAAGACTTTGTGAACTACGAAGCCTGATAACATGGAGGATGAAGATTGGGAAGAATTGCAACAAGTGCAAGGAGACAGGTCGTATGAAGAGGGATTTTGAAGGCTTTGTGACCATACGCCTATGCCTGACAGATGAGGTTATGTATCACATGATGAATTTAAAATCTCCAAGAGTGGTATGGAAGAAATTAGAAACTCAGTTTATTTCTAAATATCTGACAAATATGTATCTAAAACAAAAGCTGTATGGGCTGAAGTTGTAAGAAGGTTATGATCTAGCGCAACATGTGAATGACTTTAATCAAATAATTACAAATTTATCACGGCTTGATGTGAGTATTGAGGATGAAGATCGAGTAATGATATTGTTGTGTTCATTACCTTCTTCTTAATGAATGCCTGGTAACTACTCTGACATATGGAAAAGAAACTATTAAAGTTGAAGAGATTACTGCAGTATTTTTGGCTCACAACCAGCAGAAGCAGAATGTAGGGGAAAGCTCTTATGGTGACAGATTATATGTTAAGGGTAATCGAGATCGTGGAAGGAAGAAAGAGAAGGAGGGTTCTTGAAGGCGAAATTCTAGATCCAAGTGTAAAGGAAAAAAAGACGATTCATTACTACAAGTGCAAGGAGCTAGGTCGTATGAAGAGGGATTGTCCGAAGCTCAAGAAGAAGACTGAGGAGAAACGTGATGCATCATCCAAGTTTGTAAATGTAGTATAGAGTGACAATTCGGATGTCAGCGATGGTGATCTGCTTTCAGTTTCATCAACTTATTTCATAGATGCATGGATTCTTGACTCATGATGCTCTTATCACATAACACCTAACATGAGTGGTTTACTTCATATAGGTCAACTAATTTTGGTTTAGTCTATTTAGGTGATGATAGATGCTGCAATATTATTGGTATTGGTGAAGTCAGAATCATGATGTATGATGACACTGCTAAAACATTATGTGATGTTAGACACATTCCAGATTTGAAGAAGAATTAGATTTTCCTGGGAGCTCTACATAGAAATGGTTTTATTCCTAAGGCAGGTGAGGATAAGAAAACCATCAGAATTGTTAAGGGTGCACTGACTGTGATGAAAGGAAAATTAACTGCAGGTAATATCTACAAACTGTTGGGGAGTATAGTTGTAGGTGGAGTCATTCTGTTGAGTCAGACGATGATAGTACAAAACTATGTAATATGTCTAGGTCATTTTAGTGAACATGGGATGGCTGAATTTCATAAAAGGAATTTTTTGCATGGTGTTAAAAGCCGCAAGCTCGATTTCTGTAAGTTTTGTGTTCTTGGAAAACAGACTAGAGTCAGTTTTATGACTGAAAAGCATAAAATTGAAGAGATTCTTGATTATGTGCATTCTGATGTATGAGGCCCTACCAGAGAATTGTAATTGGGAGCTCACAGTATTATGTTACATTTATTGATGATTTCTCCAAGAAAGTTAGGGTGTATTTCTTGAAATTGAAATATGAAGTTTTCTCTAAATTCAACTGTGGAAAGCTAAGGTGAAGCAAAATGGTATAAAGATCAAGTATGTGAGGTCTGGTAATGACACAAAGTACATAGATTCACAGTTTCAGAAGTTCTGTGAGGAGCATGGGATTCAGAGGCATTTTTCAATGCGCAAAGACACCACATCAGAATGACGTTGCAGAAAGGATGAACAGGTCCTGAGCTGAAAGGGCAAGATGCTCGAGACTGAATGCAGGGCTTCTTAAAAGCTTCTGGGCAGAGGCTGTGAATATGGCATGCTATCTCATCAATAGATCACCTCGGGCATCATTGGGTGGCAAAGTTGTAGAAGAGGTATGAACATGTAATCCAGTTAAGTTTGATCATTTACAAATTTTTGGTTGTTCCATTTATGTGCATGTACCTAAATATTAAAGATCAAAACTTGATCCAAAATCTAAGAAGTGCATCTTTTTGAGCTATAAGAAAGGTGTGAAGGATTCAAGTTTTGGGATCTGATTGCAAAGAAGGCGGTAATCAGTAGAGATGCATCCTTTGATGAGCAGTCCATGTTGCAGTAGAATTAAGACAAAGTGTTAGGGAACCGTTCCAGTTCAGACATAGTGCAGATGAATCTAAAACAACATTCAGTAGCAACTGAGAGAGATGAAGGTTCATATGAAACACCTAGTGATTCTAGTACAGATTACTTGTAGAATTATAATCTTGCTAGAGATAAACAGAGACACACCAATATAAGGCCTCCTAGCATATTGGGTTATGAAGACTTGGTCTCTTGTGCACTCCTCATCAGCAGAAATGATCCAGTCAATTTTCAAGGAGCTATCACTAGCCAGGAGAAAGAGAAATGGATGGGTGCAATGGTTGAGGAGATTGAGTCTTTGCAGAAAAATTACACATGTGAGCTAGTTTAGCTTCCTGAGGGAAGGAAGGCTATTGGGTGAAAATGGGTCTACAAAAGGAAGCCAACAGTATCAGAAAAGGAAGGGGAAAAGTTCAAGACTCGACTGGTAGCAAAGGGATTTTCACAGCAGAAGGGGATATATTATGATGAAATCTTTTCTCCTGTGGTCAGACATACTTCAATCAGGACGTGATGCTTGCATTAGTAGCTATTTGAGATTTGCATCTAGAGAATATAGATGTTAAAACTGCATTCCTGCATGGTGATTTGGAGGAGAAAATTTACATGGAGTAGCTAGAAAGGGTCACTCAACCTGGACACGAGCATCTGGTTTGCAGGTAAAAAAAATCACTATATGGGTTGAAATAGTCTCCAAGAAAATGGTACAAGTGGTTCGACTCCTACAAGATTCAGATTGCTGCAAAGAATATGCATGATGCCCATGGTTTGAAAGCTTTATCGACCTGGGAATTTGACATGAAAGACTTGGGTCCTACAAAGAAGATTCTCGGAATTGAGATTTAGAGGGATATAGGCTCAAGACGACTATGTTTATCTCAATGAGGCTATTTTGAGAAAGTGCTTGACAGGTTTGAGATGACCAAAGTAAAGCCTGCGAGCAGTCCATTGACAAATCATTTCAAACTTTCTTCAGAACAGTATCTGAAGATAGATGAGGAAATCAAAGACATGAAAAAGGTTTCTTATGCAAGTGCAGTTGGTTGCTTGATGTATGCAATGGTATGTATTTGTCCTAATTTGGCTCATGCTGTTACTCAAGTCTGCAAATACATGTCTATACCAGGAAGGCGACAATTGGAAGCAGTCAAGTGGATTTTCAGGTATTTGAAGGGTACTGTGTGACATGAAATTATTTTTTGGCAGTCAGCAGGATGATCCTTCAGTTGTGGGGTATGTTGATTCAAGCTATGCAGGTGATTTAGATGACAAAAGGTCTACAACAGGGTATGTGTTTACTCTTAATGGAGGGCCTATATGCTGGAAATCAACAGTTCAGTCTATTGTTGCATCATCTACTACTGAAGCTGAGTACATGGTAGTAGCTGAAGCTGCTAAAGAAGCTTTATGGCTTACTGGGCTAGTAAAGGAACTGGGTGTTGAGCAAGGTGGATTTCAGTTGCATTGTGATAGCCAAAGTGCTATTTATTTGGCTAAGAACCAGGTGTACCATACGAGGACCAATCACATTGATGTCAGGTATCACAAGATCAGAGAATTGATTGCTTCTGGTGAGATACTGTTGTAGAAGATTCACACTAATGAGAATGCAGCTGATATGTAGACAAAGCTAGTTACTATCAACAAGTTCTTACATTGCTTGGACTTGTTGAATATTCACAGTTGCTAGAGAAGCATGGTGGCCCAACACACATTAATTCATGTGTAACTCCCAGATATCTTTTCTTCTAAGGGACTGGATATTCGCCAAGGTGGAGATTTGTTAGGTATGACTCATATACCAAATAAGGAACAGATGTTGGAGCAGAGCGAGTGAATCAGGGGAGTTTTATTATATGGGTTGGGGGTGCGGGGGCAACGCCTCGCGGTACAGTACAAGGGTAATTTTATAATTACATATTGTAGTTTATGGTTATAAATAGTTCCTGTTGTAACCCTAGGATCGATTATTGTATTCTGTACTCTTTTCTGAAATTGAAAGGAAAACCGCTGCTCTGCTCCCAAGGACGTAGGTATCTTTGCCGAGCCTTGTTAAATCTCTGCGTGTTCTTCTGGATTTGTGTCGATTCTTGTGTTTCTTTGTCCTAAATTTCTCAACACTAATGATAAGGAACAGATCTGTAATTTTGTAAGACCGAGGCTTATTCCTATAAATAAGATGGTTCATATTTTGAATAAGCGGTACATATTCTTAATGTTTCACACTGTACTCTTCCATATATTTCCCTACAACTTGGATTAAGCAAGTTAATATTAAATTTGTCACAATGAAGACTTGTCGTATTGGTTTTGAGATAATTACCAACATAACATCCAAATTTGATATTTATTTTTGAATACTGGAACTCATATTTTTCCACATATTTGTGGATGTTACAATTAGGACTGGCAATTTGGCTCGTTGTTCGCGAACAGCTCGTGTTCGGCTCGTTAAGTAGCTCGTGTTCGGCTCGTTCGTTAAGCCTAACGAGCCGAACACGAACAAATTTTTAAGCTCGAAATGTTAACGAGCCGAACACAAACAATCGTTTGTTCGCTCGTGTTCGGCTCGAATTAGCTCGAAATAAAAAAAAATAATCATATAATTATCTATATAATAATTTATTATATATATTATATATATTTATATTTAAGTTTAAATCATAACTGCTATGTAGTAGTAGCGTGGTTATGCTTCTTGTTTCCATTCATTCTGGTCCAGGTTTGAATCCGTGCTAAACATATATTTTTCCAATTAATTTTAACGAGCCAATTTCGAGCCGAACACGAGCCGAACACGAACAAGCCCATTTCGAACACAAGCCGAACACGAACACACCTTTCACGAGCCATTTCGAACACGAGCCGAACACGAGCCGAACTAATTTCGAACGAGCCGAACACGAGCCAAGCCTGAGCTCGCTCAAGCTCGGCTCGTTTACAGCCCTAGTTACAATCATATAATATCAGTAGAAATTAGAAATTATACTGATTAAAATTTTTTAAATTTTAATTTTTAAATAAAAATTATAATAACTTTAATACTTTAATAAAATAATTTCTTTAAAGAAATGTCAGCCTCAAATGTAATATAAGCCATTCGAACTTAGGATCTTACGACAAAAAAATAAATTATACTCCATCATTATATCACCCAGATACACATCAACAATCCTCTTTATTCATTCCAGTTCATTCAGTGAAGAAATATAAGCCTTCCCTTCTCGATTCTGCTAAGTTGCGCTTTCTTGTCATCGTCCTCGTCATGTGATCAGCACGTTCCCATGTCACGAAAGCAGGGTAGGGATCACGTGACAAGTCCATTATAAGCAAGAAAAATCAAAGGTGCAGAAAACTGGTCCAATGATTTATTGGGGTAAAGCTCACCGTCCGACACGTAACGTGCAACAACGGCCACAAATGACCATCGACGTCAGCAGACGTTATACTCATGGTATATCATCTCCGTTCCGGAGGCGGTGGTGATGGCGGCGTTGTCGTGGCGGCGGAGAATTTGAAGCTCCTTCTGGCGGCGAAGCTCCAAGACCTTGCGGTGAGAGTTAGAGTGCTGCGTTAGAACGAAAGTTGGGCTTGCCGCCGGCCGGTACTCCGGCACAAGCCTCCCGGACTTGAACCGCACGCCGCAAGCGTTGCAGAGCGTTTTCGGCCCGAGAGGACCCGTCCGCCACTGCGGTGTCTTATCCGATGCGCAGTGAGTGCACCGCCGCATCCCTTCTCCGACCGCCACTTTACCTGCTGCTCCTTGTTTCTTTCTGTTACATCCTTTGGGTGTCGGGAAGTCTGATGAAGAAGATGATGATGTCGTCGAGGAAGAAGGCGTAAGAGATGACCACGGTGAGGCTGCGAGCTGATTCACTGCGCCAGATTCGGCGCCGGAGATCATGCCGCGGGATCTCTTGCTCCTAGCTCCTCGTACTACTGTGGATATGCCGGTCCGATGGATGATGTTGGGGACCATTGTCTCCGTTGCGAGAGATTGGACCGGTTCGTCGGAGAAAGAATCCTCTACGAATTTTGACAGCCATTCCAGCTCTGCTACTTCATCAGTCTGCAAAATAAGACAATTTTTCTAAAAAATTAAGTAAAAATTATAAAATGTTAAGGAATAAAATGATTAATTTTAACTTTATCAATTGAATGCTCTCTCTCTCTCTCTCTATATATATATATATATATATGTATAGCCTTTGCAAAAGAAATATTTAAGGATTTTTTATAAAAGTAATTATTTAATTCTATATCAAATTTAAGTTAATTATCGAACCACCACTACTAATTGGAAAGAACGATTGTCACTTCGTTTCAAAAGCTGCTTACTGGTATGTAGATATCGTCAGCGACGGAGGCATGGTGTGGATAATGACATTCGGGATTGGAATTAATGTCAGCGAAGGTGAACTGCGCCGCGGTAAGGAGGCTAGCGTCAGCAGCAACCAAAGAGGAGGAAGAAGAAGACGATGAGTGGAAATCATGTTTGGTGAAATCAAGCATATCGTCAACCCTAAGCGTCTCTGAGGCTGTTGGCCTTCCGTATATATATGCCGGGGTGGCTTCCGGCCCGAACGCCGCCGGCATCCCCATTCCCATGCCAAACATAGTCTCCCATTGCGAAGCCATCTCAACAAGTATGAAAACGAACTAAGAGCAGGAAAGTCTGTGTGGAACTAAGAGTAACGAGGGAGGCGTGGGATGCAGATTAGGATATATGTATAAATAGTGAGAGGTGAGAAGAAAGAGACAGTTTTTAGCTAGCAAAGGGGAAAGATGAAATTTTTTATTACAGCGACTATAATGGGTGGAATTTTTATTCGGTCCGGACAGCGTACGCAGCGCTGCGTCCGGTAGCCAATAAAAACGCGCCACGTGGATTTCTGGACCCCACCATGGCACGTTTGAAAAAAAAGGCTTTTTATCTCAATTCTGCCGACCCGACCCGACCCGAGCAGAAATTTGCCGAAATTTTTGCCGCTTTATTTTCCCGCCAAATCATAAAGGCATTTTTTGTCTCCATTATATTTAGGATGCCGACATTTAGGGTTTTTGTCTGACCTACCTTGTCGTGGAGTAGCGGAGCTGAAATTTGATTTTTGGAGGGACGACGCAGTAATGAGGTGGATTTTTTATTCATGGAGGTGCTGAGATTCCTGGATGAGGGTAGAGCAAGTGAAGATGGATTTAGAAGATGATTATATAAATTATTGTTTACGTTCTGCATTCGTAAAATTTAGGTTTTATTGTCTTATAAGTTTCGTTTTATTTAGAGAATTTTGTTTTTGGTATTATTAGAGTTTTATTTAAGTTGTAATTCAGTATTATTCGAGTAACACTGAAAGCGACACCGTAAAAGTTTTCTACAGTTTTAATTTAATGTAGGAGTTGGCAATGTTTTGGTTTGATTTTAATAACATTTTGGCTTGTATTGCTGATTATATTTACGTTCTGCTTTGTAACATCTAGGTTTTATTTTCTTATAATATTTGTTTTATCGCGGAGTTATGTTTTCGGCCAAAAAAATACAGCTATAAAACACTTATAATATTTCTCAAATACAACGGCTGCGTGTAAGAAATACGGACTTTAAACGTGTTGTATTGTAGTTTATTTTGTTCGTGCGAGTATATTGGATGATTTTTCGCCGTGTTTATGACGGTTTATTCCAAATTACCCGCGAGGTTTAACGATCAAATCGGAAATGCTCTAAGAGTGTTTTTTCCAGTTTATTACGTCATCGGAAAATACTTTATTACGAGTTTATTTGAAAATCGAATATTGTCATTAACGTGATTATGAAGGCAAAATACAACTCTAGAATAAAAAGATAATACAAAATATAACAAAAATAAAATTGAACGGTGCGGAAAATACAACTCCGAAAATACAAGAATACATCAACGATACAACCGGAGATATCTAATACGTCCATCTTTACGATTTAACTTTATTGTATTTGAACAATATCTATGTTGCTTTACGGTCGTATTCAGTAACGTTCCGCCCAGTTGTTGGAATAAAACGCGAAATATTCTAATACAACAGGCGCGGTAGTATTAGAGATATTCTGCACTCCTATACAATACAACAGTGCGACTTAACTCTGTTGTATTTGAACGATACCTATGTTATTTTAGGGTTGTATTTAGTCGTATGACGTAGAGTGGTATTTTTTTCGTTGTATCAACGGCGATATACTCGGAACTCAACACAGTTAAATCGTAGATGGATGTATCATAGATCTCTACTTGCATTGTGAAAATATCATGGTATTTTTTTAGTTGTATCAATAAACATTTTCGAATAAATAGTCCAGCATATTCAGTGTTGTTTTGTTAATGAAAATAGTTATATATTAATGTAATACTTAAAAGTTTATATTAGAGAAAATAATAATTTTAAAAAATTGCATTATTATCAAAATTTTAATATTACTAATTGCATAATTTTAATAGAGGTTAATAAACTCTAAAAACAATAGGAATATCACTCAGATACAACCACAGTCGGCCATAAGTGGAGTAAAAGCGGTTGTATTAGAATATTCCTTGTTTTATTCATGAACAAAACAGGTTGTATTGGAATATTCCGCGTTTTACTACAACTCGTTGGAATACGACAGCTATACGACGGAGATATAATTTGAATACAACGAGTTAAATACTCCAATTCGAGTCTTGTTTTGTAATCGAGAAAAGTTATATACTTATGTAATACGTAAAAGTTTATATTAAAGAAAATAATAATTACAAACAATTGCATAATTATAAAAATTTTAATATTACAATACGCGTAAATTTAATATCATCTAATACACTCTAAAAACGATCGGAATATTACTTGGATACAACCGCGCTCGGGCATGATTGGAGCTAAAGCGGTTGTATTGGAATATTCTTTGTATTATTCATGAAAAACGCCGGTTGTATTGGAATACGAACAGAATATTCCAATACAACCGCTTTAGCTCCAATCATGCCCGAGAGCGGTTGTATCCAAGTAATATTCGGATCGTTTTTAGAGTGTATTTGATGATATTAAATTTACGCAGTTATAATATTAAAATTTTCAAGAACTATGGTAAAAAATATTTTTTTTAAATTGTCTTGCCCTTTTGAAATTCGGCGCCAATGCCCGGAAATACAATCTGGAAACGAAACGTCTTGTCGAGTACTTTCCCGGAGGAATACTACGCACCACTTTTTACCGGTCCAAAATTAAAATTTCTAGGGTTTCTGAGTATTTCGTTCTCTAGTCGAGTAGAGAAGAACGTTATCCAACTTCTGAAATTTACGTCGATGGAAGCAGAGAACACAGTGATGGAGTCAGAAGATATGATGGAAACAGAGGTTCGGCTGAATGAGGAGCAACAATCCGATCGACCTACGCAGAAGACCAAATACAAGAAAAAGAATAAGGGGACCGCGGCAAAATGGTCACCGGCGACGGTTCGTCGAGGTACTACTCGTAATCTACCTTCGTATTTTTATTAGCGAGATAGCATTATTATACTTAAACTCGAAACAATACCGAAGTACAAGCCGAATATCCGTAATATGTTCCGAATACGACCTAAATAAAATCGAGGAACTTCCGAGTGTGTAACCTAACCGCAAGCCAAAACATCTAAACACAATAATATTCATATAAACAATAAATGTTACGAAAATAAAACGCGAGCGTAGAAATAAAATTGAAATAAAATCAAAAAACAACTAGAACAAAACTCGAAAAACTCTTAAAACTACAATAATACAACTAAGGCTTTTTTTTTTTGTTCTACAGGTTTCTTAACTCGAGAAACATGAGTCGTAGATGTCGGCCGTCCTCTGTGAGGGAGTTACTTGATGTGGTCGAGCTGCAGATCTACGAAGGCTGTCATGAGTAATCTCGATAGGCCGAATATTCGCCGGTTCTTTGATTTGCCTCCGTATCCCCGGGACAATATTCTCACTCTGCAAATACTACGGTGTTGGAGGCATGACAAAATGTTGTTCAAATTAGGTGGGAAAGAGCTTAGATTGCTGCTCGATGAAATTGCACTTTTAATTGGGATGCCAAACGGAGGACCAATGCCGAAGTGGAAGCTACGTCCATCGGCGACAATGAATGCTCGTTAACATAAAGGACGGACTATTAGTGTATGCGAAGGGGATACTTCGATCCCATTTGAGAACCACTACATAAAATATCCGTTGTCAAACTTATTTTTTCCATCAAGTAATTTCGGTTTTCCTTCGGACCTTGATGCCTACGGTGATAATTTAGAGTCATTCTCCTCATACAATCGGCTCGCGGCTATCCGTGAATATCTTTTAGAGCGGATCAACGCGAGTTGCCATTAAAATTAGACCGAATCGCTCAATTGGCTACATAAATGGGTTTCGTTTTTGTTAACGGTTAGTATCTTATTTAATCATTCTATTTACTTTATTGATTGATCGGTAATGCTAATGTTACATTGATTCCACGCAGCTTTGGTTTTTTGAGCACACTTCTCCAGTGCCTCCCGCAGCTCCCAATGCTAGACCAAGAATGTTGCGGTGGCCAAGGTCCCTTAAGTGGAACTCGTCACAAGCTGACCTATTCTTCAAGCGGTTAAACACTGAAACAGTGAGTCACTCCCAACGTTCTAACGAAGTACTAGCTGTGTAATGGTTAATAAAACATTTCATACCTTGTTGAAAGCGTATTTAGGTGCAAGACAAATTCAGTGATGTTACTACTGATGAACTTATGTGGATTGCCAACCTGGACGAGGGCCTTCCAAACCCAGTCCAAGTTCAACAAACTGAACTTCTATCCCCCTCTTCACCTTCATTTTCTATTGGTGGAGTTGCTGCAGATAATAACACCATTTCTTCGCTCCTAGCTACCATGACTCGCAACATCGAAGTTATGAATGAATTAGTCAGACGCCAGGAACAATGTGTACAGCAATATCAAGGAAACTTCGACACCGTAAATGTTGGGTTGACGGGGCTGCAGTTGCAAATGTCTGAGCTGAGCCAAAAGGTTGATAGGATTGAGCAACATTTATCGATCGAAGAACCCGAAGTGGCTAGAGAATTCTACCCAGTGGCCGGACCGAAGTCCCTGCTGCCGAAGACCCTACTTTTGAAATCCCTACTGCTGAAGTTGATTCTTTTGGAGACACTACGGCCGTACCGGAAGAACCTACTACCGAATTTGGAGACTCTATTTTTGGAGACCCTACTTGCTGAATTTGAAGACCCTACTTGCTTTACCGAGCAACTCGTTGAAGTCCCACCTGATGCGGATGAAAATATCATGGGAGGTCACACCTCCCAATCCGGAGAGGGTGAGGAGGAGGACACTCGTCATACCGGAGGTTGAAACCGATGTTCATGATCGAGGTTGATGTAGCACTCGTCCATACCTAGCTTGATGCGAGAGGGTGAAGCGCCGACGGAGTCGGGTGAAGAGGGTTGTGAGATCACCTTTCACATCCTTTCAATTCAAAAGAAGGAAGACGGTGAAGGATACAACAGACGAGCAGACCCCCTCACCAGGAACAAAACCCCTTGCACAGATATCTGCATTAATTGAGAAGATTATTCAGGAAACCAACGATGAAGAGACACGACAAAGGGATGATGCACCGGCTCCGGACAGTCCAGCCCCCCCCTCACCTGTGTCTTTGACCACTCCAACTCCACAGGAAGTTGCACCCAGCGACCCGGGTACTTCGAAATCATTAGTGTTGTATCAACCGGAATTACCCGTGCCTCCCCCAGTGGTATTTCTATAAATATTACTAAATCCATTTATATATGCTTCTATTTAAACATCATACATTAAAGTTGAGTTCATTTGTGCACGAGCAGCAAGAGTTGAGAGACATAGCAACGTATCCCGGTAGAGACCTTATCGAGAGATGAGCGGCGCCATGTAATTGAAAAGTTTTTGACAAATTATAAGAATCCGTACGTGCACCAACTTTTATATAATGTTTTTCACATATCTTTAATACATAAGCGACATTAAATGGGGTTGATTTTAATGCGGGAGTGATATCATCATAAATCAACGCTTCTTGTTGTTAGATCGTGGGATGATGGACGACTTGCTTTTTAATGAGTTTATCGGTAATGATCATGTCGATGCCCTCGCCGCCATCTTGTACCAAATGAAGAGGATGCATCCCACCAAGTACCAGAAATACCTTTATGTTACCCCATTATTTTGGGTAATGCCCTTAGTTTAGTTTGTTTGACATATTAATGAATGACATTAAAATTTTAACTAAATATCGTTTCCTACGGAGTTATCATAAAATGGATGGCGACCCTTATCAATTTCTCGTCACACATCACTCCCACGGCGGTATCTAACTCGGATTTTATATTTTTTCCTATTGTGCATAATTCTCATTGGGTGTTGTTGGTTTGCGATCTAAAAAATAAAAAGTGGCGAATATACGATTCTCTACCCAACGACATACACAAGGATATTTGCAAAGACTTTGTGAGTATATGGTGGACAATAATTTAATTTCCTTGACTTGTGTAGATTAAATAATGAACTGTTATATTGCACTTTGTAGATCAAACTATTTACAGCCTTAACCAGCGAATGCTTCAAGAATAGGAAACCCGCGTCATGGGGTGTGGCTCACGTCAAAGGTATTCCCAGACAGACGAACAGCGTTGACTGCGGCATGTTTGTCTGCAAATATATTGAAAGACTAACCCGTGCTACCCCGACTGACTGGAAGCGAGAGCTCAACTAGCATATGACCTCTGCTTGTGGTTTCCTTCTGTTATTAAATACAATCGAAAAGAATCTGACAGTGATTGAAATTGGTTTATTGCTTTAAGTCTATTGTTGGTTGTCGAATACTAGGTATGGTGGTTGTTTTGATGGAAAATTCCAATGCTTCATTTCTTTTGTCATTTTTTGGTGTATTGGAGAAATTATATCAATGTTCATTGTGCCTTGACTTGGATTTGCGGTTTATTTGCAGTTTATTACAGTGTATCAGATGAATTTTTACAGTATTTATTACGAGTTTCTTCCAAATGAAGACCCAACTCCGGAATAAAACTAGAATAATACAAAAATACAACTAAAATAAAACGAGTGAGAGACGGGACTTTTAATGGTTCACAAGATACAACTCGAAAATACTACAATACATCTACAAGATCTTGCTATTTATTTCGGTGTATAGGGATGATATCGGCATCGTATTCGGGTTGTAGTGCCGATGAGTTGGAGGAACACGCGGAAAATTCAATACAATCGGCGTTGTCCAGGAATAAAACAAAGAATATTCCAATACAACCGCTTTACCTCCAATCATGGCCGAGCGCGGTTGTATCTAAGTAATATTCCCATCGTTTTTAGAGTGTATTATGTGTTATTAAATTTAAGCTGATTGTAATATTAAAATTTTAATAATTATGCAATCTTATCTAAAAATTATTTCGTTTCTTATAAACTCTTAAGTATTACGTATGTAAATTTTATATATTACAAAAAACACTGAATACGGTGGACAGTATCTTCGAAACATTTTGCCGAATACAGCTGAGCGTAAATTTAATAACACATAATACACTCTAAAAACGATCGGAATACTACTTAGATACAACCGTGTTCCGCCATGTTTGGAGTTAAAGCAGTTTTATTGGAATATTCCTTGTTTTATTCATGGACAACGCCGGTTGTATTGGAATATTCGTCGTGTTCCTCCAACTCGTCTTGCTTTGTTATTGAATAAGATCCAAAAAAGAGTTTTTTTATATTAAATATTTATAATACATTTTTTTATTAAATATACTCTTTTGCATAAAGAAAAAAAGTGTATTTTTAAATTAAATTCCGCGCCACTGCCGAGGAAAGCTACGCACCTAATACTGCTCCAATGTCGACGAAATACAACTGGAAATGAAACGTCTCGAGTACTTTGCCCGGAGGAAAGCTACGCATTTATATCGCTCCAATGCCTAGGAAATACAACTGGAGACGAAACGTCTCGACTACTTTGCCCGCTACGCATTTAATAGCCCTCAAAAAATTTAAATTTTGAGGTTTTCAGAGTATTGCGTTTTCTAATCGAGTAGAAAAAAACATTAGAAGATACGATGGAATCAGAAGACCAAAAAAAGAAGAAGGGGACTAGCATCAAAATGGTCACCAGCGACAGTTCGTCGAGGTAATAGTCTTAATCTACATTCGTTTTTTTATTAAGAGATAGCATTCTTATACTTAAACTCCGAACAGTACTGAAGTACAATCTGGATAAGCCGCCATACAATCTTTCCTCTTTTAGTAATAAACTCTTAATTTATTGCAATGTTTCCTCTTTTAGAAGCCTACTCTATAAGAAAGCTTTCCTCTTTTGGGTGATATCTGGATAAGCCGCCCTACAATTCAACGGCTATATATTACATTTTTATTTTGTTGCAATTCTACATTAACCTTATAATTTTTGTCTTCATTTTCTAAACAACAAGGGAGCCGCGCATTTATTCACTTCCACCTGACCTTTTGGAGGATATATTGCTTGAAAATGATCTCTGTCTCTCCATCACCTATAAGAGATATTAGAAATTTTCGGAAAACGTGAGTATAATTTGTTATGGAATTATCATTTTTACTAATTTGCCATACCTCTTTCAATCATGTAACTATGATATAATCAATCAAAATATTGGTCTCTTTTTAGGTGCAAAAATTTCATGCAACATCTTCATGAAAAAGGGTAGGAAAATACATGGTCTTTGAAGATTGGGGCATGAACTGACACGACAAGCAAGGATATTTAAGATTTCTTCAGAGTTGTGTTGATAGCGAAAATAGTAATGCTCTCTTCTTGCTTGGATTGGTAAGCGATAAATATTTTTAAAATTTTAATAATACAATTCTCAATATTCATTTATACTTTATATATGTATTATAAAGCAATGTTCATCAAGCATAAATATCTCGATATTTTAGGAGGAGATGTGGATTCAAGAAAGAATTGAGATTGGTTTACATTATCTCCCGATAGGCTGCAAGTCAAGGGCATCTTTTTTCCAAATATACCGCGGGCTTAGTGTTGCTACGTGAAGAGACATCTCGCGCGAATGGGATCGATCTTTTGAACGAGATATCGAATAAAGTACATCAGTGTCGTGAAAAGGTTTCAAGAATCTTCCATACAATGAGTTGGAAAAAATGGTCTGTTCTACCATTTATTCATTGCAACAATTTGTTATGTGGACAACCAACTTTGGAAGCTCGAAAATAGATGGCTAAGTGAAGACCTCGTGGAAAGAAGATTCTGCGAGTGATCTTTGCAAATGGATGCATGAATATGTAATGTTTTTCAATATGAGTTTTTTATCAATATGATGTAAGCAGGGGCTGAAATTGTAAACTTTTGATCTAATCTAATCATGCCCTATCATGGTTGTGTCCTAGTAAAATTACCATCGTTTTTAGAGTGCACTAACTGGTATTAGAATTACGCAATTCGTAATATTAAAATTTTGACAATCATGCAATTTTATCTAAATATTATTTCCCTTATTGTAAACTTTTAAGTATTACGTTAGTGTATAAATCGTTTCAATTACAAAAGAAGACTGAACATGTTGGACTTCTTCTTCCAAACCGTTTGCTGAATACAACTCAAAATATTCCCTGATATATCCAAGATAAAACTGAGATCAATGATAAATCGACGTGCGATTTTTCTGTGGTGTATTGGGATTATATCGCCGTTGTATTTCGGTCGTAGTGCCGACGAGTTGGAGTAAAACGCGGAATATTCCAATACAACCGGCGTTGTTCAGGAATAAAACAAGGAATATTCCAATACAACAGCTTTACCTCCAATCATGAACGAGCGTGGTAGTATCCTAGTAATATTCCCATCGTTTTGAGAGTGTACTATCTGGTATTAGAATTACACAATTCGTAATATTAAAATTTTGACAATCATGCAATTTTATCTAAATATTATTTCCCTTATTGTAAACTTTTAAGTATTACGTTAGTGTATAAATCGTTTCAATTACAAAAGAAGACTGAACATGTTGGACTTCTTCTTCCAAACCGTTTGCTGAATACAACTCAAAATATTCCCTGATATATCCAAGATAAAACTGAGATCAATGATAAATCGACGTGCGATTTTTCTGTGGTGTATTGGGATTATATCGCCGTTGTATTTCGGTCGTAGTGCCGACGAGTTGGAGTAAAACGCGGAATATTCCAATACAACCGGCGTTGTTCAGGAATAAAACAAGGAATATTCCAATACAACAGCTTTACCTCCAATCATGAACGAGCGTGGTAGTATCCTAGTAATATTCCCATCGTTTTGAGAGTGTACTATCTGGTATTAGAATTACACAATTCGTAATATTAAAATTTTGACAATCATGCAATTTTATCTAAATATTATTTCCCTTATTGTAAACTTTTAAGTATTACGTTGGTGTATAAATCGTTTCAATTACAAAAGAAGACTGAACATGTTGGACTTCTTCTTCCAAACCGTTTGCTGAATACAACTCAAAATATTCCCTGATATATCCAAGATAAAACTGAGATCAATGATAAATCGACGTGCAATTTTTCTGTGGTGTATTGGGATTATATCGTCGTTGTATTTCGGTCGTAGTGCCGACGAGTTGGAGTAAAACGCGGAATATTCCAATACAACCGGCGTTGTTCAGGAATAAAACAAGGAATATTCCAATACAACAGCTTTACCTCCAATCATGAACGAGCGTGGTAGTATCCTAGTAATATTCCCATCGTTTTGAGAGTGTACTATCTGGTATTAGAATTACACAATTCGTAATATTAAAATTTTGACAATTATGCAATTTTATCTAAATATTATTTCCCTTATTGTAAACTTTTAAGTATTACGTTGGTGTATAAATCGTTTCAATTACAAAAGAAGACTGAACATGTTGGACTTCTTCTTCCAAACCGTTTCTCGAATACAACTCAAAATATTCCCTGATATATCCAAGATAAAACTGAGATCAATGATAAATCGACGTGCGATTTTTCTGTGGTGTATCTAAGTAATATTCCGATCGTTTTTAGAGTGTATTATATGTTATTAAATTTAAGCTGATTGTGATTTTAAAATTATAACAATTGTTTAACTTTATCTAAAAATTATTTCCTTGATTATAAACTTTTAAGTATTACGTAAGTATGTAAATTTTTTTCAATTACAAAAAAAAGACTCAACACGTTGGACTGTTTCTTCGAAACAGTTTGCCGAATACAGCTCAAAAAATTCCCTGATATTTTCACAATGTACCTGGAGATCAGTGATAGATCTTTGTGCGAGTTATCTCTGCCGTATTGGGATGATATCGGCGTTGTATTCGGGTCGTAGTGCTGACGAGTTGGAGTAAAACGCGGAATATTCCAATACAACCGGCGTTGTCCACGAATAAAACAAGGAAAATTCCAATACAACGGCTTTCTACCAAATCATGCCTCAGCGCGGTTGTATCTAAGTAATATTCCGATCGTTTTTAGAGTGTATTATATGTTATTAAATTTAAGCTGATTGTGATTTTAAAATTATAACAATTGTTTAACTTTATCTAAAAATTATTTCCTTGATTATAAACTTTTAAGTATTACGTAAGTAAGTAAATTTTTTTCAATTACAAAAAAAAGACTCAACACGTTGGACTGTTTCTTCAAAACAGTTTGCCGAATACAGCTCAAAAAATTCCCTGATATTTTCACAATGTAACTGGAGATCAGTGATAGATCTTTGTGCGAGTTATCTCTGCCGTATTGGGATGATATCGGCGTTGTATTCGGGTCGTAGTGCTGACGAGTTGGAGTAAAACGCGGAATATTCCAATACAACCGGCGTTGTCCACGAATAAAACAAGGAATATTCCAATACAACGGCTTTTTAGCTCCAATCATGCCTCAGCGCGGTTGTATCTAAGTAATATTACAGTGGTTTTTCGACTGTATTATCTGTGATTAATACAATGCAACGAATTGGGGATAAAAAACACAACTTAAAGGGTAAAACACAAGGAGACCAAAAAAGGTAACTGAATAAATCAACCATAAGCAATCTGTCTGTCATTCAATAAAATCAAAAACTATGTTCAAACAAATTATCCTATATGTTCATTAGCATCAGTAGAACAATTCTTTAGCAGTCTAGAATTCATCGTCCAGATTCATTAGCATGCTTGTGTATGTCTCTGGTTCGTTGTGATGGAGGCGAGTTCTCGGAGTAATATGAATAAAAAAATTGTAAACATCACGAGATTGAATAGTAAATAAATAGCCTCGCCCACATTATAATTTACCCGACTTAAGGGAGCCGACGTTCCAAACCGGCTTGCCTCGTTTTGGAAAACTCGTAGCATCACTTGGACCGGCATCTTTATCCGTTCCTACATAAAATTTGACACTTTATGACGGAGACGAGTATAAGTTTTAGAAATAAAAAATATTTCAACAAACTAAACTTACTTTTTCTTTTCATATTTTTTTCCCAATATCCTTTTAATCTTGAATTAGATATCCCTTTAGGACGCACCTTTACTGGGTCATTCAGATTTCTCTCTTTACATGGGGTCTTCTTCTTAGTTGTTTTTGCCTTTTGTTGGGGTTCTCTCCCATGTAATATTTCATTGGCATCAAGTGTTAGTTTGTTTAGTGTATCTAGCACAAACTTCTCAGCAACTTCATGGCCTTGCGTTCTTGTACTTATCTGGTACGCTAATTTATGAACATGTGTGCGATATATAAGACCACTTGAGACGATCGGCAACATTTGAGACCCCTTAAGATGTTGATATTCCAAACTTTTGTATATGTCCCTTTTTGCATGTGTACACCATCGAAGTAATATGTGTTTCTCGTAAATTTTGTACACGTTATCATGCTGAAGAACCCTTAGAGCGTGAGCACACGAGTAACCCCATCATTTCAAATTTTTTACAATCGCACGCGATATCCAAATTAGCTCCGTCTAGTTTCACAATCCAAGTATTTGTCCGTGTCTCTATTATCGAAGGTTCTTATGTGAAATTCTCGAATCATTGTTGGCAAATCCTTCCAAAGCAAGTCCACCCAAACCATGAAGAAACTCGACTCAAACTTCGAGTATAAATTCCGCGTGTAAAGTAAAGCAACCTCGCCTCGTAACGGGGCTGCATTTTACTGCAGGGACAATAGCAGATTGCTCGCATCGGAAATCCTCATCCTTCTCATTTCTTCGCCAAGTTTTAGCAATATGTTCAAGGGCCAGAAAACATTCAGTTACCGTGCTTGTTGGCTTGCAGAAACTATGACAGATGTTATTAGTCGACTCACTCCTCTGCGTAGATAGGATCCCCATTCCGAAAATGTCTTTATTGAATGTTGTTGACCAACGATGCCTTATATTATACAATTCATCCAACCATACATTTTCCTGAAGTTCTCCTATCTCAATCATTTCGGCCCAAGTTTCTTCGAATTCAGCTTCTGAGTCACATCTACGCATGCATTTAAAAAAGAGATCGTGTACTTATCTTGTTTTTCCCGAACCACAATGCACTTTTGAAGATAATTTTTTGTATATATGCCATTGACATAATCTATGTCTAGTGTGCGGCAAGCACTCTTGGATTGCTCTACTCATTGCTTGATCTTGGTCAGTGAATATTGTGATTGGGTGCTTGTTATTCATTATACGGATAAGGGCTTTGAATAACCACTTGAAGGACTCGATCGTTTCATCCGACAAAAAGCCAACTGCAAAAAGCACATTCTGCCAATGGTGGTTCACACCGACAATCGGCGCACAACATAGGTTGTATTTATTCAGTCTATAGCTTGTGTCAAATATTATTACATCACCAAAGCAATCATAATCGAGTCTGGACATCCCATCACTCCATAAGAAATTCAACAAACTGCCTGACTCATCAATTTGGACGTCCCACGCAAACATTGGATCCTCGGCTTGCCGTGCAGTGAATAGTTGTAGTAAGGAATTAGCATCCCCAAGTTCAATGTGTAATCTTCTCTCTCTTTGTAAGAGATTATATGCATCCCTCTTCGTACAGTCTAGGTTCTCCACTCCACCAACTTCTGTGGCTAGGAAGCTAAACGCATCGGTGGTTCTAATCCCTCGCTTTTGACATTGATCCGAGGACATCCGCACCGATGTCACTCATCTTTCGCTCGAACGCAATAGGTGAGTGTCGCCAACATTCGCCAACGGATGGTTATGACTTTCTATGAATTTCTTTACCGACCAGTTCCCTGGACATCAACGGCATATCGGATCATGGCAGGACAACCAGTCCTTGTATCCGCTCGCTTGTACCTCACCGATACATTGTCCTTCAATTCTCTCTTCATACCAGCCTTACCACAAACAAACTCCCTTGTCTTGATCCTCCTTGAATTCGGCCAATAACCAATGTGGTCCTTTCGAACAGTAAATCCAACAATGTGTGCATAGGCACAATATTTTTCATGTGCCGCCTTCTCATCATTGATACCAGCTTGAAGCAATATGTTTACCGATGGATCATTGGAAGCACTCGTCTCTCTCGGGTATCCGCAATTGAATCGGGATTTGAATGTCGGTATCACTATACTTAACAACCAATAATACAAAAATCATATCATGATAGCACCACGATAACACGATAATAATAAATATAAAAGCATTGGTGTTTTTCGGGTTTATCACTAATAATACACCCAAACTAGTAGAGTATCGCCTTCAAATTACCTAAATAAAACCACAACGAAATCGAAGCAAAGTTACTCTTAAGATATCGCCTGAATACCACCACAAAATTACCAAATTAACACCACGTACCGCTGAAAAAAATACTTAACAAGTATACTTTTACGAGACTACATGAATACACCTATAATATTACCAAAATACCACCATGTCTCACTATAAAAGAAAAATTGACATTACTCTTTTGAAAATACGGGCATACTAGCGTAATAAAACAGTAAATAGAACAAATGAAACGCATCCTCGACCAAACTACTAGAATGCTACCTTCAAATTGCCGAAATCTGAAGCAAACTTAAGTTACTCTTAAGAAACTGTCTGAATACCACGACAAAATTACCAAAATAACACCACATACCGCTGAAAGAAGACTTGACAAATATACTTTCCCGACACTACCTCGAATACACCTATAATATTACCCAAAAAATATCATGGTTCTTTAAGAAAAATAACTTGACGTTGCTCTTCTGAATCTACAGGCATACTACCTTAATAAAACTTAAAAACAGTGAAACTGTAACTAAACATTGCATACAATAAAATTTACCAACCTGAGGGATTTGTTCTGTCGTCAGACTAAACTAAGCCGAGAATCTTGTTCGTTCAATATATTTTGAGATTCGAACTCAATGTCGACTTGATCGGTGGTTTTTTGTGCGAACGGTAGCATTCTTTAGCTTTAGGTTAGAATCAAATTTCAGCTCCTCGGCTCCACGACAAGGTATGTCAGAGAAAAACCCTAAGTCTCCGCATCCTAAAGATAATGGAGACAAAAAATACCTTTATCCTTTGGCGGGGAAAAAAAGCGGTAAAAATTTCATGCTTTTCTGCTCGGGTCGGGTCGGGTCGGCAGAATGAAGATAAATAAGCCTTTTTTTTCAAACGTGCCATGGTGGGGTCCAGAAATCCACGTGGCGCGTTTTTAGAGGCTACCGGACGCATCGCTGCGTACGCGATCCGGACCGAAGAAAGAGAATAGTTAACTTGAGTCAACAATTAGTAAATCTAGAAAATAAAAATAAACTCAAAGAGGTGAAAAAATAATAAAATTGAGCTCAAATTTTATCTGATAAAAAATATTAAATTTCATCCAAAATTAGAATATTAAAATATCTTTTGAAAGTGGTTGAATTTTAATAGTGATTGACATTCATCAAAGCCCAATATAAAATCTTAGCACATAGACAAGATCAAACAGCAAAACAACTAATTAATAAAGATACAACTACTGAAATCAGAAACAACAAGAATAATTATAGTCACAGCCATTAACAGCTCCAGCCAACCCAAAGCCAACAATAACTACAAAAGTTAAAATTGCTAATAACAACACGACAACTAACAATCACAATACAACACCATAAAAAACACTTCAGAGCAAAGTCTTGACAATAGCAACCAATCATAACAAAACCAACCTCAACAACCAACATCAAAAGTATCACAAAAAAACTAAATGAAAGAAAAAAAAAGAAACACAAGGATAATATTAAAATTTCATCTTAACTTTAGAATATATGTTTTTATTCTAAAAATTAGTTGAATTTTTAGAGAAGAAAAATAAAATCAAATACAAAAAAACAAATCTCAGCAAAAACAACAATCATAGAGTAGTGTCAGATTTAAAATCAAACCCACCAAAATTTTACATTGAATATTATTAGAGTGATATAAACTTTGAATGATATTAGAAATAGCAATAAAAAAATCCTCATTAGGAAGAAATTTATTTAGGAGATGATGAGAGAATTGGCATTCAAAAAATAGATGATCATGACTCTTGACACTATTAGAACAAAGTACACAAGTATTATTATGATATTATAATCCCATATAAATCAATATCATCAAAAGTATTAAGCCCTTTGTGAATAATTTAATAAGAGAGAAATGAAAATTTAATGGCATAAGCTTTAAACCAAATAAGTTTGCATCAGTCAACACAAGGAAAAGATTGAAATAAGTAAAAAATAGACTAACTAATTACAACACTTGTTTTCATTTGTCAAAATACAAAAATTACCTAGCAAAATGTGGATTTTACTAATATCCTCTAATTACCATGAGCATAAATGAAAGATCAAAGTTCCAACATATATTTATAAGGACAAAAAAAATTTTTAGCTGTATAAGGAAGATTAAATGAATTGAAAGTAATATCACTGAAATTCTCTTTTAAAGACAACCCATTAAACTATGGGTTATAAAAGAAAAATAAATTAGTATTAATTTTAAACTTTAAAGAAGCTCTAATTCTATTACCCACATTTACTAAATCACTCTGGAAAGAAGAAAATTTAATGAGAGAAATCTTTTAAATAGAATCATAATAATTAAAGTTCCATTATGATAAAATAGAATTAGAATTATAAAATCTCTAAATGATTTTCGTCATACATAAAATATTAATAGTGTCAAGAGAAGGTGGACCAAGATCACCACAATGTTTAGGCAAATTAAATTTATTTCAAGCAATAATGTGAAGTCTCCTTCCCTCCTCATTACCTTGGAGGAAGTAAGATATAAAAAAAATTCTTTCTTAATCCTTTAGGGAAAACAGTAGAACAAAATTGATATTTCATATAACTCCATATAGTAAATTTTATAAGTTGAAGCTTACTAGTAGAAGATAAGAGCCAACCAATTTTTATTTTTGCCAATAAGCAAGTGACAGTCATGAATGAGAAGTTTTAATAGAAATAACAGATAATACAAGGTAGAGATTTTATAGCAAAACTACATAATAAGGATATATTATGCTGAGTAGAGGCATCCACCATTTTTGAAAACCTGATAAAAAATTTAGAAAAAATTATATTAATATAGTTGGCTTTATTGAAATATTCAAAAATCTGAATAATAAGCTTAATAGAGGGATTATACACTTTGTCAAACATCACAATGTTATCAACACAATTAAATGAGAAACCTTGTCATGCTTTTTTTAAATTATTTTCAATCACATTCGATAAAGTATTCTTAGTATTAGCAAAAAGATAAGGTGAGAGAGGATAACCTTGCCTTAAACCAGAAGTGAAAGGAAAGTGACCTTTTAATTCACTGTTGATAATAACAAAAAATTTACTTCAGTTGTGCAAGCCTAAATCCATTCAATAAATTTATAATGAAAACTAGTCTTTTCCATTCTTTGAAATAGAAAAATTCTATTAACTTTATTAAAAGCTTTAGCAATATCAACTTTTACACAACATTGCTTAGAAGAGTTAATAGAGTTAAAACTATAAAGCAATTCGTTAACATGGATAATATTCTCAGCTATATCTTGACCTTTAATGTAAGCATCTTGGGCAGGATGAATATGATTATGAAGAATAATTTTTAGCTTATCAGCTAAAAGGAAAACAATGAGTTTATAAAAAGTGCTGCACAAAGATATTGGTCTAAAATCAGAAAATAACTTAGCAATATTACATTTAGGAATAATGGCAATGGAAGTATGCTTGACTCTATGAGGAAGCTCAGTAGTAAAAAATAAAAAAATTAAAAGAATCAATATAACCTTTACAAAAAAAAAAACTCCAATTTTCTTTTAAAAAATAAGAAGTGAACCCATCCGGACTAGAAGCTTGGTTAGAATCAATAGAAAAGAAGGCATTAATAATTTCATTATTAAAAAGCTTTGATTTAAAAATTCAGAATAATTCTCAATTTTTTTTTTGTTAATAGGAAAAGTAAATTTAAATCAACTTTTTCATCACTCTCATTGAGTAAACAAGAGTAAAAAGAGATAACTTCTCTAACAATACCACCTTGATTTTGAATATACTTATTATTAATCAAAATTTCTTTTATGAAATTAGATCTATTTCCAACTTTAGCTCTTTAAAAGAGAAATTTAAGATCATCCTCACCCTTAGATAAACAATTGAATTTAGCCATTTTCTCAGCCCCATTTATAATTACAAATAGAAGCTTTAGAGATACTATCTTGTGATAATGAAGATTGAGCAAGCTGGTCTTTAGAGAGACGATGAACATCAAGTTGCTCGAGAATCAAATTTTGTTTAATTTTAAGCTCAATAATATAGACAGATAAAGCATTATGAGAATTTCAATGCCAATTTTTGAGAGCCTGCTTAACATCATGCAGTTTATTGCAAAGAGAAAAAATATGATCACATTTAACAATCATATTCCAAGCTTTATAAACAACCTAAATAAAATTAGAACATAAAGTCCAATAATTTTTAAACATAAATCTATAATGTAAAGTAGAAACTTGTCCTAGGGAAATCATGATAGGTGATGATAAGATGAATACCTTTCTAAAACTTTAAAGAAGGATTAAGGAAAATCATCAACCAACTAGCATTATAAAGACCATTATTCAATAAACATCTATTGCAGTTGTTGAGTTGATTATTAAACCAACTGTATGAATGGATAGAATTATGGAGTTTGATACGCTTTAAAATGTGTTACTTTTATATATACATTTTTACTCATGTTACGGATATTATGCTTCACTGAAAGGTATTTTGTGTGTTTTTTATTGCATGTACAAAATATGAAGCTTAAAGATCAAAATGAAAAAAATCAGAGCAAAAAGAGGTCAAATGGAACAAAAATTGATCTGACGCCTAGACGTCAGGATCTGGCGCCTAAGCGCTAGGTAGTTACCAGGGACTTCTAGAATGTTAGTGCCTAGGCACCAGAATCGGTTTGGAATTTTATGCATTAAATTTGTATTAATTTTGAAGAGGTGCCTGAAGTGACTCTTGGTTATTTTCAGAGCTTTATTTAATAGGGCCATTGGTTGGCCGAAAGGGGAGAGTCAGTGTATGTGTGGAAGTCGTTGGTGTGAGTAAAGAGAGTATTTGCGAGTCTTGTATGTGGGTGTGTGAGTTAGAGTCTTGTTAGTGTCTGTTTGGTGTATTTAATGGATCAAGAAGACAACAAAGAAACTCTAAAGTATTTGCTTAGGGAGAAGTCAAAGATAAGTACCTTATATTTTTGTTTAAGTTTTGTTTTATTGTGGAGACTTGGCTTTCAATATATATCATGTTTTGTTGTGTAATAAGACTTAATCATGCGTAGGATTAGAATGGTTTGAAGATTTCTTTTATTCTAAAATTGTGATGATATTTTCACCGGATCTTAATTTACTTTGCAAACTGGTCATTTGTAATGTTAAAATCTTTTGCGAAACATAATGATCAAGGTGGAGGGGAACCAAGTTCCAAAAAGAGTACAAATTTATAGGGAGATAAGTTTTGACGGGCGTAGAATTGATGTTTCTAGAGTGACAGGCTAGATTCTTAACTAATTTGGTATAGAGTGTATAACCTGAGGCCTGATTAGTCCTATAGAGAGGGTCTAGTGGGTGATTTCGAAGTGAGAGGCTAGAACCTACCCATCATAACCATATAAATCAGGAACTTACTTTAAATTAGTCAATGTTCTTTACGTACTCTAGAGAGGGTAAAGAAATATGTATGCTTCTATTTGCCACATTACAATATTTAAATTCTTTAACATTTTTATTCTTACACTGAATATGATCTCTTTGCAAAGGGAAAAATCTTTTTATATTATTCGAACTCCTTTAAACATAATTGGTTAGAAATCTACATTTACTTTTTGCTTAAAATTAGAATTAGAAAATATTTAGTTTTAACCTTTTACTAACATTTCAACGCTATTCTCCTACAAATTGTGTTAGCAGTTTAAGTAGAAGTTTTTTTAAATTGTTATAGAAAATCTATCCTTCCCTATGGGTTTGATACAAAAGTTTTTAAGGAAAACTCTATATTACTTGAAACGATACTTATACTTGCGTAATATTCATAGTATGTAAGCCATTAATCAGAATTCTAAATTCTATAACATATCTATTTTTCATACTAATCGCTAAATATAAATTAAGTCAAAATTTGTCTATCTTTCAGAACTTAATTAAACTATATAATTGTGGATCAGAGATCAAGTTTTTGACGCCGTTGCCGGAGAAGCAACGAAATTTTTTATTTAAAAGATTTATTTGAACTATAGACTTATTTTAGACAATTGTGTTTTATTTTTTTTATAAAACCAAAAAAGTCATAAAAATTTTAAAAATAACAGAAAAAAATAAACATAAGAAAATAAAAAATTTAAAAATTTAATTTTTATTTTAGTTTTAATTTTTAAATTTTTAGCTTTTGCATGCGTAGTTCTGGATCTGAAGGTTTAGTGCCTTAAGATTCTAGGTTAGAATGAACCATTAGAAAAATCAGAAAATAAAATGAACTTCACAATTTTCAAGAAACGACAAACACATTACAAAATAATTTTGATAATTAAACGGTTGAAAATGAACATCATCATATACAAAGACTTTTAAACCCTACAGTAGATGAAATTCACTTAATCATACAAACCTCTGCTGTAGCGGCTAACGCATTTGAACTTAAACCCGATATTATACAAATGATACAAAATAATCAGTTTGAGGGAACACCATCTGCGGATCCAAACTTACAACTTGCAAGTTTTCTAGAATTGAGTGCTACATTTAAGTACGATGACATATCAAACAACATTATTCGACGAAGGCCTTTTCTTTTTTCCTTATAGGATAAAGCTAAGATGTGGTTAAACTCGCTAGCACCAAGATCTATTAGAACTTGGGGAGAGTTAGCACATAAGTTATTGGTTAAGTATTTTCCACCTCCAAAAACTGTATGCTTAGAAATGATTTCACTTCTTTTTCTCAATATGAAGGTGAGTCAATATATGAGGCTTGGGAAAGATTTAAATAACTCCTCAAGAAGTTTCCACATCATTCTTTGCTAGACTAGTTAATTATTCAACCATTTTAAAATGGGTTAGTATGATACCGTAGATCTATTATTGATGCTGCTACTGGAGGTTCCTTAATATCAAAACCATTTAATGATGCTTATGAGTTAATAGAAGAGATGACTACTAAAAACATTCAATAGCCCTTTGAAAGAGTAAATCCTAAGAAAGAAGCCAGTATTCATGATAATGATATTATTTCCATAATGACATCTCAAGTTGCTACAATATCTAAGAAGTTAGATCAATTTGGAGCGAATTTTTCTCAAACACCCCGTGTACTTAAGAAATTCATTGGGAAAAATGATTGATTCTCAACCATCATTTGAAACTTTAAACACAATTAACAATAAACCTAATAACCTATATTCTAACTATTATAACCCAGGTTAGCAAAACCACCCTAACTTTAACTAAAATAATAATTCTAGTGGTAGAAGTCAACAACCAGGAACAATCAAGCGAACCCATTGGGAAACTGGAACAATCGGGGTAATATTAACTATAGATTTTCTTATCCTCCTGACTTTAAAAATAACCAATAGATGATGGAAAGAAGTTGTCTTTAGAAGAAGTGGTGTTACTGATGAGGAAACAATTATAGAGTCTAAATTTTACAGTAAAAAATATTGAGAATCAAACTGGACAAATGAGTAATTCACTTAGGAATAGGCCTTAGGAAACACTTCCTAGTAACATTGAAGTTAATTCTAAAGATAAAAAAAATGAAGAAGTTAAAGCAATCAAGTTGAGAAGTGGTAAAGAATTGGAGAATAAAATGTAAAAAGAGATTGAAGTTGAGAGGGAAAATAAAGAAACTAATTAACATGAATAAAATATTCCAAAAGAGATGGAAAAACATACCTCTCCAACTAAGATTAATTTTAAAAAACCACCATCCCCATTTCACCAGAGACTTAGACAATAGAAACTTGATCAACAATTTGCTAAGTTTTCAGAGATGTTTAAGAAGTTAACAATCAACATTCCTTTTGCTGAAGCACTAGAACAATTGCTTAGTTATATGAAGTTCATGAATGAAATCTTAACTAAGAAAAGGAAGTTTGTGGAACACAAAACTGTAGCACCAAGTAAAGAATGTAGTGCAATAATTTAGAAAAACTTCCTAAAAAACTTAAAGATCCTAGTAGCTTTACTATCCCATGCACTATAGAAGAAAATTTTGCAGAAACATTTTATGTGATTATCAATCTTTAGAAGGTTTGGCTTTGGGAGATTTCACCCACCACTGTAACTCTGCAGTTGTTTGATCGATCGATTACTTATCCTGAAGGGGATATAGAAGATGTATTAGTGAAGTTTGATTGATTTAACTTTCCTGTGTATTTCATTGTTTTAGGTATGGAGGAAAATAATGGAATACCTATTATTTTAGGGAGACCTTTCCTTGTCACTAAAAGAGCGATGATAGATGTGCGAAAAGGAGAGCTGACCACAAGAGTTAATGACCAAGAAGTTAACGGTAATGTATTAAAGTCCAACAAAAGAAAAAAAAATAATGAATGTTATAGAATAGAGACTTACTTAACTGAGGACAATTTATAAGAAAGCTGTGAAGTAAAAATGAAACAACAAGTATTGAAAGATTAAAATGAGAATGATTTTCAGGATGATTCAACTGAGATAAATACTGAGGATTCAAATTTTGTTCAGGAATGTTTTGAAATTTTAGACTCTATTAAAAATAGTAAACCTCTTATTTTGTCTATTGAAAAACCTCCTGAACTTGAGATAAAAGTTCTCCCTGAGCATTTAAAGTACACTTTTCTAAGGGACTCATCAACACTACCTCTTATAATATCCTTAGACTAACTGAAGAATAGGAAGAAAATTAATGGACACAATAAAAAATCATAAAAAAGCCTTTGGATGGACATTAGGAGATATTAAAGATATAAAACCTTCAATCTGTATGCATAAAATTTTAATGGAAGAAAATAATCAACGTAGGGTAGATCCTTAAAGGAGATTAAACCCTATTATGAAAGAAGTTGTTAAAAAGGAAATTTTAAAGTAGTTGGATGCTGGAATTATATATCCTATTTTTGATAGTGCTTGGTCAGTCCAATTCACTACGTTCCTAAAAAAGGGGGTGTGACTGTTGTTATAAATGAAAAGAATTAATTAATTCCAACAAGACAAGTCACTGAATAACGAATATGTATTAATTATAAAAAAATAAATATATCCACTAGAAAAGATCACTTTCCTTTACCTTTCTAGATCAAATGCTAGATAGACTATTTGGGCACCGCTATTTCTGCTTTCTGGATGGAAATTCTGGATACCACCCAATACCTATTGCTCATGAGGATCAAGAGAAGACTACATTTACAAGTCCTTATGGGACTTTTGCATTTAGAAGGATGCTTTTTGGTTTATGCAATGCACCTGCAACTTTTCAAATGTGCATGATGTCTATTTTATGCAACTTAAAGAAAGGAATTGAAGTTTTCATAGGCGATTTCTCAGCTTTTGGAACTTCTTTTGATTCATGTTTAAATCATTTAACAAGGTTTCTCAAGCATTGTGAAGAAACAAATTTACTTTTAAATTGGTAAAAATTTCAATTTATGTTCACAAGAGGAATCATGTTAGGACATAAAATTTTTGAAAATGACATGACAGTAGATCTAACAAAAATACAAGTTTTTGTTGAACTACCCCCACTACTACGGTAAGAGGAGTTAGAAGTTTTTTTAGGACATGCTGGATTCTATAGATGTTATATTAAAAAAATTTCTAAAATTGCCAAACCTTTGTGTCATCTTTTAGAAAAATATGTGATTTATTGTTTTAACAAGGAATTCCTAAAATGCCCTTAAATGTGTTGTGCATACTGATCATTCTGTGATTAAATATTTGATGATGAAGAAGGATGCAAAACCAAGGTTAATCAGATGGGTCCTTCTGTTGCAGGAGTTTGATTTACAGTTAGTAAACAAAAATGCAATTGATAATCAAATTGCTGACCATTTGACAATGCTGGAAAAGGTAAATAATGGTGATAATGATATTGAAACAAATGAAAATTTTCCTGATGAACAATTATATGCGACAACTAAATGGTAATATAGTTAACTTTATATTTAGTAACTTTTTATCCTATGGATTAACAAGCTAACAAAAAAAATTCATTCATGATGTTAAAGATTACTTCTAGGACGACGATTATTTATATAAAAACTATAAGGATCAAGTTATCTGAAGATGCGTACCTTTTCAAGAGACCTAAGAAATTATTCAAAAATGTTATGAATTTAATTTTTGGGGACATTTTGGAGTAGACAAAACTGCATTTAAAATTTTACAATATAGATTTTATTGACCTACTTTCTTTAAGGATGTCAATGCTTATATAAAAACTTGTGATCGATGTCAGAGAGTAAGCAATATTTATAGAAGAAATTAAATGCCTCTACATTTTACTATGGAAGTTGAAATTTTTGATGTTTGGGGTTTGAATATTATGGGACCATTTATACCATTTTTCGGAAATATATATATTTTATTAGTTGTGTAATATGTATCAAAATGGATTGAAGCTATTGCTTTACCTCAATGTGATGCTAGAAGCATTGCAAAATGTTTAATAAAAAATGTTTTTACTTGATTTAGAATGCCAAGTGTGATCATTACTATTGGGGGAAGTCATTTTAAGAACATAAGAGTTAAGGCATTAATGAGGAAATATGGGATTAAACATCGAATTGTCACAACATATCATCCTCAGACTAGTGGTTTAGCATAAGTATCCAATTGGGAAAAGAAAAGAATATTGAAAAAAACCGTAAATCCTAATAGAAATGATTATTATGCTAGGCTTGATTCTGTATTGTGGGCTGCTTATAAAACTCTTATATGAATGTCATCATATAAGCTCATATTTGGAAAGGCTTGTCACTTGCTAGTTGAATTAAAGCATAACACTTATTAATTGATAAAGGAATTTAATTATAATTTGAAAGATGCTGGTGAGAAATGATTATTGCAATTAAATGAGCTCGAGGAAATTAGAAAAGAATCTTATGATAATGCAAGAATTTATAAAGAAAATATGAAAAAATGGCATGATCGGAAGTATTTAAAAAAAGATATTGAGCTTGGATAAGAAGTTTACTTTTTAATACAAGATTAAAGTTATTTCCCGGAAAACTTAAGTCTAGGTGGTCAGGGCCATTTATTGTGATAAAAGTCTATCCGTATGGTGTTGTGGATTTTAAAGATTCGAAAACTAAAAATATAAATAAAGTAAATGGACATCAATTGAAACCTTGCATTTGTGGAAACAAGTCTATTTATGAAGAGGTTATGATGTTGGGTCACACAGAGTAAAACATTGGATACATCAGACTGATGATGTTAAACCAAGCATTTTTTGGAAGACGACTCATAGTTATCTGCGTGGATTGATTTTTTATTGATTGTTGTTGTTGTGATGGACTAGTTGATGTAGTAGTGAGACCTACATGATGTAAGGAGGTGTGAAACACTTATTTAATGATCAAATTGAGATTGGGAGATAAATTTTTGATGCAAGACAAAATTAATGCTTATTTGGGCTTTGGTGCTTAGGTGCGAACATTTGACACCTAAGCACCAGCGCAGGAAGTTTGGTGCCTAAGCGCCAGAGACCGAGGGTTAGGCAATACATTTAGAGAACATGAGAAAACTGCCCCTCAGCAGTTTGAACCCATTTATTTTCTTTAGAACCACCCTAATTTCATCTTAGGACCCTGAAACTTCGTATCTTAGGCTTGAAAGATCATATTTGGAGAAGATGTGCATGGTCCAATTTTCTTGTTCCAATGGAGAGTAAAAGCAATGGTAATGCTAATGGAATGAAATTTGTGCATAAGGATGCCCATATGTAATTCAATGGGTGCCTTGCACTTAGACTTGGAAGGGATTATGGACAGGATCATGAAAGTTGAAGAGGAACTTGCAAATCTATATACCAAATTGAATGACATCTATTACCAATTTGAGCATTTGGATTGACAGTTCAAACTCTAGTTCAAATACATGACATGTTTTCAAGAGGCAAATGTAAGGATGTATCATGATAACAATTGGATTGGAGAGAAAGTTGTTGAAGAATTTTCTCATGCTCAATTTTACAACTTATTCATGCTTCAAACTCCGATGGATGAAAGGGTTGATGGCAACAATGTTCATAATTATTAGTAATCAAGAGGTTGAGAGAGGAATTTGATGTTTACACGTGTTTTCAATTGTTGTGCCAACGTTTGAATTATGTGTGTCTTTAGATCTACTTGATATGGTATCTATGTTAGTATTTGCTTGATTTCTGTAGTTGGTTTTCTAGTGTGCCTGTTTGAATTTAACCATAAATTATGTTAATGAATCTATATTACGTTTGTGAGTAAATCTATGTTGCTAGTATGCTTGAATTGTTTGGATTATTGGAATTTAGGGAGTTTAATACTTGTGCAAATGGAAGTTGAAGAGACATTTTGGCAAGATGATTAATTTTTAAAAAAAATGTTAAATCAAATTAATTAGGGTCTGGACCCTTAGGTTTGTTGTGCTTGCACTTTGAAAATAATTAAAAAAATAAAAAAAAGGCGAAAATTAGGTTCTGGAGCCTAAGCGCCAGACACTCATGGTTCATCATGCCAAAGAGCCAAATCGGCGCCTAAGCGCCGAACCGGCCGAACCACAATAAATCACAATTCTGGACCCATTCACACCATTTCCACCCCTGGTTCACCATCTTCTTCCTCCATTCGCACGAGTGGGCTTCTAGGGCTTTTCCTAGTTTGCAAATCTTGGTGTTTTTGGGCTCAAAAATTGGGGATTTCTTCTTCTTTAGGAAAGATCTACTTTTTGGTGTTAAAATTTTCTTGTTTCACCATGAATTTCTTCCACATTTAGTGGTGGCCAAAAATTGCAAAAGTTGGAAATAATGGTGAGAAATCCATGGTTGGAAGTGTTTGTTTGCTTGGAAATCACTTGTAGGAAACTTTAGAACTTATATTTGGAATTTATTTTGATTTTTTATTAGATTTTTAGTATGAATCCTAAAACAAAGAGAGGGAAGAGGAAAGAGATTATTGATAGCAAGAAGTTTGTCAATCTTAAAGCGTAGGATCATTATAATGATTTTCTGTTATCGAGGAAGTTCATCACATAATGAAGTTTTTCTAGTGCTGGAGGTGTCGTAGAAAATTTGATTTTGGCTCGATAATTGGAAGGTTTCTATTATTTCAATGTAGTAGCTGTCATTTCTGTTGTGTGGAACTTTTATGCAAATTTTTTGGAAGCACCAGAGGAAGAAGTATATGTTCAAAAAAGGGGAGTCCAACTTACCCCCGAGCAGATTAACGTATTATAGTTGTTGTTGCCTGTTCCAAATTGCTACTATTCTGAGTTTGAGCCTACTGATACAGATCTTGATGAGATTATAGGACTTCTGCCAAATGGTCGTGTAGCATGGAAAATAAGAATGGACATAAGGTAAAATTTTCCTCTTCCATGCTTATTGCTTCATCAAAAGAATGACACTACTTCATTTCAGCTCGATTGCTCCCAACGAACCATTGTTAACCTCACTTTTATGAGGACTCCAAATTAACACTCATAGAAAAGACAATTCTTAAGTCATTTACACTGGTTTAAGAGCCCCAGACACCATTTTAAAGACCTAATGATCATCATGATTATTAAATTTATCCCGAAGTAGGTCCACCGATATTGACCTCTTTGAATTCATCTTGGATTCCCTAAAAACCTAAAATTGGATTGACTCCACTACATCTTTTGAGATCAAACCATGATGACATCCCAAAATAATTAGATCAGTAATGTCAAACTCTGATTTGGTCAACCCTTGATTCAATGGTCACCACATTGACCATCCGGTTGACCCTAGACCAAGATTGGTCAAACTTGGTCAAACGGATTAATTTTGGACCCAATGACTAGTCAACACTAGACCTAGATTAATTAAACTTGGTAAAAATGGTCAATTTTGGACCTAATGACCACCTCATTGACCATCTAGTCAACCCTAGACCAAGATTGGTCAAATTTGGTCAAAATGGTCAATTTCAACCCAATGACCACCCCATTGACCATTTAGTCAACCATAAGACCAAATTAATCAAACTTGGTCAAAATGATCAAATTTGGACCCAATGTTCACCACATTGACCATTTGATCAACACAAACCCCAAAATTAGTCAAACTGGATCAATTGGTTAACTCAAGACCATATGAACACTATGAAGTCAACCATAAACCCTATGGTTAACCCAATCTCCAAAGCACATCACCATATGGTTAATTTCACCTTCATTGTGAACCATGGTCAACCATGGTTAACTTTGGTCAACATGGCCAAACCAAACCATACCACCAAACCCTATGGACCTGTCGGCATATTTTTAGGTTGTGTGTTTTGAAAAGGGGTCGCCTATAGAAGTTGGCGGTGAGTTTTAAATTTTCAATTTAATTTAAATATATATAATTTGGAAAGTAGCATTTGATTTTGAAAATAATTTTAAGTTTGAAAATTTTAAGATATAAAATCAAACTGATCTCACATCCCAAATATTTTATATAAACAAGCACCGTATCACAAACCATGTATCTATCCCGAGGAATAGACACACTGCCTGATAGTGAGGCTTGATTAAATAAACTAAAAGATTTATGACATCCGTTTGGTCTGCGAACTAATTTTATAAGCCGACAAATTCCTCTACTTAATATAAAGGAATTAAGCAGGGTTTATATTACCTGGGTTCTTAAATTTCCCTATAAGGGCAAGCCCCTATAGTTAATTACATCTTAAATGACGAGAATCATTTAAGAAAACTCTCGATAATGATCAGTGGTTTTGCTTTCAAGAATTTCAAAGTTTAAGGTTTTCAAACAAATTGAATTTTGGAAATTTCAATAGGGAATAACTCAAATTTGGAACAGTTTATTTTTAAGAGTCCAGAGGAAGAGAAGTAGGGGACGTCACGGACCCGAAGTGAACTTCGGTGACTTCCTAACTATCCTTTTGTTTGGCTTCAATTTGAGAGTTTATTTAATGTTGTAATCCTGGCAATTTTAGTTAATTAGGACTTATATTTATATGACATAATCTTACAAATAGCCTCGAAGATATGAGGGTTTGTGTCGTACCAAATGACTACCTCGGAGTCCTAAGACCGGTTAGGACTTAATTTGCATAACATGATTATGCAAATGCCTAACGAAAAGTTGAGGATTTATGTAGCACTAGACAAACTACTTCGAAAACCTATGGCTTGGTTATTTAACTCTAAGAAAGGTTTTGCTAAAGTAGACACAAGTTTTGCTGTTGAAGATGGCCGTGCTGCCCACCGTGCTCCAAGCTCCTTGTTGTTTTAGAGGTTTGGTTTTAGAAAGTGGCAATCAAGAGATGAGAGAAGTGTTTTGGTTTAGAAAGGTTAAAAATTGAGATGGTTTAATGTTTTAATTAAAACAATCTTAAAGTTGATTAAGCAGAACCGATTAAGATCCCACGGTTCCGTCCTCCCGACATCGCTATTTTCATCGGATTCACTTAGTCCAAATGAATTTACTAAACTCAACTGAATGAGTTCCACACTTTCATTTAGACCGTGGGAATTCTCGTTAGCAACACATGGGTTACATCATCCGAGGGATTCCCGATAATCCAACGAGACGTTTTAATTTTAGTTGTAATTACAGTTTTGTTTGGTTGGTGATTAAATTTTGAGTTGTTTAAACATGCTGGGTTTGATCATTTTCATGCATTTATAAGTACAAGAAAGTAAGACACTTAATAAATTGCTAAATGTAAATCGCAATAAACTTAAATGCGTACATAGTGGGCATTCCCGTCATTTTCACCTGCACTTAAAACACATGTCAAGGCATTTATATGTTTGCAATAAGTACCTAAGTAAAGCTAAGGGAAGGTTCTGGTTGTCTACCAAAATCCTAATCCTATTGCTAGTCAATTCCTATGACGTATAGATTCTTATGTTTTGTTAAGGATGATTTTATTCACCAAAGAACAATGAAGTCTCCCTGTTCTTTTAAAATATCCCATCAAGTTAGAGAAGTGCTCGGAACTTAATTCTGAACATCTTCTTAAACAATGCAGGGATTTATTTTAAGTTCAGTTAGTTTCATTGTGGTGATGAATCAATCACCCAGGTTACTCTTGCTCAGTGAATTAGGATTTTTAATTATCTGATGAGTGAAGTGACATTTCCTTTGATGCTTCATTTAAGAATTATAATAATGAAAGCCTTTAGGGGCAAATTAGTTTGTTAAAGATTTAACCGTTTTAATTAAAGTTGAGTTGGTGATTTAGGATAATTTAATTTAGTTTCAAAATTCAGGTTGCTTGTCTTTCAAGTGTTTTGATCTTACTTAAGTTGAAAGGGGCATTTAAATTACTTCATTTAATTAAATTTTGATGATCTAAGTTGGATTTGAATTAATCATATTACTTTAGGTTAATTTTAATTGGTTTGATTTTCACGTTTTTAATTATAAATTATTTTGAGATTATTTAATGTTTCAAATTGGTTTTAAGTTTGTTCTCAAGAAATTTCAAATTAGTTTTAATGTTTTAAATTTATTTCAATTTGATTATTAAATCATTTAATGTTTTAAGCTTTAATTTATTTTAAAGAAAATTATTTCCATTTTAATTATTAATTTCAATCATCGTTTCTTTTTAGAATTAATTAAGAGTTAAATATTATTGAATTGATCCATTTAGGGATTTTAGATTAAAGAATTGATATCTTCTTAAGTCATATCCCTATTCTTAATAATCCAAATTTTAATTATTCTCCCAAAATTTAAATGATTTAATTAATTAAGGTTCCATTTTGATGTATTAAAAGTGATTAATGAGTTTCTACCTTTTAATTCCCTAAGTTTCAATCATCCAAGAGAAAATTAAGATCAGATATTTTATCCTCCCTTTGATTAGGCTTAAAGTATTAATCAGGGTTAAAATCCTTAATTACTTTTATGCCCTATTAAGCTTATTCATCTCATAACTCACTAAATTAAGCTCAAATGAACTTGAAATTTTTATGTCACTTCACTCACATGTAAATTAAGAAATTAGAGGAGAAAATGTGATTTTTCTGTTTTTATTTAATTTATATAATTATTTTAATGAAAAATAAGGGTTTTCAATGAAAATTCAACAACATGACCAAGGTAAGGTTTCTATCCTTAGAAAAATTATGGGATGTTCATATTGACTAGGGGACCACTTGGACCAATTTTGGTGATTTTTTGAATTATATTTTATTTATTATAATTATTTTAATTTTTAGGGTGTTAATTAATTATAAAATAAAATTAAAGTTAAAAAATAGATTTTATATTTGTTTTAAATCCCTTTGACCTCGAAGAGTTCAATGAAACAAATTTTACATTTTTCTAATTTTTCTTTGAATTTTTAGAATTAATTTAGTGAAAAGGTTGGAAAATTCATTTTTAATATTAAAAATTGTCCTAAGCCTTTAAAATTCAATATCTTTACTTTGGGGCCTAGGAAAAATAATTGGTTGATTCCTAAGTGATTAGGAAACAAAGTATGACATTTTTGTGATTTTTAATATTTTTGTAATTTTTTAAATTTTTTAATTATTAAAATATTTAAAAATAGGTTAAAAATGAACTTTTTAGAAAAAATTCAATTTTAATTTTCTTAAACTTCTCTAATCCCAGAGAAGTCCCAAAACTAATTTGGTGTATATTTGAAATGTATTTTGGGTTTTATGAATTTTTAAAGTTTAAGAATGGTCATGCCACTTAAATAATTCATTTAGTAGGTTAAATCATTTTAAATTGATCTTAAATTTTTATGTGAGACTCCTCTGACCCTAAAGATCAGTGGAGAATTATTTTCAAGTGATTTTGATATTTGGTTACCCTTAATTAATTAAAATTAAGTTTTAAGTGTTTAGGCTAATTAGGGTTATTTTTAAAGAGTTAAGCCATAATTTTCCTAGGGTCATCTGGTCATAAGATACCTCCCCTAATTTTCCTAGATTTTATTAATCAACATGCTAATTATTAGAATTAAAATACCAAAACAGGAACATAAACTTACAAAATAAATAACTTGCCATAGTGGTAACCTCTGGCCTTGGAAAATTCAGGGAATGTTCCCAAGCTCAGAGGCTACAAAAGCCCTATGGTCTCAAGCCATGGTGAATTTCATACATGCATGGAGAATTAAAACATTCTGAGCAGTATTAAATTAATTAAAAATAAAATACTCAACAAAATAGATTAATTCTTTTTCCACATTATTCTCCTCTGTTTACTAAGCAAAAGAGTATTTTTCTTTTATTTTTATGATTTTTATGCAAAGTTAGGCATTTTTAAAGTTTAGGGTAATTAAATAAATCAAAAATACCCTAATTTCATACTTATCTAGCGCGACGCCTCGTCATCCTCGGCAGCTCCAAAGTCCCACGCGGCGCTTCTCCATTCGACGCCGCCATCTGACTGGGATACCACACAGCCTGCAGTTCATGTATCGTTTCTCCATTCAGCGTGATCCTGGTCATTCATCTAATACACGTGCGATCCAAGACATCCGTTAATCATCCCAACTGGTGTGAGACGAGAACCGTCCACCTTCTAGACCTAATATCTCCCTCATTTCTTAACCGAATTACAAGTTCTTGGGCTCTATGAACTCGTCTCAACAAGACGAACACATCTATATAGCTATGATGCATTAAAATCAAGCCAAACAAAATAGAGAATTGCTGGAAGCTCTGGAGGAAGAAGAGGTCAATACCTTGGCTCTGAGAAGTGAAGCTTCAATCAGAGAGGCTTGGCACGTTCGTTGGAGTCCGGGGAAGCTAGGGATGAAGCCTGGAGCTGTGGTGAAACGCCTAGGTATGACTTCGGCCAAGCCCGATTTCAAGCTTTGACAGCTGGAGAGATTGAGTGGCCTGGTGAGGGGGCTTTCACTAGAAAACTTCTTCTCTACCTCTATTGAAGGTGTGAGAAGAGTTAATTTGATTTCTGTGCAGGTTCAAGGGTTGTCCTGTTCTAACCTATAAATTGAGCCCTTAAATTAAGCTCAATCAGTGGTGAAGAGAGTAGGGCAACAATGGGGAACTTCTTCTCTGTGTTAGGGGAAGAGTTTAGGCCACTTAGATGGAGGTTTTGAGAGACTTGATTTTTCAGCCAACCTTTTGGCCGTGGAAGATGGCTGTTTAAATAGCCATGGCTGGAGAGCTTCCCAGGGGGAGTTAGAGCCTGGGATCAGCTGATCATGGGAGAAGAAGAAGGGCTGTGAAGTCCAATTGGAATGGGACAGCTCAGCAAGGGAGGATTCAATTTTTGAATTAAATTAGGGCTCTCAGCCTGGTGTTTTCCGGCGGCTGAGGTGGTGCTCCGGCTAGGGTCAAGTTAAGTCTAAGCTCAGTGAGGTCAGAGAGGTTGAGTGGAGGTTTCAATTTGAGTATTTGGTGGCTACATGGTTAAGATTCAATGGGAATTTAGAATTTGGGTTAAAGGTGGCTAACTTGGGTTAGCCCTTGGTTCTTTGGATAAGCCCTTGCCCAAAGTGGTTTGAGTTGATTTTAAGGTCCATGGGGAGGTTTATGTGAAGTTTAGTGGCTGGTTTGGGAGTTTGGGGAAACATTTGATTGTTTGGAAGTGGGGGGAATTTGATATGAGGGGAGAAGGGAAGGGTCACCTCCCCTTACCTATTTTGGCAAGAATTGACTTTGGATGGTCATGGAAGAGTTCATGGGTCATGCCATGTGCACATGAGCTATGGGAATGTTTCATGCAAAAGGAATTAAAAATTTTCATGATTTTTGGGATTTTAGGCCAACATGCCCAATTTGGTATGATGTCATATATGTATGCATGAGTTGGATGTAATGCCATAAGATGGTAAATTAAATGCCATGGAATGTTAATAGAAGGGATATATGGCATGTGGGCTCAAAATTGGGCCTTTAAAATTTGATTTTGTGGGCTTTTCAAAATGCATAAGGGTATAGGCCTTTAACATGCATATGATGATTTGGATTTTTAAATTGATTGTGGCTTCATCAAAATGATTAAGAATTGATTGAAATTGATTTTGTACATGTCAAAATTTGATTGAAAATTGATTTGGGAATTTTCATGGGTCATGGGGTTCAATTTCAAGGGAATTGGGCTTATGGGCCAAAATTGGGCTTTTTGGCCCAAATTAATTTTGGGTGGAATTTGGTCAAAATTTGTGTCAAATAAATGTTGTGTTTGGTATAGGAATGTGCCATGAATGATTTGTAACAATTTTGGGGTAATTTGGAGTTGAATTGGGTTTAATTTGGGTCTTTTAGTAATAGGACCAAAGTGGATCAAATTGGGCTAACTTGGGCTAAAGTTGGGCTAATGTTGGTTTTGATGTAAAATTAATGTTGCAAAATGTTTATGGAGGTGTGAAAAAAAGTTTTCAATTTTGGTTGGATCTTAATTTTGGGATTTGGACTTGTTTGGGTTCATGATTGGTTTAGGCCAATTTGGGAAATTTTGGTTTGAGCTAGGCTTGAGTGGAGTTTGGGTCCAAATATTGGGTAACCTAAGTTAGAGCTTTGATTGTGGGGATGTTAGGGAGATTTCAAAACAAATTTGGGGAAAATTGGATGACATTTGGTTTGAATTTGGGATGGATTGGGTCACTTGGTCAATTTTGGGCCTTAAGGGCTAATTTGGTACTTTTGATTAAATTGGGTTAAATTGACAAAATTGGGATATGTGGCAGTTGGACAAAATAAAGTTGGGAATATTTGAAATTTTCTGGAATTTTTTTTTGAGAATTTTTGAAATTTTTTGGCCAAAGAGGGTATTTAGGGTATTTGAAGGTTATTTGGAGGGTATTGGGGTATTTTGGTGGATTTAAGAGGTGGGAATTGTTTCAAACTGATTTTTAAGGTTTTAGAAATTTTGAGTAATTTTGGAGAATTTTGGATGGCCATGGAAGTAGTCTTATGGACCTTAAACAAGCTAACCACTTTGGGACCAAACTTAGCCAAATGGTAACCACTTTATGCTCTTTCATATATTGACTTTTAGTCATCTTTATCAAAGACTAGTGGCTTTGGTTCAATCATGTGAGTTTCTTAAAGGGTAGAAGGGGCAAGGCTCAAGGTTTAGGTTTAAAGGATGAAATGGCTTAGGGGTGTTTGTGTGTGCAAGAGAAGCTCAAATCACCCAAGGTCACCCAAGGTAGCCCTAAGGCTTGGACATCCTATAGGAATTCATCCTTGTCCTCCTGCACATTGGTCCTAACCTTCCAAGTGTTTTAGAAGTTAATGACCATCTACATAGGATTCTAAAGAGAATCAATATTTGGTTTGAATTTTTAAATGGTGGGTCCCATCTCTAGTCTTCTAGGATAGTCAAGGAGAAGTCCTATGACTAGATCCTAAGCACTAAGAGGAAGGAAGAAGACCTCACCAAAAATGAGGTCAACAGGACCCTATGACTACCTAACAATGATAAGGTCAAGTAAGTCACCATGGTTGACCTTAGACCCAAATGGGTTAACATTGGTCAACCTGGGCCAAATTCATGAAAATTAGTCAAATGGTCATTACCTAAAATCATTTTGATGGGTTAATATTATAATTTCATATATTTTTAATTAATTACATAAGTAATTCAAAATGAAATTATACCCAAACAACCCGAAATTGAAATCAAATTTATGATATCATACATGACATTTAACACCCATGAATGATTTTCAAAATTGAATTCAACCCATGGGGGATTGCTATGGGTCACCCATGACCCATGGGACCCACCATAACATGGTTAACCCATTAACTAACGCATGAGCCACCATTGTTGACCAAATTAAAGGCCATCATGAGGCCATTATGAGAGGAAGGAAGAGGTGCCAATCCTTAATGAACCCTTGGAAGAACATTTGGTTAAGTCACCACTCACCTCAACCTCAACCCAATGGAGGAAAAGCATGACTTAAGTCATCCTTTATATCATAATTAAGCTCATCATGACCAAATCATGGAAATGAGGGAAGAGGGGATTATGTGTCATTCCTCCCCAAATCTAATTTGTGACTCATATGTCTAGGTGGAAGGAGATAATCAGCTCAATCCAAGACAACTCTATCCACCTCATAAGCCATTCAATGGAGGGGAGCAAAGATCAAAATCTAAATTTTGCCTTAATGAAGGCTCATCATGGAGGACTTGGGGAGCTCACCCATGGACAATTCTAGCCGACAAACTTATCCTCATGCCATCATGAGGTTGTGACCTTCTTCCCCAAGCTTATCCAAAATCAACCATGGCTCATCCATGGCTATTTAAGGAGCCAACCCGAGAGCTCCCCTAGAAGAGAGAGACCCACATACAGTCTCTAATTTCAAAAGCTTTGAACATCAAACTGGTTCTTCGAACCCTAAGGAGTTGATCCCCCATAGAATTAGTCTTTAAAATCCACTGGCCTCTTCCAATTTCATGCCCCAAAAATACGATAATTTTTTGGGTTGACATAAAACCTTTCAAAACTCCAAATTGACCACTTTAAAACCATCACTGACCCAAACGAAGAAGTTTTCGAACAAAATTGGATCTTACCATGAGTCCTAACCCATTCCAAAACTAAGCCGTGAGCCCATTTCAATGAAGTCATACTTACACCTGATTTCACTTCAAATTGAGCACACTAGGAACTTTGTAAGGACCCAGTGATTGCTTCTGTCAAGCTTGATAGAGGCTACACATCATCAAGATCAGGTATAACCATTTTAACCTAATTTTTGCTCGGGCTTGGAACATCATGAATAAGATCATCTCGAAACATCCACATACTGTATGGATGTGATCTACTTACTTTGATGAAACTCCAGAAACAAATTTCATCAAAATCCATTAAGAAATGACATAGATATTAGGGTTTGAAAATGAGCGGTGTGCAGGATACACTAGGTTGGGGGAGATGGCCAGATGCAGTTTATTTTTATGTATTAAGAATGGACAGTCATGATCTCGCCGGACCGCAGTTTCATCTATATGAAACAGATGAAACCGCGAGCCACGTAGGCACTTGTGTGGACACTTCCATCCAATCAGGCACCGTCACGTGTGAATTCGATGGATCCAAGGATCTAGTCATTGCCGCATCATTTAAATAGAAAAAATTGGATTTTATAATTTAATTAAATACAAAAATTTTTAAAATCCATATCTTGACATAGAAAAATCATAAAAAATATGAGAAAAATATCCCTGAACTAAAGAAAATGAGGAGAATAATATGAAAAATGAAAATTCAAATTTATAAGTTATATTTAATTTTTAATTAATTAATTAATCTCTGGAGTAATTTAATTATTAAAAATTATTTATAAACCAAAAAATTATGAAATTTTCAAGGATCATACTTCTCGTCTATAGAGACATTCTCTGATTTTTCCAAGTCTAGGGGGCGTCTCTAGTATGAGAAAATCAATTTTCAACCTTACTTTGTGATTATTTTCAAAAATAATTAGAAAATAAAATTTGGAGAAGATTAGAAATCTTTGGGTGATGAATTTGGACCACAAAATGACATTTTCTAATCTTTGAAAATTTTGAAATGACATTTTAGCCTTTTAGGGTAAAATTTGTAAAATTGAAAAATTATAAATTAAACCTTAAAACTTTTATATGTTATTAAAAGGATAATTAGGATTAATTATATCCTAATATCTAAATTTAAATCACTTTAAACCTAAGAAAAATCCCTAAAATTTAGTTAGGTTAGTTTTAAATATAAATTAAACTTTTAAAAATCCTAATTAAAGCTTAACCACCTTAAACCTTAATAACATTAGGTTTAGGATAAATTAAAACCTAATTAACCTACTTAAACCTTAATAATTTAGTTTTAAGATAAATTAAAACCTAATTAAGTCTAATCCCTTATTAGACCTAATTAACCTTCTTAAATCTTAATAACATTAGGTTTAAGTCAAAATGAACCCTAATTAGCTCTAATCCCTCATTAGACCTAATTAAAATACTTAAACCTTAATAACATTAGGTTTAAGACAAATTAAACATTTATTAAGTCTAATCACTCATTAGGCCTAATTAACACACTTAATCCTTAATAACATTAGGTTTACTCAAATCAAACCCTAATTAGACCTAACCCTAATAAGGTCTAATTAATCCAATTAAACCTTATCTAAATTAGGTTTATATAATCGTAAACCATAATTAGACCTAACCCTAATTAGTTCTACATAATCTAATTAAACCTTACCTAAATTAGGTTTAATTAACCTTAAAACATAATTAAACCTAACCCTAATTAGATCTAATTAATCAAATTAAACCTTATCTAAATTAGGTTTAATTAATCCTTAACCATAATTAGACCTAACCCTAATGTTGTTTAATTAATATAATTAAACCTTACCTAAATTAGTTTTAATTAACCTTAAACCCTAATTAGACCTAACCCTAATTAGGTCTAATTAGTCCAATTAAACATTATCTAAATTAGGCTTAATTAATCCTAAACCATAACTAGACCTAACCATAATTAGGTATAATTAATCTAAAGTAAACCTTACCTAAATTAGGTTTAACTAAACTTAAACCGTAATTAAACCTAACCCTAATTAAGTCAAATTAATCCAATTTAACCTCATCTAAATTAGGTTTAATTAATTCTAAACCATAATTCGAACTAATTTTAATTAGGTCTAATTAATCTAATTAAACCTTACCTAAATTAGGTATAATTAACATTAAACCCTAATTAGAAATAACCCTAATTAGGTCCAATTAATCCAATTAAAAATTACTTAAATTAGGTTTAATTAATCCTAAACCATAATTTGGCATAACCCTGATTAGGTCTAATTAATCTAATTAAAGCCTACCTAAATTATGTTTAATTAACCTTAAACCCTAATTAGACTAAACCTAATTAGGTTTAATTAATCCAATTAAACCTTACCAAGATTGAGTTGAATTACTCTTAAACCATAATTAGGCCTAACCCTAATTAGGTCTAATTAATCTAATTAAACCTTATCTACATTAGGTTTAATTAATCCTAAACCATAATTAGGCCTAACCCTAATTAGATCTAATACTCTAATTAATCTAGTTAAACCTTACCTAAATTAGGTTTAATAAACCTTAAACCATAATTAAGCCTACCCTTAACTAGGTCTAATTAATCCAATTAAACCTTACCTAAATTAGGTTTAATTAATGTCGGCATATTTTTTTTAGGTCGGTGTGTTGTGTTTTGAAGAGGGGTCGCCTACAGAAATTGTCGGCGAATTCTTAATTTAGTTTAAATAAATAATTTTGGAAAGTAGTATTTGATTTTGAAAATAATTTTAAATTTGAAGATTTTAAGATATGAGATTAAACCGATCTCACATCCCAAATAGCTTATATAAACGAGCACCGCACCGCAAACCGTGTATCTATCCCTAAGGATAGACACACTGCTTGACGGTGGGGCTCGATTAAATAAACTAGAAGATTTGTGACATCCGTTTGGTCTGCGAACCAATTTTATAAGCCGACAAAATTCCCCGCTTAATATGAAAACATTAAACAGGGTTTATATTACTCGGGTTCTTTAAAATTCCCTATAAGGGCAAGCCCCTATAGTTAATTACATCTTAAGTGACGGGAATCACCTAAGAAAACTCTCGATAATAATCAATAATTCTGCTCTCAAGGATTTCAAAGTTTAAGGTTTTCAAAAGATTGGATTTTTGAAATTTCAAAAGGGATTAGCTCAAATTTGAAACATTTATTTTCAGGAGTCTAAAAGGAAGAGAAGTAGGAGAAGCTGAGGATCCAAGAAGAATCTTGGCAACTTCCCAAACTATCCTATTGTTTGGCTCGGATTTAAGAAAATCCTAATATTATCCGATATTTCAATCTCGCCAATTTTAATTAATTAGGACTTATATTTATATGATAGAATCATACAAATAGCCTTCGAAGATGTGAGGGTTTATGTCGTACCCAAACGACTACCTCGGAATCTTAAGACCGGTATAGGCTTAATTTGCAATGCAAGTGCCTAACGAAGAGGTTGAGGATTTATGTTGCACTAGTGCAAACTACCTCGAAATCCTATGGCTCGATTATTTAATTCTAGGAAAGTTTTGCTCGAAGTAGACTCGGGTTTTGCCGATGACGATGGCCGTGCCGCCCACCATGCTCCGAGCTCCTTGTTGTTGCGGGGTTTAGTTTTAGAATTCATAAATCAGGGGGTGAGAAAAGTGTTTTGGTTTAGAGAAGATCTTAATTTCCAAGTATTTTTTACGTTTTAATTAAAACAAATCTTAAAGTTGATTATAACGACACCGGTTAAGATCCCACGGTTCCATCCTTCCGCATCATTATTTTTATCGGATTCACTTAGTCCGTATGAATTTGCTAAACTCAACCGAATGAGTTCCACACTTTCATTTAGACCGCGGGAAATCCCGTTAGCAACACGTAGGTTACATCATCCGAGGTATTCCCGATCATCCAACGAGACGTTTTAATTTAATTGTAATTGTAGTTTTGTGTTCCGTTTGTGATTAAATTTTGAGTTGTTTTATATTTTGAAATGTTGTGGCGGTGAATTTTATCTTGCAATGACTTTTAACTTAGTTTTGGTTTCAGTTTTAGGGTCTATCCTAAAGGTGTGGGTTTTCATGCAACGCTTGTTTATCATGCAAGAAAAGTAAGTGCAATGCGATTAAATAAATTGCAAGAAGGTAAATTGCAAGAAAGTAGATCGCAATAAAATAAAAGCGTACCTGGAGGGTCTTCCCGTCATCCCAAGCTGCACTTAAAACAAAATTAGAATGTTTAAGCAAGTTCCTAGGTAAAGCTAAGGTAAGGGTTATGGTTTTCTACCAAATTCCTGATCCTATAGCTAGTCATTTCCTATGACGTCTAGGTCTTTGTGTTTTGGTTTGAGGACGATTTTCTTCATTAAAGAACGATTAAATCCAATTGTTCTTTTAAATGTCCTATCATATTGAGGAAGTGCTTAAGAGGAATCTTAAACATCTTTTCAATATTTCTAGGATTTTTTAAGTCCAAATGAATTTATACAAATGAATTAATCGTCCAAGAATTTCAAGTTTTATTGTTATCTTATTGAGTGAACTAGGACATTTGAATATCCTATAAGTGAAGTAACATTTCATTTAATGTCCTATTTAGGAGTTATAATAACCAAAGCTTTCGAGGGTAAGTTGGTGTTCAAATGGTTTGTGATTTAGTTTAATATCCATTAATGAGTTTAAATTTGGAATAGTGTTCAAGTTATTTTAGATTTATTTTGAATTCTTTATGTCTTAGGTGATGTTATATTTAATTTAATTTAATTAAATTTAATTGAGTTTTAATTGAGTTTGATTTGATGTTAAATTAATTTAATTTGATTTGATTTAATTTTAATTTAATTTGATTTAATTTAATTTAATTTAATTTAATTATTTAATTTAATTTAATTTGATTTAATTTAATTTAATTTAATTTAATTTAATTATTCAATTTAATTTAATTTGATTTAATTTATTTTAATTTAATTTGATTGTTTAATTTAATTCAATTTATTTAATTTAATTTAATTTAGTTTAATTTAATTGTTTAATTTAATTTAATTTAAATTAATTTAATTATTTAATTTAATTTAATTTATTTAATTTAATTTAATTTTAATTTAATTTAATTTTTTTTTAATTTTAATTGAATTTTTTTAAAAGAGTTTAATAATTTTATTTTAGTTTAATGATTAAGTCTTTTAATATTTTAAATTTGAGTTATCATTTTAATTAAGAATTGAATATTAATGAAATAATTAATTTAGGGATTTTTAAATTAAAGAATAAATCTCCTCCTAATAATATCCCTATTTTAATAATTCCAATTTTATTATTCTTCCAAATTTAATTCATTATTTAATTAAAGTTTAATCATTTTAAAATTGTTTAATGGGTTTCTACCCTTCAATTATTTAAATTTCAATCATCCAAATCAGACTAGGATCAAATATTTGACTTGTTAATTAATTTCATTAAACCTAAAATTTTAATTAAGGGTTAAAATTTTAATTACCATTTTACCCTTTAAGTTTAATAATTTCATAACTCACTAAATTGAACTCAAATGAACTTGAAATTTTTATGTGACTTCACTCATGTGTCAATAAAGACATGAGAGGAGAAAATGCGATTTTTCTGTATTTAATTTATTTATATAATTATTTTTGGTGAAAAATGGAGATTTCCAAGGAAAATTTAATAACATGACCAAGAAAAAGTTTCTATCCTTAAGAAAATTAGAGGACATTCCTAATGACCAGAGAAGCACTTGGACCAATTTTGGTGATTTTTTGAATTATATTATTTTTATTATAATTATTTTAAGTTTTGGAGTGTTAATTAATTTAAAAATAAAATAAATGTTGAAAAATGGGTTTTATAATTTTCAAAAATCTCTCTGATGTCAGGGAAATCAGAAAAGCAAATTTTGCAATTTTCTGATTTTTCTACGATTTATTATAATTATTTTAGTGAAAATGCTAGAAAATATATTTTTTTAATTTTAAAATTACCTTAAAGCTTTAAAATTTAATATCTCACCAAATAGACCTAAGAAAAATGTGGGATTTGTTCCTATGTGATTAAATTCAAAATGTGACATTTTGGTGAATTTTATTATTTTTGTGATTTTTATTATTTTTTAATTATTAAAAATATTAAAATATTATTAAAAATCAACTTTTTTAGAAAATTGAAATTTTAATTTTCTTAAATTCCCCTAATATCAGAGAGGCTCCAAAACCAATTTGGTGAATTTTTGAAAAGTATTTTGAAAGTTATGAATTTTTAAAGTTTAAAATGACTAAGTGGCTTAATCAACCCAATTAGTGGGACTAACCAAGTCCAATTGACCTCAAATTTTTATGGTGGGTTCCTCTGACCCTAAAGGTCAGTGGAGAATTGATTTTAAGTCAATTTGATGCATGGTTAACTCTAATTAATTAGAGACCTATCTTGGATGTTTAAGCCAATTAGGGTTGTTTTAAATGAACTAACTCAAAACCTATTTTTCCTAGGGTTCTCTAGTCATAAGGAACATCATCAAATTTTCCTAGAATTTATTTCACAACATGCTATTTATTGGAATTAAAATACTCAAAACAGCAACATGAATTTGAAAAATCAATAACTTTTTATAGGATGGCCTCCGACTTTGGAAAATTCAGGGAATGTTCCCAAATTCGAGGCTTCAAAAGCCCTATGGTCTCATGCCATGGTGAATTGTATACATGCATGGAGAATTAAAAGTATGCAGAGAGTAAATAAATTATAAAAAATAAAATACTTGATGAAATTAAATGATTTCTTTTCCACATTATTCTCCTCTGTTCACCGAGCAAGAGGGTATTTTTATTTTATTTTTCTCGATTTTTCTACACAAAGATATGAATTTTTGAAGTTTAGGGAATTAAATAAATGAAAAATACCCTAATTTTCTATTTATCCACGCGGCGCCGCGTCAACCTCGGCAGCCTCCGAACGCACACGCGGCGCGCTCCCATTCGACGCCGCCACCCGAGTCGCCGCCCGGGCCCCGCGGTTCTCGTACCGTCTCCTGGTCCGACGCCATCTGAGCCGTTCGTCCGCGCGTGTATTGAATGGACAGCATCCGTTCATCGTCCCCGAGCGTCCTCACCCGAGAGCCGTCCACACTAAATCCCTAAGATCTCACTCGATACTCAATGGATTTTTATGTTCTTATGCTCTATGGATTCGTCTTGAAGAGACGAACACATCTATACGGTTAACATGCATTGAAACTAAGGCATTTTAAATGGAGAATCTCCAGAAGCTCGGGATGAAGAATTAGCTCATACCTTTGCTCAGAGAAGTGTGGCTTCAATCTGAGAGTTGTTGCACCTTAGATTGGATCCCAACAAGCTCCAGATGAAGTCTCCTGGTCTGGTGAATTGTCTGGATGTGATTTCGACCAAGCCCGATCACAAAGCTTGGAGGCCGGAGCAACCGGGTGGCCCGGAGATGGGGCTTTTGTTGGTGGACACCTTCCCTCGGTCCGGTGAAGGTGTAGAACCAATCAATTTGGGAATTGGCTCACCGTGGAGAAGTGTCCTCGGTTTTGGGTGGAATTTCAACTCGAAATCGAGCTCGCGAGAGGAGAAATGGCAGGGGGATCTCACTGGGGATCAAGTGCTCTGTGTTTGGGGAGGAGTCTGGAACAATTTTGGCAGAGTTTTGGCAAGGTTTTTGCTCAGCTCCTCTCATGGCCGAGAGGGGTGGTGTTTAAATAGGAGAGGGTGGAGGGCCTCCCAGGGAGAGTTAGGGCTTGGGATCAGCTGCTCTTGGCAAGAGAAGAACAGCTCCAATGGCCACTGGGGATGGGGCAGCTCAGCAGGTAAGAATTTCAAATTTGGCTCACATGTGAGCTCTCGGCCATGGTGTTTTCCGGAGGCCTGGTGGCCGGCCGGCCAGGCATGGGTCACCCTCAAGGTCAGGTGGGTCGGGTACGGGGCTTGGTGCAAGCAATCGGCAATTGCCATGTGTAAAGGCTTTGATTCAAAGTAGAATGGGGCATGGCTAGTTTTGAGTCTAAATGGGTCAATCCACCCATTTGGGCTTGGTGCACCCTTCAAGGTGGCTTTGGATGCCGTGGGGATCAAAGGGATCGACTGGTTTGGCATGGAGAAGTCTCCATCAAAATATATTTGGATTAAATTTAAGTTTAGGTGAAACATGATTAAGGCTAATGAGCTTTAGGGATTAAGGAAAGCCCCCTCTTCTTACCCAATATGGCATGGTGGAGTGTCCAAAGCTCTCATGGCTCACATGTGGCTCATGCATGGCTTCATGGCTCACCTTTGGCTTGGCAAAAAGTTTGGTCAATTTCATAAAAAAGGATTTCAAGGATTTTGGATAATTTGGTGGAAATTTGGATGAAGCTTGATTTAGAATAATTTGATGGTGAATTTAGGACTTAGGTAATGGATTTAATTAAGTGGATGACAAATGGAGATGTCATGTGGGCTTTAGGGTAGATTTGGGCTTTTGAATGTGGTGAAGTGGGCTTTTAGGAAAGTTTAAGGGAAATGGGAGTTTGATTTTAGGATGGGCATTTGGATAAAAATTTTGTGAAGAACTTTGTCAAATAAATGTCACAATTGGTTTAGGGATGTTCTATGAAGGGCTTGGAATCAATTTGATGTGATTTGGAGTTGAATTGGTTTGAATTTGGGTTTATTTGGTAAGTGGGCCTATGTAGGTCCAAGTGGGCCAAATTGGGCCAATGTTGGGCTAGAGTTGAAATTGATGTAAAATCAATGTTGAGAAATGTTTATGGGGGTGTTTCAAAGAGGTTTTGGCTTTGGTTGGGCTTTGATTTTGGGGTTTGGGCTCATTTGGGCTAGGTTCTGGGTTTAGGTCGAAAATGGGCCTTTTAACCTCGGGTTGAGTTTGAGTGGGGTTTGGGTCTAAATTTTGGGCAAATCATGTTAGTATTTTGTTTGTGGGAATGTTAAGGAAGATTTAGAAAAGATTTGGGGTTAATTGGAATTGAATTGGGTGAGTTTGGGTTAGGTTTAGGTCATGGGTCCAAATCGGGCTTTAAGGCCAAAAGTGAGATTGGATCCAAATGTCAATCAAATTGGGCTTGGATTTGGTCTAGATTGGTATTGGGGATGTTGAATTGAAGTTTAGAATTGAATTGGACCAAAATTGGGGTCAATTGGGTAGGTTTGGTTTGACATTGGGTGCACTTAGGGTTAAAATTGGTCAAATTGGGGGTTTTGACCAAAGTAGGGTAAATTGACAAAATTGGCCCATGGTGTAGTTGGACAAAATGAAATTGGGAATATTTGAGATTTTCTGGAATTTTCTGGGAATTTTCTGAATTTTTGGATTTTTAGGCCAAGAGGGGTATTTTGGGTATTTGGAGGGTATTGGGAGGTTTTCTTGGAATTTTTGGTATTTTTGGGTATGGATGATCAGTTTAAGTGATGTGGAAATGTTTGGGATTGATTTTGGAGAATTTTGGGTAATTTGGAAATTTTTGAGAAATTTGGGTAATTTCTGGGTTTTGGGTAAGCTAAGCGGGTGTAGGGTCCCGGGGTCAAAAATCGAAAATTTGGGAAATTGAAGATTGGGTGGATGTAAGTGGAAAGAAGTGATTTTGGTTGAGCCATGAAGCCATATCAAGCCCATATGAGCCATGAAGGGACCCATTTGAGGCATTCACTATGTTGTTCCTAACCCTCTTGCCCAAGGGCTCAGGGGTTAAGGACCATCCATGTGAATCACCTACATGAGTCAGGAGGTCAAGTTAGGTATGGGTGTAGTTTTAGGAAGTGTGTGAGAGTGTAGTGTATAAGTGTAGTGTGTGTGTAAGTCAGCCCCTCACCAGACCAGGCCACCCAGGGCAGTCCTAAGGCCAAAGAGTCCTATAGGAACTCATCCTTTAAACTTCCACATTTGATTTCAACCCTCTAGGTGATTAGGGGTCTACGATCAAGTTTGTGGAGTTTGCAGGGAGTTAAGAAGTGGTTTGAATTTCTAGAAGGTGGGTCCCAATTCTAGTCCTCTAAGATAATCAAAGGAAAAGCCTAAGGCTAGATCCTAAGTACTAAAGAGAAGAAGAGAAGACCTCATCAAAAATGAGGTCAACAATTAACCTTAGTTAGGTCTAACCCTAATTAGACCTAATCAACCTAACTAAGCTTTACTTTAATAAAGCTTAAACCTTACTTAAGTTTAACTTAAGAAAAACTTAAATAGCCATTAACCATCATTTAAGTTTAATACATAATAAATCCTATTAAATAAGACAAAACCCCAACTTATTAGGTTCAACCCAATTGAACCTAAGTCAAAACGACACTATAAGTTCAACTTACATCAACCTTTACCTTAGGTTCAACCCAAATTGAACCTAAGATGATTCAAACCTTAGGTTCAACCCAAATTGAACCTAAGTTAAATCAAACCTTAGGTCCAACCCAAATTGAACCTAAGTCAACCTATAACTTAGGTTCAACTCAAATTGAACCTAAGATAATTCAAACCTTAGGTTCAACCCAAACTGAACCTAAGATAATTTAAACCTTAGGTTCAACCCAAATAGAACCTAAGTTAACTCAAAATTTAGGTCCAACCCAAATTGAACTTAAGTCAGCCTATACCTTAGGTTCAACCTAAATTAAACTTAAGTCAACCTATACCTTAGGTTCAACTCAAACTGAACCTATGTCAACTTTTAACTTAGGTTCAACCCAAATTGAACCTAAGTTAATCTAAACCTTAGGTTCAACCCAAATTGAACCTAAGATAATTCAAACCTTAGGTTCAACCCAAACTGAACCTAAGTTAACTCAAATCTTAGGTCCAACCTAAATTAAACCTAAGTCAACCTATACCTTAGGTTCAACCCAAATTGAACCTAAGTAAACCTTTAATTTAGAACCCAAATTGAACCTAAGTCAACCTAAACCTTAGGTTCAACCCAAATTGAATCTAAGTTGACCTAAAACTTAGTTTCAATCCAAATTAAACCTAAAAGAAATAATAAGTTCAGATTATATTGAACCTAAATCAACTTAAAAATTAGGATCAATCCAAATTCATCCCAAGTAAAAAAGAAATTATAACTTTGGTCTACATTGAACTTAAATCAAAATTTAAAATATTTAACCTAAATTGGACCCAAAGACATCATAGTTTCAACTTACATTAAACTAAGATCAACCTATAACTTAGGTTCAACCTAAATTGAACCTAAGTAAAAAAGACAGTATAGGTTCAACATACATTTAACCTAAATTAACCTATACCTTAAGTTAAATTCAAATTTAACTTAAGACATCATAGGTTCAACTCAAATTGAATCTAAAACAAATTAAAAACTTAAACAAACTTCAGGGAATCATGTCTTAGATTTGACCTAAATTAAATCTAAGACATATCAAACTTTAGATTCTACCTAAATTGAATCTAAATGAATCAAACCTTAGATTCTACCTAAATTGAATCTAAGTAATATCAAGTCGTTTAACTTGACCTAAAATTTAGGTTCAAATCCAAAATTGAACCTATGGGACATTATACCATAGATTCGAATTAAATTGAATCTAAGCTATATCAAACTTTAAGTTTTACCTAAATCATTTTATGTTTTCGGTTTTACTTAAATATATTAGGTTCTACCAACATTGAAACTAAATCATTCTATACAACTAGGTTCTAACAACATTGAACCTTGATCATTTTATACATTAGGTTCTACCTAAATTGAACCTAAATCACCTTGAACTCTAGTTTCTATCTAAATTGGATCTAAATTAAACTTTAAACAATTTTATAACCACAAACTTAATGCTCTTGACCGGATCATTCAAAATGAAATAAAATGACAAAATAATTGAATTTGATCGGTTAATAAATTGTAAACAACCTAAAATATTTCAACTTTTAAAATCCAACAAAAGTCGTTAAAACTTAAATGAAACTTTAATAAAAAAATGATCACCAAACACAACTTGAAACACTACATGTTTTGATTTACGAATATTTCTTGGGTGATGCATTCCGTGGTTGTTAACAAGAGTCTTCCAGTTGTAGTTTAAACACCTTCCAAATTAAGTAGAACGAGGCATCCGATGACCCTGGGACAACGGAGCAATGGACATCTTGACCCTGTTGTCTAAAAATTAAAAATTTAACAAAAAAAAATAAAAAATTTAAGAAACAAAATCGACATATTTCTTTTATATAGCTAATATTATTTTCTTTGTAGTTGAAAAAAAATTCAGTCATAGATTTACTTTGCATATTATTAGGATGTGTTAACTCTATTTTACAGGGCACATTCTGAAGAAGGGACAATAAACTTTAAAATAAAATCAAAATAACAACAAAATAAAACCAAATCGATAATAAAATAAAACTCACCGACAACAAAATAAAACTAAAAGAACAACAAAACAAACAAAATGACAATAATAAAACATAGACATTAAAAAAAACAAAACTGAAACTTTAGGGTAGTACATGACACTTAGAATTATATTACCCTTAGGATCAAACATTGATGTTTCTTCCTTGATCTTAAAACATAAAAGCTTTTAGATAACGAATGTTAACGTTAATTAGGAGTTTTATTAGGCAATCATAACTCTCTAAGATGTAATTAACAATAGGACATTGCTCCTATAGGAGAATAAAGAACTCGGAATATATATCATACCTTAAATCTCTGGTTATTAAATTTTCCATGTGGTCGTCTTTATGCTGTCCAAAATAAAGCATTCTAGAGTTTTCTCCGTAATGTTCACCACAATCCCAACATTTCCTTTTTCTAATGTTTTATATTTTCATCACCCATTTTGTTTCTTCTCCAAGCTTCTTAATATTTAAGGATCCTTTACATGATCAAAAAGAATAAAATTACTTGGAGATTAGAGCGGTATGATAGATAAACAAAATGACGACTCCTCAACATCGACACCGACAGACATTCCAACATTCATAAATGACAAGTGAGAATTGGTGGCACCGGCGGCCAAAACCTAGCCCGGATTCCATCAACCATTTAAGCGAAGTGACCCATGAGAGAGATTAACCTTGAATTATTGTATTCTGAAGATGAAGCCTATAGATGTTGGCTCTCTAATCTAAAGGGCTATTTTCATGACTGCCAGAGCCAACACTTCTGCAGGTTTGGGCTATCCTTCTCTTATTTTCACTATCTACAAACAATCTGGTATTAAATATGAATCTTGGGAGGAGTTGATCCAACCACTAAAGCCTATGGGAAAAGCTAATTTGGATATTTATGGAAGATCTCCAGGTAGAGCTTCTAATGCACCATCTACTTCCACATCTAGTTCTTCTACTTTAGACATTATAATGGAGTAGTTATACATTTAAAAAAGAGATATACTCTCTCTATAGAATTAGATGCATAAGAATGAGGAGCACTAGGATCATTTGGATAATTATTTAGAACATCGAAGAGAATATGAAGCAAGTTTTGATATCTCCCTTGTGAGTTTTCTGAAGGGCAACCAGAGTGTTGAGTTTCCTACATGTCCTCTGTACCAAGTATTTGAGCACTGAAAGGACATGGAGCAGGATGATGATGATGAGAATGATGATGATGAGGATGCCGAAGAGTATTTTTATGATTCTGTGTTTGTTTTCCCTGTTAGTTGATGACATTTTCTCTTTCTGTTATGAACTAGACATTGTGTTATGTTTATTTTCTGTTGTGTGAATTTAGTGTTTTTTAGTTTCATTGCACTTTGGTTACCTCTTATATATATGTTGCCTGTGTGTGATAGTAGTTTTTTTAACTTAGTACTTTATTTGCTAAACCTATTTTTAAAATTTACTTACTGCTACACATACATGCTTTTAGTTTTAGTACCTGTATTATTCTTATGTTTAGAACTCTATGATAAATATTTAATCTATTCTCTCTTCATACTTTTTTCTATACTATAATGTTTTAAAACTGATTTTAAAATTTAAGTTTAGGGGAGAGAGAAAATCTATTTAAAAACTAATTCTTTATTCCTCAATAAATATATTTAAAAATTATTTTAAGCATAACCTATGGTATGTGGTGTTATCTTTAGAGAATAAAAAATTTAATTTTATAAATTTTATAGAAAGCATAAGTAAAAATTTTAATAATTAAGGATAATTCTATATTTAAGAAATTTGGTATGAAAGTATAAGAATTACGTTTTTACTGTTCAGAGTATGAAAACTTGTATTTTCAGAACACTATGGATCTTGGATCTACATTTAAAAAAGAATTAGAGTCTCAATGAAAAATCATTTTTGTACTAATACACATTATCAAGTATAGAATTTGAGATGTTTTTATCTTTAGGAGGAGGATAGTGAAGTTCAAAATCATTAAAGGCTATCCAGATATAGTAATCTTCACATAAAAAGAAAAAGAAAAAAAGGATTGAAGATGATTGTTTCCACCTCATTTTTCAAATTTTTTATTTTTAAAGTAGTCGCCAGCCTGTCGATCGTCATATACTTCCCTTCTCAGAATAAGTCTCTCTTTCGGTTCATATGAATGGCTCAGAGAAGAAAGGAGCTGGAAAATATTGGCATACGACAAATATGACAGACAAAATAAAAAATAAAACGTACTATAAATCTCGCAAGGATATGCCAAGTATGTCTACTCAAATGAGATCGGGCAGAGGCACCTTGGACCAATATCTAGAAAAGAATACCTACGGAGGCTACCTATAACAAGAGATTCAGGTAGATGCCTGTTATGGGGTCAAGAGCACTCCCAAGGGGAGATGTTCCACTTGGTTAATTATATCTTAGGGATACCCAAGAATACTTTCGATAAAAGGGGTTTCACTCGTATTATCATAGACTTGGGAAAATAAGTATTTAAAGGAATGGTTATTCTGTGTAGGAACGAAGGTATGCTTCAAAGCTCTGGCTAAGCCATTGGGCAGAAAGTGAGTCTCTCACATCTTAAATGGGTAGCAGCTTATCAGCATACGACGCCCATGGAATAACCAATAATTATCTTGGCGGGGGTACCCCAATATGTCAAAGCACGTCCAGGTCGTAAGGGCAGAGAACAAATCATTGTATTCCAAATGGTTGGCAACTCATCGACATTAAGCTATCAAGATGATACCAATGAAGTCTACAAGAGCGATAGGGTTCAATTGGGGTAGTCAAAGGAGGTGAGGAGTAGTCTCTAAAAGGTAGGGATAGCCAAGTTAAGGTACTACAGACTCATCATCCCAAGCTACTAAGACTTCAAGTCTACCCACTCGTAAAGGTAGTCAAAGCAACATGTTATGAAATCCCCAATTAGCAATCCGTGAATTGCGTCGTCCACGGGGAATCTCGGTAGCCCTAAGGTCAAAGGAAGAAACTTTATCCTAAGATTATTGGAAAGAGCTCCAAGAGGTGGGTCTTATACCTGCCAACATGGCAAGGATGTCTCAAGAAAAGAAGAGAAGTGGAGGTTCAGCTACAAATCTTGAAATGCTCCGAATAAGAGAACTTATACCTCATCCGGGTTGGAGAGCCTCATAAGACCCTAAGCGTGCTTGACAACCACTTAAGTAGAAATATATGCTGGGCCAATCAGGTTGAAGAAGAGTGGGGCTCCTCCTCGGGATATGCAATATGAATGCAATTATCTAGAGCGGTCCTTATTTATTATTGAGGCCCTATTTATATGACTTGACTGATATTCATGCCATGCAACTCATTTTTAAAACTAGCCCGAAGGCCATGAAGTAAAGTAAAAACAGGCTTTGAAAATTCTAAATCTTTTAATCCTATATTATAATTATCTTGAATGTTTTGTTTAGGATTTTTTTATGTAGAAATTTATCATTTTAGGGTCCTTAATGAGCCTAGATTATATTTTTTTCATGAAATTCCAGATGCACAGAAGTAAACAATGAAAATCAACGCATGCATGCATGCATGCAAATGCAAATGTAGAAAGTAAAACAAGTCAACAAAATAATCAACAGGTCGGTGCAGCTGGGTCGATTACATATCCCAGATAAAAAAGAACGGCCAAACTTCACATATACATGCCCGTTCCTAAATCTATATAAAAAATATAACATTCAGACTTAAGGTATGGGACACGAGCTGCCGCTCCTAGTCCCCGTCATGTGGTTCGATGCGTCGTCTGCCTTGAAACTCGTGCTCGTACCTTATTTATGATACAGACTGGGTCTAAGGACTCTATTAAATATGTATGAAAGAGCAAAAAAAAAGACTAAACCTGCAAAAAACAAGTGACAGTGGAGAAAACCGTGCAACACATATAATGAGCCGTGCCTTCTAAGTGGGGGAGCTAAATAGCACCTGCAAGAAAAAGGATAAAAATTTATTACATTTACATTTGTGTGCATATAAGTAAGCACGACTTCCTACAGAAGAACTTCCTAGCACATGACCCACTTTTAATATGTTTGCAATTTTTAAGTTTAACGATGCCAAAAACTTGATCTCGCTTTAAATATATATATATATATATATATATATATATATGATTTAATGATGGAATGTATAATGTGGATTCTACGCAAGTATACGTATCATATCAAGTAATACAGGGCTCTAGTGGAGTCCTGGTTATCGATCCCACAGGGAAGTTTTAACAGATTTTTTATCAGCTAAATTTAAAGGAATTACTTACTAATATAGTAAACGGAAAAGTTACTAAAGCAAACTAAAGTAAACTAATGCTTGAAATTAAGTTGATTTAAATAATTCAGAAAAAGTATCCTTCTCCTTGTTTTTAGAAAATTAAGTGAATGATGAATTTAAATAGAATTCTTGAATTGTATTGTGACAAATATGAGCATTCCTATTCTTTACCCTTTGGTCCAGGTGCAAAGAACATTGACTAATCCTATGTTTGATTATCGAATCCGCTGGCCAGCTCGGGAGGATATCGGCCGCCACTTCGTAGCTCCCACGTTCCCCTCACCCGAGGGCTAACATCTACACTTCATCTCTCAAACAATAAGACCAAATTGAATATTTTAGTCTCGTCACACTAAAATGTCAAATTCTACATCCGATAATTAATATTTCCTATTTATTTGCACCCTCCTTCCAAGGTTTTTAACTTCGCCGAATATTGGATGTAATTTTTACTATAGTTGATAATTCAACATATTTTAACAACTCAATCGGCCGATTGAAAGTAAATTAAGTTTTAAGTAAAAATTATCACAATTTATTTTAATATATTAGGTACTTCTATTTAATTTCATCAATCCGCATAATTTTCATAAACAAGGAGAAAGACTAAGAAAACTACTCAGAATGCATGGGAATAAAATAAAGCATGGATTTCATTTAAAGTTAACAACAACAATAAACAAAGATACTTATCTTAATTTCTTCCCAAGCAGACTCCTTGAAGTTCCTTTGACTTTTCCTTCTAGTACAGCAAACTTCTAAATAACACTCAAATAAACTAAAGAAACTCACTAATGAAAAACAACAGACACACACACTTAAGACACCAAAAAGAGACACTTAGACTCTCTAAATAAACACACCTAGACACTAGAATTCGGCCTCTATTTATAGAGGTAGAAAAAGTTCCAAGGGGTGCTTAAACACCTCTTCAAAAAGTGTCCAGGTTCAAAGTATTTGCATTTTTAACTGTCTCGCTGTCGGCAGGAAACAACCTCGCCGTCAGCGGGGCTTCTAGAAGGTCTTCAAACCGCGCTATCTCGCTGTCGGCAGGCTCGGGCTCGCTGTCGGCGAGGTAGTTATAATTCCTTCAGAAATTCTCCTCATGATCTCGCCGTTGGTAGCCTCGATCTCGCCGTCGGCGACTTAGTTCAATTTGCATGAATTTCTTCCTTTTTGATCCAAATTCGCTCTATTTCATGCTTTTTGCTTCAATCACTTATAAATCTTCATTCCCGCAGTAAAATAAAGAAAATACCTTTCTTTAAAGTGTAATTTCATCAAAAATAGATAAGAATTTCTTAATAAATTTTTCTGTGATCAAAATCCCCCAAACTTAATTATTACTTGTCCTCAAGTAATTTTAATACTAAATAAAAATAATGATTTCTATAATAGAATTTTTCAATTCAGATAATATGAATTAAATTTAAATAATATTATAATAAAGTTAAATATAAATATTGCTTGAGTAATTAAATTAACTTTATAGATATAAAATTATTTAATTATCAGGTCTAAGATTTCTAGCTTTCTATTTATTTTAGGAATGACTATATTTAAAAAGAGTAAATTACTTAAGATATTTAGATGATAGGAAGTTCAAGAAAACACTATTTAGTAAAATACTAATCCATAAATATAAGTTTATAAATATAATTAAGTTTTACCCTTTAGGTTGATTCCATTGAAACCAATTTTTGATAAGGCATCTCCTCAAGCTTCTCCTCACTTTATGTTTTTCTTTTCTTTTCTTTTTTTTTTGGATTGATTTTCAATCCTTCTTTTTTTTTCTTTTTCAAGTGAGGATTACTGTATCTGGATAGCCTGTTAATAATTTTGAACTTCAAATTTCTCTTCCTAAATTTGAAACTTAAAATATTTCCTTGCTTATTTATATTTCATAGCCTTTACTTCATTGAGTTTCGATCCTTTCTTTTTCACTTAAATACTTAAGAATTTTCAATTTTTAGAATATAGTTTTCCTTACTTTAAATAGTTTACTATATGCTTATTCCTTTTAACGAAATATCTTATTCCATTAATTAATTGAATTACTAGAAACATTTTATTTAACTTGCTATAATAATTAAATAAAGTAATTCATGTTTATTGAATTGGAAAACTACTATAGAAAATCATTTGATAATAATTTGTGAAAATAGAAATTGACAACAATTTTAATAATTAAATTTGTATTTTTACCTTCCCCCAAACTTAAATTTTTCTATCTATACTAAATAGTGAAAAAGGGAAAGTATATAGTAAAATTCATCATACCTTTGAGCTTTAGGTATTTCTTTTATTTGCAGGCTTTTTCATTACTTACAGAACATGTACTGTTAGTATTCTTCCACATATAGTATTTAAAAGAAAGTGCAGGGATGAAAATTTTTTTAAAATAATTATCAAACAAAACAAATGAAAACTTAATCTATTACTACACATACAATTAACTAATCTATTTTAAAACATATTAAAACAATCTAAACAATGTTAACATTCATAACTTATAAAAACTTAAACAACATATTAAAGAAAAATTAACATCCTATCTAAAAGAAAAAAATTGCAAACTAATTTAATACACATAAAAAAAAACTAACATCATAGCATAAGCAAACATACCAACATTCCACAGTCCACGGAAAGTACAAAATAATTACATAAAGTTTCCAAAATAACAACAAATCTAAATAAACTAAACAAAGGCTCTAATCTTCTGCATCAAAATCCCAAGCTATGTCATCTCCCTGATCTCCAGGCTGAGAAGGCTGAGCAGGCTGGTACTGTGAATAGCGGGGGCACTCAGGAAAGACAACATCTAAATCACCACTCCTATATCGACGTTCAACCTCATAGTATGCAATTTCGTACTCTGAATGTCGCTGGAGATATTCACTATCATAATCGTGTCTTCTTTCCAAGCCTCTGATCCTTTGGTCTATATGCTCAAATCATTTTTCCATATTTTCTCCAAATAGCTCAAAACTCTTTCTACTCAGGGTTAATTCATTCATCAGATCTTGAAGGGTAGGAGTGGTGTACTGAGGGGGTTCATAACTAGTAGAGGGTATATCTCTACTTGAAGAAGATACATAATCCCTTGTCCCAGATCTCCATGTCGGCATTATTTTTAGGTTGTGTGTTTTATTTTAAAAAGGGGGTCGCCTAACAGAAATTATCAGCGAATTTTTAATTTAATTTAAATAAATAAGTTGAAAAGTAGTATTTGATTTTAAAAATAATGTTAAATTTGAAAATTTTAAGATATGAAATCAAACCGATCTCATATCCCAAATAGTTTATATAAACGAGCACCGCATCACAAACTGTGTATCTATCTCGAAGAATAGACACATTGTTTGGTGATGGGGCTCGATTAAATAAACTAGAGGATTTGTGACATCCGTTTGGTCTGCGAACCAATTTTATAAGCCGACAAATTCCCCTGCTTAATATGAAAGCATTAAACGGGGTTTATATTACTCAGGTTCTTTAAAATTCCCTATAAGGGCAAGCCCCTATAGTTAATTACATCTTAAGTGACGGGAATCACCTAAGAAAACTCTCGATAATAATCAGTAATTCTGCTCTCAAGAATTTCAAAGTTTAAGTTTTCAAAGGATTGAATTTTGGAATTTCAATAGGTAATTGATCAAATTTGGAACACTTTGTTTTGGGAATTCAAAGGAAGAAAAGTAGGAGAAATTACAGATTCGAAGCAAACTTCGGTAATTTCCTGACTATCCTATTGTTTGGCTTGGATTTAAGAAAGTCCTAATGTTTGTTTAATGTTTTGACCTTGCTAATTTTAATTAATTAGGACTTATATTCGTATGACAAATAGCCTTGAAGATATGAGGGTTTATGTCGTATCGGATGACTACCTCAGAATCCTAAGATCGGTTAGGGCTTAATTTGCTATGCAAATGCCTAACAAAGAGTTGAGGATTTATGTTGCACTAGGCAAACTATCTCGAAATCCTATGGATTGTTGTTTAATTCTAAGAATGGTTTTGCTGATGTAGATTTTAGTTTTCTTGACGACGATGGTCGTACTTGCCCACCATGCTCCGAGCTCCTTTATTGTTGCAGGGGTTTAGTTTTAGAAGTCATAAATCAGGAGATGAGAAAAGTGTTTTGGTTTAGAGAAAATCTTAATTTCCAAGTGTTTTTTTATATTTTATTTAAAACAAATCTTAAAGTTGATTATAACAACACCGGTTAAGATCTCACGGTTCCATCCTTCCGGATCGTTATTTTTATCGGATTCACTTAGTCCGGATGAATTTGCTAAACTCAACTCGAATGAGTTCCACACTTTCATTTAGACAGTTGGAAATCCCGTTAGCAACACGTAGGTTACATCATCCGAGGTATTCCCGATCATCCAACAAGACATTTTAATTTAGTTGTAATTGTAGTTTTGTGTTCGTTTGTGATTAAATTTTGAGTTGTTTTATATTTTGAAATGTTGTGGCGGTGAGTTTTATCTTGCAATGACTTTTAATTTAGTTTTGGTTTCAGCTTTAGGGACTATCCTAAAGGTGTGGGTTTTCATGCAACGAGTTGTTTATCATGCAAGAAAAGTAAGTGCGATGCGATTAAATAAATTGCAATAAGGTAAATTGCAAGGAAGTAAATTGCAATAAAATAAAAGCGCACCTGGAGGGTCTTCCCGTCATCCCAAGCTGCACTTAAACACAATTTAGAAAATTTAAGCAAGTTCCTAGGTAAACCTAAGGGAAGGTTTATGGTTTTCTACCAAATTCCTAATCCTATAGCTAGTCATTTCCTATGACGTCTAGGTTCTTGTGTTTTGGTTTGAAGACAATTTTTTTCATCAAAGAACAATTAAGTTCAATTGTTCTTTTAAACATCCTATCATATTGAGAAAGTGTTTAAGACGAATCTTAAACATCTTTTCAATACTTCTAGGATTATTTTAAGTCCAAATGGATTTAATCAATCAGGTGAGGTAATCGTCCGAGAATTCAAGTTTTGTTGTTATCTTGCTCAGTGAACTAGGACATTTGAATATCCTATAAGTGAAGTAACATTTCACTTAACACTCCATTTAGGAGTTATGACAATAAGAGCTTTTGAAGGCAAATTGATGTTCAAATGGTTTGTGATTTAATTTAATTTCAGTTGACGGGTTTAAATTTGGAATAGTGTTCAAGTTGCTTCATATTTATTTTTGAATTTCTTTGTCTTACGTGATGTTATTTTTAATTTAATTTAACTTTAATTTAATTTAATTTAATCTGGTTTAATTTTAATTTTAATTTAATTTGGTTTAATTTTAACTTGATTCCATTATTTAATTTAATTCAATTTTAGTTTGATTTGATATGATTTAATTTAATTTAATTTGATTTAATTTAATTTGATTTAATTTCCTTTAATTTAATTTGATTTAATTTAACTTAATTTAATTTTAATTTAATTTTATTTTTTAATTTTAATTTAATTTAATTTAATTTGATTTTAATTTAATTTTAATTTAATATGATGTTAATTAATTTAATCTAATATGTTTTAATTTAATTTTATTTAATTAATTTAATTTAATTTTAATTAATTTTAATTAAATTTAATTCAATTTAATTTAATTTGTTCAATTTAATTTAATTTAGATTAATTTAATTTCTTTGATTTAATTTAATTTAATCTTTAATTTAATTTTATTTTTAATTTTAATTTAATTGAAAATTTAAAAAAAAGTTTAATAATTTAACTTTAATTTAATTTAATTTAAGTCCTTGAACATTTTAAAACTTAAATTTAAATTATCATTTTAATTGGGGATTAAATATTATTGAGATGATTAATTTAGGGATCCTTAGATTAAAGAACAAATCTCTTCTTAATAATATCCCTATTTAATAATTCCAACTTTATTATTCTTCCAAATTTAGTCAATTATTTAATTAAGGTTTATTTTAATTATTTCTAAATTGTTTAATAGGTTTCTATCCCTTAATTATTTAAATTTCAATCATCCAAATCAGATTAAGATCAAATATTTTACTTTTTAATTTTATTAAACCTAAAGTTTTAATTAAGGGTTAAAATTTTAATTACCATTTTGCCCTTCAAGCTTAATAATTTCATAACTCACTAAATTGAACTTAAATGAACTTGAAATTTTTTATGTGACTTCACTCATATGCCAATAAGGACATGAGAGGAGAAAATGTGATTTTTCTGCATTTAATTTATTTATGTAATTATTTTTGGTAGAAAATAGGGATTTCCAAGGAAAATTTAATAATATGACCAAGGGAAAGTTTCTATCCTTAAGAAAATTATGGGACATTCCTAATGACCAGAGGACCACTTGGACCAATTTTGGTGATTTTTTGAATTATATTATTTTTATTATAATTATTTTAAGTTTTGAAGTAGTAATTAATTTAAAAATAAAATAAAGGTTGAAAAATAAATTTTATATTTTTCAAAAATCTCTCTAATATCAAGGAAATCAGAGAATCAATTTTTACAATTTTCTGATTTTTTTTTTGATTTATTAGAATTATTTTAGTGGAAATGCTAAAAAAATACATTTTTTTTAATTTTAAAATTACCTTAGGGCTTTAAAATTTAATATCTCATCAAATAGACCTAAGAAAAATATGGGGTTTGTTCCTAAGTGATTAGAATTCAAAATATGACATTTTATTAAATTTTATTATTTTTGTTATTTTTTATTTTTATTAATTATTAAAATATTAAAATAATACAAAAAATCAACTTTTTTAGAAAATTGAAATTTTAATTTTCTTAAACTCCCTGATATCAGAGAGGCTCTAAAACTAATTTTGTAAATTTTTGAAAAGTATTTTGAAAGTTATGAATTTTTAAAGTTCAAATTGACTAAATGGCTTAATCAACCCATTTAGTAGGGCTAACCAAGTCCAATTGACTACAAATTTTTATGGTGGGTTCCTCTAATCCTAAAGGTCAGTGGAGAATTGATTTCAAGTAAATTTGATGTATGGTTAACTCTACTTAATTAGGGACCTATTTTGGGTGTTTAAGCCAATTAGGATTATTCCAAGTGGATTAACTCAAAACCTATTTTTCCTAGGTTCCTCTGGTCATAAGAAAAATCACCAAATTTTCCTAGAATTTATTTCACAACATGCTAATTATTAGATTTAAAATGCTCAAAACAAGTAACATGAATTTGAAAAATCAATAACTTCTCATAGGGATGGCCTCGACTTTGGAAAATTCGGGGAATGTTCCCAAATTCGGAGGTTTCAAAAGCCCTATGGTCTCATGCCATGGTGAATTTCCTATATGCATGGAGAATTAAAACAATGCAGAGGGTAAATAAGTCATTTAAAATAAAATACTTGATGAAATTAAATGATTTCTTTTCCACATTATTCTCCTCTGTTCACTGAGCAAGAAGGTATTTTTATTTTATTTTTCTGATTTTTCTACACAAAGTTATGAATTTTTGAAGTTTAGGGAATTAAATAAATAGAAAAATACCCTAATTTTCTATTTATCCACACGGCGCCGCGTCAACCTCGGCAGCTCCGAAACGCCGCGTGTCGCCTTCTGATTCAGAGCCGCCATCCAACTCAGTGCTCCGGGGGCCCGCTGTATTGTTCCGTCTCCTCATCCGACGCGATCCTGGCCGTCCGTCCGCGCGTGTATTAAATGAACGACATCCGTTCATCGTCCCCAAGCCTCCTAGCCCGAGAACCGTCCACACTAAATCCCTAATATCTCACTCAATACTTAACGGATTTTCGTGTTCTTGTGCTCTATGGATTCGTCTTGAAGAGACGATACATCTATACGGTGATCATGCATTGAAATTAAGGCATTTGAAATGGAGAATCTCCAGAAGCTCGGGATAAAGAGTTAGCTCTTACCTTTGCTCAGAGAAGTGTGGCTTCTATCTGAGGGTTGTGTCACCTTCGATTGGGTCCAAGCAAGCTCCAGATGAAGTCCCTTGGCCTGGTGAATTGTCTAGGTATGATTTCGACCAAGCCCGATCACAAAAGCTTGGAGTCTGGAACAACTGGGTGGCCTGGAGATGGGGCTTTCAATGGGAAACTTCTCCTCTTGGTCTAGTGAAGGTGTAGGGCCAGTCAATTTGAAGATTGGCTCACTGTGGCAAAGTGTCCTGGTTTTTGGGTGAAATTCAGTTGGGAAATTGGATTCTGTTGGTGGGGTTAGGGAAAATTGACACTGGGGATCAAATGCTCTAAGTATGGAGTAGGGTTTGGAACAATTTTGGCAGAGTTTCGGCAAGGTTTGTGCAACTCTCTTCCATGGTCGTGAGGGGGTCAGGTTTAAATAGAGGTGGCTGGAGGGCCTCATAGGGATGGCCAAGGGTTGGGATAGCTGCTTAGGTCGAGGAAGAACAGCTACAATGGCCACTGGGCATGGGGCAACTCAACGAGGTGGAATTTCAATGCTTGGCTCCTTCCCATGTCTCGGCCATGGTGTTTTCCGGCGACCCGAGTGGCCGGCCGTGCAGGCATGGGTCACCCTCGGGGTCGGGAGGTCCGGGGCTTGAAGTTGGTGAAGGCGATTGGGCTTGGACATTTGTAAAGTGTTTGAATCAAAGTAGAATAGGGTAAGGGTATATTTTGGCTCAAATTGGTCAAATACATGGATTGGGCTAGGTGCACCTTCCCATGGCTAGTTTGGGCTGAAGATAAAGTGGTTTAGGTCAGCTTAATTAGTGGGGAAGGGTCACCATCCAAGTACAATTAAGTTTAAGCATGGTTTAGTGGAGTCATGGAAGTGGCTAATCCCCCTTAAGAGAATATAGAAAGGGCCTCCTCCTCTTGCCATCTTGGGTATGGTGAGGTGGAAAGTAGATTCCATGGCTCTCATGGCTCCCATGTGGCTCATGCATGGCTTCATGGCTCACCTTTGGCTTAGAAAGAGCTAAGTCAACTTTCATGAAAGAGGTTTTTAGGAATTTTGGTAATTTAGGAGTGATTTGATGGGATTTGGCACATGGCTTGATTTGGAATCATTTGATGATTGATTTGAACTTAGGGATGATTTTAATTAAGGGTATGATGAGAAGAATTTGTCATATGAGCTTTAGCATGAAATTTGGGCTTTTAGGAAGGTTTAAAAAAGTGGGCTTTTGGTTTAAAAAATAAATTTATGGATGGGAATTTTGTGAAGGATTGAGCCAAACAAATGTTGTGTTTAGTTCATAGATGTGTCATGAGTGATTTGAAGCAAGTTGGGAGTGATTTGGGTTTGAATTGGGTTGAATTTGGGCTTCCTTGGTGAATGGGCCAATATGGATCAAATTGGGTTAACTTGGGCCAATGTTGGGCTAGGGTTGAAATTTATGTAAAATAAATGTTGGGAAATGTTTATGGGAATGTTTCAAAGAGGTTTTGGCTTTGGTTGGGTTTTGATTTTGAGGTTTGGGCTTATTTGGGTTAGGTTTGGGTTTAGGTCAAAATTGGGCCTTTTAGCTTTGGGTTGAATTTGAGTGGGGTTTGGGTCTAAATTTTGGGCAAATCATGTTAATGTTTTGTTTATGGGGATGCTAAGGAAGGTTTAGAAAAGGTTTGGGGTTAATTGGAGTTGAATTGGGTGAGTTTGGGTTAGGTTTGGGTCATGGGTCCAAATTGGGCTTTAAGGCCAAAAGTGAAATTGGATCCAAATGTCAATCAAATTGGACTTGGATTTGGTCTAGATTGGTGTTGGGAATGTTGAATTGAAGTTTAGAATTGAATTGGACCAGAATTTGGGTCAATTGGGTAGGTTTGGTTTGACATTGGGTTCACTTAGGGTTAAAATGGGTCAAATTGGGGGTTTTGACAAAAGTAGGGTAAATTGAGAAAATTGGCCCATGGTGTAGTTGAACAAAATGAAATTGGGAATATTTTGGATTTTCTGGAATTTTCTGGGAATTTTCTGAATTTTTTTGGATTTTTGGGTCAAGAGGGGTATTTTGGGTATTTGGAGGTTATTGGGAGGTATTTTTGGAATTTTTGGTATTTTTGGGTATGTATGATCAGTTTGAGTAATGTGGGAATTTTTGGGATTGATTTTAAGGAATTTTGGGTAATTTAGGTGATTTTGCAAATTTTGGGTAGTTTCAAAGGTTTTGGGTAGGCTAGGCGGGTGTAGGGTCCCGGGGGTCAAAAATTGAAAATTTGGAAAATTGAAAATTTGGAAAATTGAAGATTAGGTGAATGTAAGTGGAATAAAATCATTTTGGTCGAGCCATGAAGCCATATCAAGCCCACATGAGCCATGAGGGGATTCATTTGAGGCATCCACTATGTTGTTCCTAACCCTCTTAGCCAAGGGCTTAGGGGTTAAGGACCATCCATGTGGATCACCTTCATGAGTCGGGAGATCAAGTTAGGTATGGGTGTGTTTTTAGGATGTGTGTGAAAGTGTAGTGTATAGGTGTAGTGTGTGTGTGTAAGTCATCCCTTCACCAGACCAGGCCACCCAGGGTAGTCCTAAGGCCAAAGAGTCCTATAGGAACTCATCCTTTAAACTTCCACATTTGATTTCAACCCTCCAGGTGATTAGGGGTCTATAGTCAAGTTTGTGGAGTTTGCAGGGAGTTAAGAAGTGGTTTGAATTTCTAAGTGGCGGGTCCCAATTATAATCCTCTAAGATAGTCAAAGGAAAAGCCTAAGGCTAGATCCTAAGTACTAAAAAGAAGAAGAGATGACCTCATCAAAAATGAGGTCAACACTCCATCCTTCATGGGATTCATATTTCTTTATATTAGCCTGAGTAAGGGGTTTCATAGGTTCAATCCACTCCTCATCATCTCTTGCCTCTACCCCAGATAATTGGCAGAGTGCATAGATAAGACCAGGATGTCCTAGTCCTCCTCCACTTTAATTTCTAGCGGTGGCTAATATATTTTTATAAATAACATTTCCCGCATTAATACTCTTCTAGTTCTGAATACAGAAATTTAGAACTGCTCTATCTCTTGTTACCTCACTATGGTGGTAAGTAGGTAACAAAGTAGAATAAATAAAATAATACCAGGCTTTAGATGTTGCATTTAGCATAGAAAGAGGGAAGTTTACCCGTTCCCGCCGTTTATCTTCCGGACTCCTTTCCCATCAGTGAGAAAGTCGATCACCTCTTCCAGTGGTCCTTCCATAGTTCCAAAAGTTTCATACTCGCCGTGTAGGTGTCTCTAACCTCGTAATAAGTGTTTATTCTAGCAGCGTTGAATTCCACAAAAAATCCTCTAATCTTAACCGGTGCATCTTCAGCCTATGTTAAATTTGCATAAAATTTCTTTACTACTTCTACAGCTGCTCTGTCGGTCACGAAACAGAATTTTTCCCATCCTCGCTTCTTAATAATTCGCTCAACTTCTCCTCCTGGATTCTTGAAAACTCAATCTTGAATGCATTTTCTTGATTGGATATTTTGAAAATATCGATTTTGTGCTCTTGCATTTATGAATCGAGTTTCGTCATAATCTATCCGTCGCTTTTGTCGTGGAGCCATTTCTCGATCTGTGAAATTTTCAAAAATCTTAACTAAACTCCAAAATATTACTAAGAAGGCTTCCTACAACATCTAAAATCCATTTAAATTAATTTCCATGAAATTCTTCCAAGTATTTTCTCCACATTTCGGATTTTTTCAAAATTCCCCAATGTAGAAGAAATTCATGGTGAAAATAAAAAATTTTTGCATAGGAGTGAAGCTCTTACCAAGGTAAGATGAAATCTGGTGTTAAAAAGTATTGAAATCGCCTCAAATCCAAGATCTCTCAAGCCCTAGGTCGGTTTTTTCGAAAATTTGTGGAAAGGGATGATGAATAGTGTCGGTTGACAGGTCAAATATAGGTCTTTTCGCGATCTAGCTGTCAGCGAGATTTTTCTCACCGTCGGCGAGCTAATTAATTTGATAAGGCAAAAGTTTATGGAAAAATCCGCCGTCAGCGAGCTCTGTCTCGCTGTCAACTGGTTTTCTCGCTGTCGGCGAGATTATTCTCGTCGTCGGCGAGATCCCGAAATTTTTAAATTTTTGAAACTCGTCAATCATTTTCAACCTCGATTTGCCTTTAATCAATTTTCCGATCACTTAATTTAATAATAGTATGAAGATTAGATACTTATACTCACAAAAAGTTCACACAACACAAACAATATTACTTTATATATGAAATCCATGAGACTTACAAATTCTACACTAACAACTTAACGACATACTTAACTTAAATGTTCAAATCCATAATACTCAGCATCGCAATCCACACCACAACACTCTAAATACTGAGACATAACAATTACATAAAATCTCATCAATTCTGAGATGATCAAATCAAAGTTTGACTCATAATAAAACCTAAATCCATATCAACACATATATACACAAATATATGAAATAAACATAGAAATCTTTCCTACTCTTCAGTGTCTGAACAACATCTTCTCTGATATTCCCGATGCGACGCAGGTGCACAAATAAATTGTAGAAAGGCCTGCAAGGGAATTCTGCAGTAGATTCTTCATTAATCCATCCTTTCTGTCTTAGTAAATAAATAAAACTGGCCTCCAGATGTCTAGTATGATCAAAGTGCTCCTTCATTATTCAGTCAATGTGATCAAACATATCGGAGATATTGTCGATGGAATTCATCACATTTTGCATTTCTTTCTCCAATCCTTTAATCTTCTTCAGAATGAAATTAGTTTTATCAGTAAAGGGCCTTGCTAAAAGATTGTTCTGTGATGCTCTGTCAGAAATAATGGTAATCTCATCATTGTTATCCAAAGTTGGAAACATATCAGTAGGATCCAGTGATTTCCATGGCAAAGTACTTTTTCCCAAGCCTCATAAGAAACTTGGTACTAACTGCATAAAGAAAATATAGTCGATGGGTGTCCAAGTCCATGCACTGACCCATGCATAATCAATCCCAATACAGACTTTACTATTATTGATCCAACATCGATAGGTAGTCCAATTTGAATTAAAATAGCGCATTCCTTTGAAACTTTATTTACCCTCATAGTAGGTAATAATTTTGATGATATAAAGAAATGCCAATGCTTCGAGACAGGGTTAAGAAGTGATGCAAAAAAACTGACATACCCGTCTTCGCGTAACTCCCAATCATCGGGTTCATCGGTCGCGTATCTATAGATCTCGTTCATATTGTATCTTGAAGGCACGAAGTTGGAATAATGACGGACAGAGGTATTCTCATAGAAAATAATTCATTTACCCTTGAAGGAGTAAATGTTACCTATCTTCCTCCGACGTAGACATTTCCATCGATGATCGCATGTAAATTAGAGTAAAACTCTTTAACTACTGGAATAACTACAGCGGATGTCGTATAACAAAATATCTCCCAATGCCGCTGTGCGATCATTTCTTTGATTTTTGTAGTGGAATTCTCTACTCCTCTGTTGACAAATCCACTTTCTTTAATAAGTCTTTTCTTCATCAAACCTTTGTTGAAGATACGCTGCGTCTCCAAACTAATGAATTTTCTTCGGTTGAAAACTTCAGTTTTTGTGGTTTCTAAGAGTTTGGTGGTCATTTCGGATTGAAAGGATTGGACTCTAGTCGTTCCTAAGGAAGAAAACAGTATAAATTTGGATTTGGGAATATTTCCTATGAGGAAATGGCCTAGATCAGTCCAAAACCGCACGAAAAATCTTTAAGAAACCAAAATTTCAACTACCTCGCCGTCGGCGGGAAGTTTCTCGCCGTCGGCGAGCTAGTTATAGAACTGACTCAAGTCATGGCGCACGATCTCACTGTCAGCGGGCTCGGGCTCGCTGTCGGCGAGATTCGTAAAAATCGCCCATTTTCGCTCTGGTCCGAATATTTTCTGATCTCATATAGGTTCGAATTTGTGATGATTCTAATTAAAAATTGAATAATAAGTTTTGTTTTAATAATATAGACTCACTAATTTGTAGATAATTAAATTAAAAGACTACTATGGGTTGCCTCCCATAAAGCGCTTGGTTTAACGTCGTCAGCCCGACCTAATTTAGTTAGTAATCAGGTTGACTAAGCATTAAAACCTCTTTAAAATTTGGTCTTCTACCTTCAAATATGGTTTTAATCTATGTCCATTTACCTTAAATCTATGTCCTGTTTTTGGATCTTCAATTTCTATATTTCCATATGAAACTATTTGAGTTATGGTGAAAGGTCCTAACCATCGAGATTTCAATTTTCTAGGAAATAATTTCAATCTAGTATTATAAAGCAAAACTTCTTGTCCTGGTTCAAAATTTCTCTGATTAATCTTCCGATCATGCCATAATTTCATTCTTTCTTTATAAATTCTATCATTATCATATGATTCGTTTCTTAATTCTTCTAATTCATTTAATTGCAACAATCTCTTATCACCAGCTTCTTTCATATTATAATTAAATTTTTTAATCGCCCAATATGCTTTATATTCTAATTCAACTGGTAAGTGGCAAGTTTTTCCATATATAAGCCTATAAGGAGTCATTCCAATCGGAGTTTTATAAGCAGATCCGTATGCCCATAATGCGTTGTCTAGTCTTATAGACCGATCTAATCTATTAGGGTTTACTGTTTTTTCTAATATACGCTTAATCTCTCGATTAGAAACTTCAGCTAATCCACTAATTTGTGGATGATAAGTAGTTGATATCTTATGCATAATATTATATTTTTCTACTAGTTTGTGAATATATTTGTTTCTAAAATGAGTTCCTCCGTCAGTGATAATCACTATCGGCATTCCAAATCTAGTAAAAATATTTTTCATTAAAAATTTTGAAACACTTTTAGCATCACACCTAGGTAAAGCTTGTGCTTCGATCCATTTGGAAACATAATCAACGACTACTAATATATATGAGTTTCCAAATGAAGGAATAAAAGGTCCCATAAAATCTAATCCCCAAACATAAAAAATTTCAACTTCTAATATAAAATTCATGGGCATTTCATTTTTTCTCGATATGTTTCCTACTCTTTGGCATTTATCGCAGGTTTTTATATATCTATATACATCTCTAAATAGAGTAGGCCAGTAGAATCCAGATTGTAGAATTTTATACGCGAGTTTTATCCGTCCCAAAATGTTCTCCAAAATCGAGTCATGACATTTTTGAATGATTGGTTCAGGTTTCTTCATAAGGCACGCATCTTCTAATAATTAAATCCTTACATTGCTTATATAAGTATGGTTCATCCCAAAAGTATGTTTTAGTATCATGAATGAATTTTTTCGTTGTTGCAAAGTTAACATAGGTGGTAAAATATCACTTACAATATAATTTACTATATCAGCATACCAAGGTATTTTCAACTCATTAATATTATAAAGTTGTTCATCAGGAAAACTATCTAAAATTTCATTATCAATATCAGATAATTCATGATTTTCTAATCTTGATAAATGATCTGTTATTTGATTATCAGTTCCCTTTTTGTTAATGATCTCAAAATCAAATTCTTGCATTAATAATATCCATCTGATTAATCTTGGTTTAGAATCATTCTTTTGCATTAAATACTTTATAGCAGAGTGATCAATATGTATAATACATTTAGTTCCTATTAAATAATGCCGAAATTTATTAAAAGCATATATAACTGCTAATAATTCTCTTTCAGTAACTGTATAATTTATTTCATCATCATTTAGAGTTTTACTAGCATAGTATATAACTTTGAAAATCTTATTATATCTTTGCCCAAGAACTACTCCTATAGCATAATCACTAGCATCACACATAAGCTCAAATGGTTTCTCCTAATTAGGTGAAACTATTATAGGTGTTGTAATTAATTTATTTTTTAATAATTCAAAAGCATTCGAGGCATTCGGTTGTAAATTCAAATTTCTTGTCCTTTTCAAGAAGTTGGCATAGAGGTTTAGTAATTTTTGAAAAATCTTTAATATAACGTCTGTAGAATCCATCATGTTCAAGAAAACTTCTTACCCCTTTCACCGTAGTTGGAGGTGGTAATTTAGCTATAACTTGAATTTTTGCAGGGTCTACTTTCATGTGTTTTTCCGAAATTTTATGCCCTAATACAATGCCGCCTGTAACCATAAATTGACATTTCTCCCAATTAAGAACCAAATTAGTTTTCTCACATACTTCAAATACTTTTTCAAGATGATTTAAGCATGTGTCAAATGTTGTTCCAAATACGGAGAAATCATCCATAAATACTTCTATTCCATTATCGATTAATTTACTAAATATAGACATCATACATCTTTGGAATGTTGCGGGTGCATTACATAATCCAAAAGGCATTCTTCGAAAGCGAAAGTTCCATAAGGACTAGTAAATGAAGTTTTATCTTGATCCTCGGGAGCAATTTGTATTTGATGATAACCAGGTATATCCATCTAAGAAACAAAAATATTTATGTCCAGTTAATCTATCTAACATACGAGTACAGAAATGGTAAAGGGAAGTGATCTTTCCCGGTGGCCGTGTTTAATTTTCTATAATCAATACATATTCGCCATCCAGGTAACTTGTCTTATAGGGATAAGATCATTATTTTCATTAGCTTTGACGGTCACCCCTCCTTTTTAGGTACACGGTGAATTGGGACGACCTAAGCTCATCGTCGAAATAGGATATATAATACCATTATCTAACCATTTTAAAATTTCTTTTTTAACTACTTCTTTCATTATTGGATTTAATCTCCTTTGTGGATCTGCTTTAGGTTTATGTTCATTATCTAAAATAATTCTGTGCATACAAATTGAAGGACTAATTCCTTTAATATCTGCTAAAGTCCAACCAAAAATTTTCTTATATTTTTTTAATGTATCTAAAAGTTTTTGTTCTTGAGATTCATTTAATTCGGATGAAATAATAGCTGGTAGAGTTAAAGAATTACCTAAGTAAGCATATTTTAAATGATTAGGTAACATTTTTAACTCAAGTTCAGGAGGTTTAATAATTGATGGAACTATATCTTTTTCAGTGTTTTCTGTATTATCCAAAAATTCAAATTTCTCTTGAATATAATCTAGTTCTTCATTTATCTCAGATTTTTCAATTAATTCAATATTTTCTTTTTCTAATTTTTTTCTGTATAATATTCCTTAAAATGTTCTTTTTGTAAATGATCGAGTACTTCCATTCGAAAACACTCATCATCTTTTTCTAGTGCAGGATATTTCATTGATTTAGCAATATTAAAAGTAACTTTTTGGTCATTTACCCTCATAGATAATTCTCCTTTCTGAACATCAATCATAGCTTTTCCAGTGGCTAAAAATGGTCTTCCTAAAATGATAGGAATTTCTTTGTCTTCTTCCATATCTAAAACAATAAAATCTATAGGGAAGATAAATTTGTCCACTTTTACTAATACATCTTCAATAACTCCCATAGGATATGTAACAGAACGATCAGCTAACTGAAGAGTTACTGAAGTAGGTGAAATTTCGCCCAATCCTAATCTTTTAAAAATTGATAGAGGCATTAGAATGATGCTTGCTCCTAAGTCACACAAAGCTTTTCCATAGATTTTTTCTCCAATAGTGCAAGGCATAGTGAAACTACCAGGATCTTTTAATTTTTCAGGAAGTTTTTCCTGAATAATAGCACTACACTCTTCACTAAGTGCGACCATTTCATTATCGGAAAATTTTCTTTTTTTATTTAGAATATCCTTCATGAATTTTACATAGTTTGACATCTGTTCTAAAGCTTCTATGAAAGGAATATTTATCGTTAATTTCTTTAAAATTTCAAGGAATTTAGCAAATTGTTTATCTTTTTTATGTTGAATTAGTCGTTGAGGAAATGGTGGTGGAGGTTTTTCGACAAAAATTTTAATAGTTATTAAAGGAATTTCTAAGTTTGGATCTTGTTGATTTTTTTCCTTTTATATTTCCACTTCTTCTTTTTGACTTTCAAGTTCTTTCTGAATTCGAGGTTCTAATTCTTTTCCACTTCGTAATTGTATCGCTTTAGTTTGTTCATTTCCCTTATCTTTGGGATTTATTTTCACATTACTAGGAAATGTACCAGGTATTCTATTATTAAGTGCAGTAGCGATATGTCCAAGTTGTGTTTCAATATTTTTGATAGTTGTTCCTTGATTTTGTAATTGGTTTCCTTGTATTTGTAATTGATTTCCTTGATTTTGTAAATGTTGACCCATATTTAATATTAATTCTTCTATAGATAATTTCTTGTCTTTAAATTGTGGGTTATTAAATCCAGGTGGATAATTAGGTTTATAATTAGAATTTCCTTGATTGGATGGATTTCCTAATGGTTGTGTCATATTATTCATCCATGGTTGATTAGTTATGTTATTATTCCAATTAAAATTAGGATGATTTTTCCATCCAGGATGATAATAATTTGCATAAGGATTATTGGGTCTGTTGTTAATTGCATTAATAGTTTCATATTGAGATTGAGATTCTATAAGTTGTCCAGATGAATTTTCTTCGATATAGTTGGAGAGTAATTCATTCCAAAATGATCTAATTTTTTAGATACGAGCGGCGATTTGCGAAGCTAACATAGATATTGCATCATTTTCATGAATACTAGCTATCTTTTTCGCATTCATTCTATCAGCAGGCCATTGAAAATTATTGGTTGCCATTTCTTCGATTAGTGCATAGGCTTCATCAAATGGTTTTGACATTAATGATCCTCCAGCAGCAGCATCGATGATTGATCTTAAAGATCCTACTAATCCATTATAGAAAGTATACATCACAAAACATTGTATTGTACATTAGAATTGTTTGAAGATTTCATTCATTTCATAATAATTCATGTGGCTAGCTTAAGAGCAAGAAATATACATCACAGAACAATAGCCAAAGGCATAAAAAAAGACTCCCTAACATCCTAAACCCTTGCTTAACACACCATCTAATGAAAAAGTGTCCTAACCAGCATCTAAATGCACAGGATAAAGTCTTCACGTAAAGTATGACTTTGGTGGGGTCGCCTTACCGGCCCCGCCTTGAAGATCTAATGGATTTAAACGGTGTCACCCAATTTGGACTTTTAAAAAGAGAGTTGACCTTATATATGGCCTGCATTTCAACATGCTTAATTTTTAAAGTATAATGGATATAATATGTAGAAAAATATATTTTTCTTTTAAATTTAATATATCTTTTAAATTTAAAATAAGCACTATTAAATGCATGCCCGTAATATGCAGGGTGCCATGGGTTAGATCCCTTGGATCCTTAGCACAGTCATACTTGTGTCAATCCTGATGACTTAACACACATTGCTCACCGGGAGCGACCTGACAAGCAATGCTCATTAAGACATCATGACCGATATAGGAGTCACTCTTTTATTGATCCTGGCTCGCTATCCATGCAAGCATGCAAATGTAAGTGCAAGCAGTCAATGCACATAAGTGGTGATAGAGGATGTGTTGTGGAGGCAGTACTCGAAAGGATGGGTGTACCGTGGAGGTAAGAGGCCAAAAAATGGGTGTGTCGTGGGGGTAGTGACCCGAAGAGATGCAACCCAAGAAAATGATAATGATTATGCAAGTTAACACATGAAAAATGATGAAAAAAGTATATGAGCATGCAATTGATCAGTCGGTCGGACTGGGGAGGCCGATCAAACCAAAGAGAAATGCTGATCAGGTCAGGGTGACCAGTTAAGATGAAGGAAGTGCCGATTAGGCCGAAGGTGCCTAGTTGAAGCAAAGTGAAATGCCGAAAGAGCCGGGGCGGCCAGTCGAGGTAAACTGAGATGTCGACTGGGCCGTGGCGGCCAATCGAGCCAAAATGAGGTGGAGCAGCCATTCAGAGCAGAGTGAAATGCCAACCAGGCTGAGGTGGTTATCAAGGTAAAGTGAAAATGAAAGGTGCAAAGTGCAAGTGCAGGGTGCAACTTGCAAGTACGAGGTGTGAGGTGCAAGTGCGAGGTGCAATGTGCAAGTGCAAAGTGCGATATGCGAATACGAGATGAAAGATGCAAATGCAAATATGCTCGATATCAAACCAGGCTCGTGCTAATTGCCTCATATAGGTACGTAAAGGTTTGAACACTTGGATGTGCAGCTTAGCTGCCTCTTGGTTTGGTGAGGCATGTGGGGAGTTTCCCACAAGGATTCAAAGGGGGAACTCTCCACGAGGTTGTGGAATAAGCTAGCTACAAAGTTTTTCCCATTTCACAACTCCTCATGACTTTGCAAAGTGAGCAAGCTACAAAGCTTTTCAAAATTTGTGAAACTCAACACCCAATTTCTCTAAGAAAAATTGAGAAAAACCAAAACAAAGGGAGGAAGGGACTCCAGCCCGTAGGGATTTATGTTGGGGTTCACAACAAAATGGGGTTCACTCGGCCCTACGAAGGGGCCACACATGGAAAATTCTAACCTAAATGCTCACTTTAGGAAAACAAATGATCCATCACATAGGCACATGGCCGTGGCAGATCACGCTGGCGCACACACCCGTATGGGTGATCAAAACCACAAGTCTAGCAAAACTAAGACCTAGGGCTAACTAGGAACAGAAAACATCAGGGAGGAGAATCTCACCACATGCAAAGGTTGCAAACTTCCAACAAAATCTAGGGAGAAGCTCCTTGAAAAGGAAAAGAATGTCCATGCTTTTCTACGCTACATTTTTGTCACTATCCATCGATGGCGAGGAAGCTCGTGGCAGGAGGCTCTCCATCCAAAAATCTGTGCCATCGAGGTAGAGGAAGCTCACGACAAGAGTCTTTTTTACCAAAAATCTATGTCGTTGAGGTAGGGGAAGCTCGCAGCAAGAAGCTATTATACCAAGAAGCCACGTCACTGAGGTGGCTTTGCCGGCAGAAGAGGAAGCTAAAGCGAGCTGCTTTCTCACATATGAAGGAAGGCACTAGCGAGGGAGTTGTAGTGGAGAAAATCACTGGCGGCAGGGGAGAACAGTGGAGGAGGCTCACGGTTTCGACTCAAGTGTGAGCTGAGAAGTGGAGAGAGGGAAGGTTTTTATTGTCCATCCATTTTTTTTACGTTTTGTTGAAGTGGGTTGAAGTGTGAGGAGGTGAGGGTGTATGGTTGAGAGAGGAGAAGAGGGAGGAGTAGTTGGTGGTTATTGTTGCAAGCGAAAGGCGTCTGACAAGAATCGTCGGTGTTCAGCGCAGCAAGGCTCGAGATCGAGCAAAGAGAGAAAGCGAGGGAGCCAGGGAACACCAAATGATTTTGGTCAAAGGGGGAGGTGGCTGGCGAGGTTGCTAGTGTGAAAATGTGCCTATGACACAGAGAGAAGTCCGGTGACGTTCCGATGACTTGAAGTGCGGCGATAAAGAGGGAAGATGCGCTACTTTTAGCGAATGGGGCCTAGGGTTCACGATCAAGGAGAGGGAGTCATCGGGGCGAGCCACCAGCGAAAGGGGGGCCGATCTTTGGCATGTGTTACAGATTTAATAAGATTTTTTTATTTTTTAATTTCATTTTTCATTGATTTACATGCAATTTATTTGTGCACGGAGTCTTAGAAAATTGAGTGTCCTTCCCGACTAAAATCGAAATTCCTGATGCACTGGCGTGGTCCGTTTTGCCATCCGGGTTCACTTGATTGTTGGGCCAATCTAAGTTCGATTCGCGCCCTGTGCATGCGATTTGTTGGACCAATTGGAATTATTTGACAAACAAAGTGCCGAATGACCTTCTCCAAAAATGAGGTCAACAATGATATTGAAAGAAAAAGAAAAAAAAAGAAAAAAGAAAAATATATGTGGGGAGAAGCTTGAGAAGATGCTTAATTAAAAATTGGCTTCACTTGAATTATCTTAAAGGAACAAACTTATTTAAATTTTTGAACACATGATTACTGTTAAATATATTAGTCAAATCTATACTAGTAGAGTTCTCATATAATTCTATCTTTAAAATCATATAAGTTCCTAAGTGTGAAAAATTAAATTTTAACTTAAGTACTCAATATTCTTATGCCTTAATTTTATCCTTAGTTATTGAATCTTTTTTAAAGATTACATTTATAGAGCAAAAATATAGTAATCTGTAATTAAACCCATTACCACAAGTTAAAGTATTTATTTTTATGATTTAATTGAGGACAAGTAACATTTAAGTGTGGGAGAGTTTATACGCCTTAAAATGCGCTACTTTTATATTTAATTTTTTACTCATTTTTAGAGATATCACGCTTTAATGAAAGTATTTTGTGTATTTTTGATTGCAGGTACGAAAGATGGTGCATAAAAAAGTAAAATGAGCAAAAACAGAGCAAAAAGATGTGAAATGGAGCAAAAATTGGTCTAACACCTAGCGCTAAGATTTGGCATCTAAGCACCAAGTAGTTAATAGGGACTTCTAGAAAGTTGGCGCTTTGGGCCCACGGTTGGGCGCCTATGCACCATAATCAGTTTCAACATTTATGCATTGAATTTGAACAAATTTTAAAGAGGTTCCTGAAGTAGCACTTGGTTATTTTCATAGCTTTATTTAATAGGGCCATTGGTTGGCCAAAAAGGGAGAGTCTAGTGTGTGTGGAAGTCATTGGATTTATTAGAGAGAGTATTTTAGAGTTTTGCGTGTAGGTGTGTGAGTTAGAGTTTTGTAAGTGTCTGTTTGGTGTATTTATTGGAGGAAAAAGACAACAAAGAAACTTCAAAGGATTTTCTTGGGGAGAAGTCTAAGATAAGTACCATGTATTTTTGTTTATGTTTTGTTTTATTATGGAGACTTGGCTTTCAATATATATCATGTTTGTTGTGTTATCCCCATGAATTCTGAGTAGTTTTCTTTCTTTTTCTCCTTGTAATAAGACTTAATTGTGCGTGGGATTAGAATTGTTTGAAGATTTCATTCATTTCAAAATTGTGATGGTATTTTCACTGGCTCTTAACTTTACAAACTGGTCATTTGTTGCGAAAAATAATGATCTGTGAAGGCTATGATTTCACCCAAGCACTAACCTTATGAAGGAGGGGGGCCAAGTTCTAAGGGAAGTACAAATATATAGAGAGAGAAGTTTAGACATGCATGTAATTGGTGTTTCTAGGGTGACATGCTTAACTAATTTAGTCTAGAGCATAGAACCTGAGGCCTGGTTAGTCCTATAGAGAGGGCCTAGTGGCTAATCTGGAAGTGAGAGGCTAGAAATTACCCAACATAACCATATAAATTAGGAATTTTCTTTAGATTAGTCAATGTTCTTTATGCACTCGGGAGAGGTTAAAGAAATATATATGCTTCTATTTCTCACATTACAACATTTAACCTTTAACTTTTTTATTCTTACACTGATTATTATCTTTATGCATGGAGAACGATATTTTCATATTATTCAAACTCCTTTAAACATAATTAGTTAGAAAATTTGCATTTACTTTCTGCTTAAAATTAGAATTAGAAATTATTTAATTTTAACCTTTTACAAACATTTCGACACTATTCTCTAACAAATTGTGTTTGTAGTTTAAGTAGAAGTTTTTCTAAATTGTTATAGAAAATATGTCCTTCCCTATGAGCTCGATACAAGGATTTTTTAAAAAACTCTATATTACTTGAAATGATACGTATACTTGCTTAGTATACCTAGAGTGTAAGACATTAATCAAAATCTAAATTTTATAACATATCTATTTTGTACATTAGCTGCTAAATATAAATTAGGTCAAGAATTTGACTATCTTTTGGAACTTAATTAAATTGCATAATTGTGGGTCGGGGATCAGAGTTCAATGAGACCAGCATTAGAAATAAAATTATTAAAATCAACCAATTTATGAGGAATAGGAGGAGAACTTATCTTTAATAGATCTAATGCAATTAAAGTCACCTATCAATATCAAAGAATCAGAAACATTATTAGCTAATGATATAATTGAATCCCAAAATTGTTTTTGTTTGATGCACTATTATTCGCATATACAGTTGTGCCAAAGAATTTAATATTAGAGAAAAAAGTAATAAATCCCTAAATTAGTTGAGAATGAATCTTAATAATAGAAAGAAATAAAATAAATACATTCCATTTAATCCAAATCCTCCCATTATTAGAGGTGCTTGATATTATCAAAACAAACTACATTTGCAAAAAAAAAAAAAAAAAAAAAAAATAGGTTGATTTAAAACATTAGTATCAGATAAGGTAGAAATAGATAACTTTGTTTCAAAAAGAAAAATTAAAAAAATTTTATATTCTTTCAGTAAATTCTTTCAATCTATAATGCGAGCTTCATTATTATGCCCCCTTACATGCCAAGAAACTAATTTTGGATAAAATATATTGAAAAAAGGAAGCAGTACAAAAGCTAACAAAAGAGAAGATAAATTATTTAGATCTGCCTTTCCTTGCCCTTGATGAGACAAGTGAAGAGGAATAAGGTATACTTTCAGGAGGATTCATATAGGTAGCAGATGAAGGCTTTGAAATTAAAACAAACATCTTAGAAATGTTTCCACTACTATAATTAACTGAAATATTAGCATTATGATTAGCAATATTATTAGCTACACATAGATGAGTAGAAACAATTCCAGCATTATCAATATTATAAATAGAAGTTTAATCATCAATAATAATAATAGAATTTCTAATATGATTAACAACATTACCACCATTAGCCACAAAATCAATTGGAATAACTTAGTGGAGTGAATTTTTGAAGTAGAAGTAGTCGATATCACATTTAATTGAGCACCTTCTCCATTATCAACATGAATATATGAACATTAGAACTAACCTTATTAAAAGTGTTTGAAGATAAATTTGGTAATGTGGAATTATTATTTTAAGAATAATCATGACTAAAAAGAATTTCATTAGCTGGGATATTTGAATAATGAGGAACCAGTGGTAAATTAATATTAATATTTGAACCTGACAGCACCAAGAACCTAGTTTGAAACTCCTCAAATGTTCACTTTCAAGTTATAGGTTCTTATTCTAAAAATGTACAAATATTTGTGGTTTTCAGATCAGCAAGGACCTTCCTACTGCCATCCAGGCAAAAATTAGGGTTTAGGATGCCTAACTTGCGCCGTGGTTTGGAATACCTATTGGTGACAAATTCCTTGATGAATGGACATTAAATATATTCATTCCAGATGTTATGGGGTCATATTTCAGCTATATGTGGCCACCCATAGCTTTCAGATTGAGAAAATCTTCCATCGGGCGCTCCCATTGTAAATAAAGATTTTCGGGGCTAGATTGACGCCTAGGTGCCATTCCCAGGTTCTTAGGTACCACAATGCCTTCTTGGATGTTTAAAACCAATATCATGGAAGTATCACACCAATTTCTAGTGCTTAAGCACTAGAATGGGTGTCTTGACTCTAATTTTGGGTGCCTAGATACACTAAAATGCTCAAAACAACTGTTTTCGTGAGAGGTAGAAAAGTAGGAGCCATGCTTGTGGTGCCAAAGTTCTGGTTCCAAGAAACTATATTTGATGCCTAGGCCCTAGGGTCATGAAACCAAAGCATTGATTCAGTTCCATATCATGAAAACTCATTTATGACGTCGATTTGGCTCCGATGCACTCCAAAATGAGCCAAAATTATAGAGATCTCCTTAGGATCGAGGAGATATACATAAGGGGATTTTCTTGTGTGAGCTAGTTTTAACCTTAGAGATCCTCATTTCTTCTCCATCATCACTTCATTTTCAATTTTTATCTAAGAGAGAGTTCTCTTAGAGAGCATTTGGAGAGCATGAGAGATTCATATTCATCTTCTTGGAGTGTTCTTGAAGCTTTGAGCAAGGAGATAATGGTGGAGGCCCCTTCATCTTCCAAAAGAAGAGGGGAAGCTAAGAGGTTGGAGACCTTCCAATTTATCCTTTTCCTCCCCATCTCTATTGAAATATCAAAGGAAATGGTTAGGAGAACATCATCCTAATTTAGTGAAGGCGAAGTTTTAGTGAGCTCGCAATCCCTTCGATGAGGAGACCGTCACCCTACACTAGAGAAGGATAAATCTGACGGACTCAAAATATCTCCAGTGAGGAGAGCTTCCTCGTTGCTTTGAGGGAAGGACCTTGGAGGCTTCTCTCCTATGATTAGGAGAGCTTCATCTAGGATAATACTTAATACTTCAATAAAAAACCGAAGCAGTGAGAAATCCCATAAACTCTTGTTCCTTACATTTTTAGGGTCCCCTATGTCTGGATGTTAGAAGATTAAAAAGTAAGATTTCTGTGCTTGGAGGAGATCAATAGGTTAAGAGCCTTTTATAGACTCTCCCATATGATTCCGAGAGTTATTTCTTCCTTGAAGAGCTAACACCAAAGTGCCATAATAGACAAGGTTGCACTAACCTCGTCGTTTGTTGCGGTGATTTCACTTGGCTGGACAATTGAAATCAAATGATTAGGCTGATGAAGACATCCCTTTTATTGTTATTCTCTACTCACAGAGAGCTATCCTAGTAAGAAAACCCTCTGCTCTACATTGGGAGAACTGGTGGGATGTTCACATTACTTAGCATAATATGGTGTTGACACCTCTTTCATTGAATCAACCCTATATCTCATGTGAGATCGATAGACCGAGTTTTACATGTCGTCGACTATTTTGTGTTGCATGATAAATTATGGCATCATTGCATCTTGAATGCTTGTTCACTAGGTTACTTTTGTTTGATTAGTTGCACTGACATGATCAACTGACTATTTTTCCAACTCGGGCTGATAGCTTAATCTTTCAAGTTTGATTGATCGCACTGGTTCATTCACCCTCTTTGGGTATAATTGGTCATCGTGGCCCAATCACTTATTTCTTAGGCTCAATCGGGTAACCTGACCCAAATCCAACCTTTTGGGTTTGATTAACTGCATCGATTTGAACACCCTCTTTGGGTTTGATTGGCTATCATGATTTGATTGACCTGTTGCTTGAGCTCGCTCGGTCACCCCAGCCAAATCGCTCGATCTTTAGGGTTTGATCGACTGCATTGGTTCGATCACCTACTTTGGGTCAAATCGACCACCTCAGCCCGAGCAACCCATTTCTTGGGCTTGATTGGCAGTCCCGGCCTGATCACATGTTTTTCTGGGCTTGATCAATACATCGGTTCAATCATTCACTTTGGGATACATTGGTCATCCCAGCCCATTCGACCTGTTTCTCATGCTCGATCAGCCACCCCGGTCCGATCGCCCGATCTTTTAGGTTTGTTTGAAAACACCAGTTTAATTATCTGCTTTGGGTCTAACCGGCCATTCCAGGCTGGTAACCCACTCTTTTGGGTCTGATCGTTTGCCACTGATGGATTGACCAATACTTTTAGTTTAATCGGCCGCCACAACCCATTCAGCCGATCATTTAGTTTCTTATGTACATTTCTTCGATGCTGCATGTTCTATTTGCATGTGTATCATGTCCAAGATTTGTTTCATTGCATGAAAAATATATATTCCTAGTATGCTTAGCCTTTGACATGTTTTGGGTATCTCTTTCGGCACCCATGCTTGCATGTGTTTTCTCCACATGCATCATCATATGCATGGGAATAGATACTTGCACACATTGCAAGGAAGAAGCTTAACAATCCACCTCGCATCCCTTGACATTGTCCAGAGTTTCAATGGTATTTTTTATTGTGTTGAGTACAAGTCATGCTTTATAGCCACCAAACTTGTACGAGACACAATGTGTGTTCAATTGGAGATGTGATTCTCAATTGATGAATCAAATTACCTACTTTGTTTGGTATTTAAGACTCTTGTAAGTTTTTCATTTACATGTCATATGCTTGACACTTCTCATGTTTTTGTTGCATCTTGCATGTTTGCATGTGTTCTTGTTGAGTGCCTCCCAGATAAGGTGTATATCTTCTTTATAGGTATCTTTTTACTCAATGCAACTCACATGTAGCTGGTGTCCACTTATTGTGTGGCACCCTAGGTCACTCAAGCAGACATAAGTCCTTACTATAGGTAGCCTATTTTGCCAGTACATCCCACCAGTTTGTGTGGCATATAGGCATTCTTAAATACCTTTTTTGTAGTGTGTACTTCACCTTCCATGCTCATTGTGTATGTGTTGTGCTTCGATCGACCATGTGGGCATCTTGCATATTTGTATACTTGCCCATCTGCCTTGATGGCTTGTCCTACTTGTTAGGAAAGTGGCCCATTTGTTAATACTGAAGCGAGTATTGCCCGTGTGGATGTCTCATCGAGTAATGTGAGTTTCTCATCATGAGCAACAAAAAGTTTGATTGTGTTAGAGATCCAATGACTCTAAAGTACGTCACTTGATTACTTCGGATCCTTTGTCAGTGGACTATTATTTTAGAGTATAAAAAAAGAATATTTTGCTATTATATGTGTTATCCATCTACTTTCAAAGTACATACATTTAGGCCATATGTGAGACCACCTTAATTTTCACCCCTTTTTAGTGACTTGCTTTAGCTCTTGGATCTTTAGGACAGAGCAGCTGTCGCAACCTGTCAAATTCATACATTTATAAAGATTTGACCTTGCACTTAGATCCTGGTTAGGACACTCCTCAATAGATGGTAAATTAGGCTTGAATTAGTGTGCAAGTTAGTCTTTTTCGATGTCTGGTTATTTTCTTTGCTAGTTTGGTTGCCCTAGCCAGGAATTAGTTTTTTTTTTGTGCTTTTGTGTGTTTACTAAGTGTGGACATGCACATTAGTATATTAGGTTGGTCTCCTAGAGGGAGCCATGCCAACAAATATGTACACACACACACAATTACATAAAGGGAGGAGGGATGTAATGATTTATATACTAAACCCTTTCTATAGGGTCGTCTAGCCAGGCATGGCATAAACATGTTGCATGTAGATAATTTTTTGTAGTAACATGTTTTTGGGTAGGTTGAGTAGTTGCTACTTCTCTTGATGCACTTATTAGAGACCATAAGGGAGTCCTGTATTGGATATAAGATACTATATCGGTTCCAAGGTGGATAGTGTGGGAACCACATGGCGCTGGACCAGGAGTAGATGCTCGTGCCCCATATATTTATTCCACATTTTACATTATTGTATGAAATTAAGACTGGTCATGTATATGCAGAGTTCAACCAATCTTCTTCTTTTTGGGATATGTTGCCGACCCAGCGATATCGGTCACTTGGTATTTTATTTGGTGTGCCTTGCCTTTTTGTTTCGTGTCTATTTTTATTTTCCTACTTTCTTAAGTTGATTGTTGTTCGTTTGGGATGTGCATCGCAATAAATCCAATATCAGTTCTTTAGGATTTAAAATTCTAAATTTTCTAAAAAATTCTAATAAAATATTCAAGATAGTGAATATTTAGGATTAAAATATTCAAAACTTTAAAATATCACTTTTAATTTTCTGCATGGTCTTCAGGCAGAATTTTAAATGTGGTGTAATGCATGGATGTCACCAAAGCAATATAATAGGGCATATGTTCCTAGAACTACTTTAGATAATTGCATCATATCTAAATTTCCCGACGAGAAGCCCCCACTTCTCTAACTTGACTGATCCACCATAGATTTCTATTTATGTAGTTTCTAGTGTGTTTAATGTGTTAGAAGCTTCCCCAGCCCAAACGGGGTATTAGTCTTTTGTTGGGAGTGTTTCCAGCTTCATAGCTGAACCTCTTTTTGTCCTCACTTTCTAGCAACATCCTCCTCACTTCAGCTGGTAAAAATCACACGACTTAGAGTTCCACTTGATAAAGATAGGCTAGAGTTTCGCTCCTATAAACTTAGGGCTCTGAGGTTCTCGCAGATGAAACTATTCATGGATTGTTGACTGAGGATCTTTAGACATGTTGGGTCGACTACGTTCATGATTGATTAGACTTAGGGTAGCTTGAGATGATGTATATGTGGTATCCTGACCCAACCACCTCTATCATTTAGGATCACTTTACGCTTCCTTTGTTAAGACCTTTGAGTCATATTGTGCTTTTGTGAATTTGCTGGTATCCTCTTGATGGCCCGACTACTGATGAGCCGCCACCCATTTAGGGTGCGGTGATTCCCCCTTTACCCTCAGGGCTCGTTGGGCTTTAAAGTATAAGGATATCCCCATCAAGATGATTTAGTTATTTTGTAGGTTTTGTATGCCTATGAGACACTACCCATTTAGGATGTGAGAGAATCACTCTCTACCCTATGGCTCAGCGAGGTCATTAAAAACTTTGGGGCATTCTCATATAAAATAATAATTCTTTGGTGTCATATTTCACCTGGATTTGATGATATAAACGACACTCCTTTTATGAAGAGTATTCTTGGGTATTCCCCAAGATGTAATTAACCAAAGGGATATGTCTACTTGGGAGACTCTTGAACCTAAAATAAAAATATTCTTTTCAATTCTTATGGGTGACTTATTTAGGGATTCTCTTTGTGGATATCGTGTTTTTAGGTATTTCAATATAATCTTGTTTGTACATATACTCTTGACCTATCACACAAGGATTACCTATATATGGCCTTCCATGTTGATTGTTAAATTTGTTTGCATGTTTGTTGTCGTATATCCTTTCTTTATTTCTCACCTCTTTGAATCATTTAGATTATATAAGAGGAAGATTTATTTGAAGGAGTGATACGACAACATATAAAAATACAAGTTGGTTACTCTGAATTTTTTTTAAGAAAATCAAAACCAATAAATGTATTTATTCCTCCGTCAGTAGACAAAATAACATTTCTAACATTAGCTATAGATTTGGGATAGTTAGTAGGATTATGAGCATATGTAGAATAATTATTACAAGGTACAGGCTTTTGTTTGTAGATGACAAGAATTAAGATTTCTTTACGATTTGCCACAATATTTATAGAATCTAGCAAAGCATAATCAACATTAATTTGTATATTAACCCTAACAGAAGTAAGACATGTTCCCTTATTAGTTAAATGATTGAAGCTAAATGAATTCAATGGTACTTTCAATTTTAGAGATATCATATTCAGACCAGTAAACGAGAGGAAGACTTAGAAATTTGACCCAAAATAAGAACTTCTTTGAAATCTTCTTTAATTGGCCAAAAATCACATGTTCATCTTCTAAGTATAAAAGGCTTATCTCTGATAAATCAAGGTTTACTAAATAGAATCATTTCCAATTCTCAAAATATTTAAACTTAGATAATAAAATCTTCGGTAAATGAAAGAAGCTCAGCCAAGCCTTTAAGTTTCTAAAGCTTATAAATAGCTTGGAGAAGATATCCCTAGAATGGACATTTACCTAATGCATATTGAATCAGTGCAAGATACAATTACCCAGGTTCTTCACTAACTTCATTTTTAGAAAATATAATCTTATTATTTAGAAGAGGAACATAAGGAAGATTAAAACCTATAGATTTGGCATGATTCAATGTAATTAATCCCTTCCAACTTAAAGATGGTGTTGATCCAAGGATAGATCTAGTAGGAGAATAAATGAGAGGGGGGAGATGAATTCATGGTGCAAAGCCCCAAATATCCTAAAGAGAAATATAATAAACAAAATATAAGAAGAAGAGAGGAGATATTACTTTCATGAAGTAGGGAAGAAGGCTCCCATGAAGGAAACTCTAAAATTGCTCTAGAATTGCAACAACACCAAGAAGCCCTTGGTTCTCTTTCGCCCTACCCTGCTACAAATGTTTCCACAAAAACTATTTCACATCTCTTTTTTGGAATAAGTTTATATTTTAAAAAACTCAAAAAAATGTTTTAAGTTTAATTTTCTTATATATATAAGGATTTATGGTCATCTTACAATGTGAACTACATAGATTGATTTAACATGCAGTTCTTCAACAAATTATAAATAAAATACAAAATAAATCTATAATTTTATTCATATTCTTTCATCATTTCTTCTTCCACTAATTTCATCCAAATGTGCTAATATTCAATGCTCTATTAATGAGCTACTATTAAGAGCATAAGAGAGTTAATTTTTTAATTCATCCACCATCAAGTGTGAAATTAAGTTATTGAGAAGGTGATAAGTAATAGCAAAAAATTTCATGAGTTGAGCTTTTAATTTAAATAATTTTCTTAATACATTAATAGATGATGAACTCTATTTTTATTATGAAATGCCTAGCCTTGGAATATATTAATCTACACTACCATGTCATCTATATATCAAATTTTATAATCTATATCTTACTAAATTTTTTTTAAAATATTTATTTGTTATATTTATTGTATACCCTAATACTGCCTGATATGTTCAGGCAAAAAAGTTGGATGGCATGCTAAAACAACCTGTTAATCTCCTCAAATCAGCTTACTTGCCATGTTGACCAACAATAGAGTATAAGTAATTGAGTACCAACTAAGGGTATGAGCCATCAGTCCGCCTACAACAATAAGCTTGTCCTTTTGCCAAAAAGGGCTAGATCCATCCATTGATTAGAAAATGAACTTGGTTAAGGAGGGCAACTTTCTCCAATGTTAAATTGCTCAAAGCTAAATACCATGAAATTTGAGTAGAAAAACTAAGATGTGGCCCAAGAAGTGAATAGGTAGCATACATGATTGTGCTAGCGATAACAATAAATCTGATATCAAATTCACGATGAAATAAGAAGAGAACATTAGCAAGAAATCTTTCAAGATTTATTTGTAATGTAATCCTAATTTTTATTCACTATAAGAACATTATAAAAACCAAGAAAAACTTAGATAACAATGGTTGATCCCAAAATATTAAATAATAGAAATTCTTCTACTACTAAGAAGGATATCATGTTCCCCCTCTCTTCTTTCTCACACCCTCTTTCATAAATTTTAAGTAGGGATATCTGAAGTCCGCAGTGGCAGAGCAATCATCAATAGGTCCCTGGAATCTTGGAGCTCATCTTTTCTGATTGTTACTATAGACAATCCATTAATCATGGTAGAAGCTGAAATTATTCAAAGAACTAATTAATTATAGATTTTTGGAGGTGTAAGATCCCAGAGAACTCAGTATACCAACCAATGAAACTATCACTATAAGGAGACAACATACCTTGTAAAAAAACGGGTTCTTAGTTGACTTTAATCCACACAAAACTAAGCTCATGTGTGTCACATATCTATATCAGCAAAGAAGTCCATCCAGAAGATCCTCATAAACCATATCACAAAAAAAGAGAGAAACTTGGGAAACAGGTAGGAATCTGATGGATTGTCAGCCCACCGGAAGAAGTTACACTTCTTTGTTATTCTTCGTGGGCACCTGTAGAACTACCTCCCATACCTATGTGCCTGCCGTGACTTAAGTCGGGAAGTCTGAAGTCCGTAATGGAAAAGAAATCGTCAGGAAGTCCCTAAAATCCTGGAGATCATCTTTTCTGAATGCTACAAAAGATAATCCATTTTTCATAACAAAAGTTAAAATTTCTAAAAGAACTAATTAATTACATTTTTTTGCGGGCATGAGATCTCTTAGAACTCATTATACCAACCATCGAATCTATCACAACAAGAAGAGAAATAATCTTGTAAAATAAAGGGTTTTGTTTGTCTTTAACCCACATAAAACCAAGCTCGTGTGTGTCACATATATACATTACCAAAGAAGGCTGATACACCTAAAATATATAGTGTTTTTATGCACATTTTTATAACTATTTTTTATGATATTGAAATTTAATGGAAGATATTTTGTGTTTTTCTTGCAGGTAGAATGAAAATGATTAATGATGATGAAAGGAACAAAAAAGGATTAAATTTGTAACAAATTTATGAAGTTTGAGAAATTTGGCCTTTGGCGCCTAAGCGCCAAAGTGCCAACACTTAATCGCCACAGTTAAAAATCGCATTTTAATCAAATTTGGCGCCATTCTCAAGGGGTGTTTGAAGCAACTTTTGGTGGTAACTTCCTTTACTTCCTTTGGGCGGCAGATGTGATTGAAGGGATGCATCTTTTGGTGGATACATTGAATTTAGACATGATTTGAAGAGACACCAAGGCACATTTTGGAAAATTATTAAAATGAAGCCTCATAATTTTCAAGAGAGTTCTTATTTTTTAGAGAGTTTCTTTAGAGATTCTTTTGAAGTCTGGAGAGTGTGTGAAATTAGTGTAGTGTAGTTCTATAGTTGTTAATAGAGAGTAGAGAGTAAGAAAGGAAAAGGGGTTGGTGTGAAGTCTTCTTCTCACCAATTTTCTTTCATCCTTGTATCTAGCTTTTATTGAAGTCTAAAGTTTGTATTTGAGTAATCAGAGTTAAGCGCCAACCTCTGTAGAGTTGTATTGAGGAAAGCAAAATTTTAGAGGAACTTCCAGAGTCTTGTGGAGAGGATTTTCAGATAAGTATTTATCTTTGTTTTTACACTTTGATTTTATGTAAGATTTGTTGTGTTTTCATTATGGTTTATGCTTTCAAATCAAGTTGTGTTTATCTTTTCTTCATGAAATCTGAGTAGTTTACTGTATCTTTTTCTTTCTTAGATGATGAAGTAATTAAATTATGGAAGTATGTTGTGGAAAGTATAAGTGTTTAATTTTGGAAGAAATTGTGATGATTCAATTCCTTGTACTTAATTTACTTCTTGATGTGGCCAATTAAGATGTTAAAATTTGTTGTGAGATTATGTAAGATCCAATGTGGTATTGTCTCAATCAACAATTGAAAAGAATCACATGCAATTATATGGGTGAGAATTGTAGTCCATAAGATTGAATGCAAATATATAGGGAGATATGTTTTATTGGGGAGTAAAATTAAAGGACTTTAGAGTGATAGGATAAACCCCCCTAATTTGGTTTGTTATTTTAAATTTTGTTATGAGATGTTAGCCCCCAGGTGGAGGGAATAGAGGGAACTCTAGAGTGAGAGCTGATATCTTCTCTGCCTAACCCATCTACAAAATTTCAAATTTTCAAATTAATCAATTTCTTTATGGAACCAAGTAAGGTTAAAGAATATAGTTGCTCCTATTTGGCACAATACATTTAAACACTTCCACAACATAAATATCAATAATTATTACTGATTCATTGAAGAAGGAAAAAGATATTTGATCCTTATAGCTTTTATATCGTGTTTAGAGTATTGATAATTATAATTTGCTGCTTAACTTTTTATTAAAAATATTAAAAACAACTTTTCAAACTTTGTACCTTAAAACATACTTACAAAAATCATTTGAAAAATTAAAAAGTTATTTTCTTATTTCTTTAAAGTTTTAGACATTTTCCTATGGGTTCGATATCTCGGGGCTTAATCAGAAAGTCCTATATTACTTGATAAACGCTACGTATACTTGTGTAGTATCCCATATTATAAATCATAAATTTTCTATCTAAATCATAAGCATAATATTTGAGGATCAAGTTTTTGGCGCCGTTGCCAGGGAAATATTAATTAAAATTTCATTTAAAGAAAACTAAAGAAAATTTAAAATTATTTTTACTTTTCTTTATTTTTGTTAGTGTGTTTTATTTTATTTTATTTATCGTTGTATGCGTAGTTCGGAGCCTGAAGGACTTGTGCCTTACAATTCTGAATTAGAAAGAACAATCAGAAAAATCAAAAAAATTAAAAATTCTTAAAAAGATAAAAATATTTAAGAAATGACAAATCATCAAAATTAAAATGTTGACATCCATCAAGAATTTAGACCTTTAAAAGAATATGCTAACTCTATAATGGATGAACTTCATTGTAGTATTCAATATCCTTCGATAGCTTCTAATTCCTTTAAGCTTAAACTTGTTATTATCCAAATGGTGTCCAATAATCAGTTTAGGAGAGCACCAACTGAAGATCCTAATTTACATTTTGCCAACTTTCTAGAGTTGTGTAATACTTTTAAATATGATGGTGTTTTGGATGATGTTATTAGACTTGGACTTTTTCCTTTCTCACTAAGGGATAAAGCTAATATATGGTTAAATTCATTAGCATCTAGATCTATCAGAACGTGGGGTGATTTAGCACAAAAATTTATTGCTAAATATTTTCCACCATCAAAGATTGCAAAGCTTAGAAATGATATCACATCTTTTTGTCAGTTTGAAGGTGAATTTATATATGAGGCATGTGAACGATTTAAAGATCTCCTAAAAAAATTTCCACATCATTCGATACCAGATTGGTTAATAATTCAAACCTTTTATAATGGATTAGTTGAATCTCTTAGATCTATTATGGATGCTGCTACAGGAGGATCACTAATGTCTAAACAGTTTACTGATGCTTATGCTTTGATTGAAGAAATGACTAGTAATAATTTTCAATGGTCTTCTCAAAGGTTAAATCCTAAGAAGGTAGCCAATATTCATGAAAATGATGCTTTTGTGATGTTGGCAAATCAAGTTGTTGCAATTTTAAGGAAGATAGACCAATTTGGCATGAATTTTTCTCAACCAATTGTCATGATTGAAGAAAATTCATTTGGTCAAATGGTTGATTCTCATACTTCATCAGAAAATTTAAATGTTATAAATAAGCCTAATAACCCTTAGACAAATTATTATAACCCAGGTTGTAAGGACTATCCAAACTTTAACTGGAATACCAATAATTGGGGTGGTAGTAATCAACAATAGGGAAACAACCAAGTAAACCCATTGGGGAACTGGAACAATCAAGGGAATAATAATTATAGACTAACCTATCCTCCAGGTTTTAACAATGCTTCACAATTTAAGGAGAAGAAGTTGTCTATTGACGAAGTGGTGTTACAAATGGGAAATCAATTGCAAAGTCAAGGAGCTACAATTAGAAATATTGAAAAATCAATTGGGACAAATTGTCAATTCATCAAGTAATAGACCCCTCGTTATGCTTCTTATTAATACTGAAGTAAATCCAAGAGATAAGAATAAAGAGCATGTAAAAGCAATTCAACTGAGAAATGGAAGAGAGTTGGAAGGTAGAGTTAAAAAAGAAATTGAAGTAGAGAAAGAAGAGATTAAAGAACCAAAAGAGGACAATCCGAAAGGTTTAGAAAGACTTATTTCTCCACTTAAGGAAGAATTAGAAAAACCATCACCTCCATTTCCTCAAAGACTTCGACAACAAAAGTTAGATATTCAAAGTTCTTGGAGATATTTAAGAAGCTTACAGTCATCATTCCATTTGCAGAAGCTTTAGAATAGATGCCAAGCTATGTGAAATTTATGAAAGATATTCTCAATAGGAAAAGGAAGTTTGAAGATAATGAGATAGTTGCACTTAGTGAGGAGTGCAGTGCAATAATTCAGAAGAAGCTTCCTGAAAAGCTCGAAGATCCTGGTAGTTTCACAATTCCATGTGCAATCAGAGATAGATTTTATGGAAAATCTTTATGTAATTTGGGTGAAAGCATTAACCTTATGCCTCTATCAATATTTAAAAGACTGGGATTAGGAGAAATAACTCCAACTACTATAACTCTGCAATTAGCAGATCGTTCGATCACATATCCTAAAGGAGTTATAGAAGATGTTTTGGTAAAAGTGGATCAATTTATCTTTCCTATTGATTTCATTGTGTTGGATATAGAAGAAGATAAAGAGATACCCATAATTTTGGGAAGACCTTTCCTAGCCACAGGCAGAGCAATGATAGATGTGCAAAAGTGGGAATTAACAATGAGAGTTAATGACCAGACTGTTACATTTAACATTTCAAAATTAATGAAATATCGTGCAAGAGGTAAAGATGATGAATGTTATAGGATGGATGTGTCGGCATATTTTTAGGTTGTATTGTATTTTGAAAAGGGGTCGCCTAACAGAAGTTGTCGGCGAATTTAAATAAATAATTTGAAAAGTAGTGTTTGATTTTAAAAATAATTTTTTTTTAATTTGAAGATTTTATGATATGAAATCAAGCCGATCTCACACCCCAAATAGTTTATATAAACGAACACCGCACCACAAACCGTGTACCTATCCCTAAGGATATACACACTGCTTAATGGTGTGGCTCGATTAAATAAACTAGAAGATTTGTGACATCCGTTTGGTTTGCGAACCAATTTTTATAAGCCGACAAATTCCCCTGCTTAATATGAAAGCATTAAACAGGGTTTATATTACTCAGGTTCTTTAAAATTCCCTATAAGGGCAAGCCCCTATAGTTAATTACATCTTAAGTGACGGGAGTCACCTAAGAAAACTCTCGATAATAATCAATAATTCTGCTCTCAAGAATTTCAAAGTTTAAGTTTTCAAAGGATTGAATTTTGGAATTTCAATAGGGAATGGATCAAATTCGGAACATTTTATTTTGGAAATTCAAAGGAAGAAAGGTAGGAGAAATCACAGATTCGAAGCGAACTTCGGCAATTTCCCGACAATCCTATTGTTTGGCTTGGATTTAGGAAAGTCCTAATGTTTGTTTAATGTTTTGATCTTGCCAATCTTAATTAATTAGGGCTTATATTTATATGATAGAATCATACAAATAGCTTCGAAGATGTGCGGGTTTATGTCGTATCAGACGACTACCTCGGAATCCTAAGACCGGTTAGGGCTTAATTTGCAATGCAAATGCCTAACGAAGAGTTGAGGATTTATGTTGCACTAGGAAAACTACCTCGAAGTCCTATGGGTTTGTTATTTAATTCTAGGAAAGTTTTGCTGAAGTAGACTCGAGTTTTGCGATGACGATGGCCGTCTTGCCCACCATGCTCAGAGCTCCTTGTTGTTGCGGAGGTTTAGTTTTAGAAGTCATAAATCGGGGGATGAGAAAAGTGTTTTGGTTTAGAGAAAATCTTAATTTCCAAGTGTTTTTTGTGTTTTAATTAAAACAAATCTTAAAGTTGATTATAACGACACCGGTTAAGATCCCACGGTTCCATCCTTCGGCATCATTATTTTTATCGGATTCACTTAGTCCGGATGAATTTGCTAAACTCAACTAAATGAGTTCCACACTTTCATTTAGACCGTGGGAAATCCCGTTAGCAACACGTAGGTTACATCATCCGAGGTATTCCCGATCATTCAACGGGACGTTTTAATTTAGTTGTAATTGTAGTTTTGTGTTACGTTTGTGATTAAATTTTGAGTTGTTTTATATTTTGAAATGTTGTGGCGGTGAATTTTATCTTGTGATGACTTTTAGTTTTGTTTTGGTTTCGGTTTTAGGGACTATCCTAAAGGTGTGGGTTTTCATGCAACGAGTTGTTTATCATGCAAGAAAAGTAAGTGCAATGCGGTTAAATAAATTGCAATAATGTAAATTGCAAGAAAGTAAATTGCAATAAAATAAAAGCGTACACGGAGGGTCTTCCCGTCATCCCAAGTTGCACTTAAAACATAATTAGAATATTTAAGCAAGTTCCTAGGTAAAGCTAAGGGAAGGGTTATGGTTTTCTACCAAGTTCCTAATCCCGTAACTAGTCATTTCCTATGACGTACTGAGGTTCCTTGTGTTTTGGTTTGAAGACGATTTTCTTCATCGAAGAACAATTAAGTTCGATTGTTCTTATGAACATCCTATCATATCGGGGAAGTGCTTAAGGCAAATCTTAAACATCTTTTCAATATTTCTAGGATTGTTTTAAGTCAGAATGAATTCGATTACACAAATGAATTAATCGTCAGAGGTTTAGTTAAGTTTTATTGTTATCTTACTCAGTGAACTAGGATATTTGAATGTCCTATAAGTGAAGTAACATTTCATTTAATATTCTGTTTAGGAGTTATGACAACTAAAGCTTTCGAGGGTAAATTGGTGTTCAAATGATTTGTGATTTAGTTTAATTTCAATTAATGGGTTTAAATTTGGAATAGTGTTTAAGTTGCTTTATATTTAATTTCTTTCTCTTTTAGGTGATGTTATTTAATTCAATTTAATTTAACTTTAATTTATTTTAATTTGATTTTAATTTTAATTTAATTTAATTTAATTCAATTTAGTTTGATTTGATGTTAAATTAATTTAGTTTAATTTGATTTAATTTCCTTTAATTTAATTTAATTTGATTTAATTTTAATTTAATTTGATTTAATTTAATTTAATTTAATTTAATTTAATATGTTTTAATTTAATTTAATTTAATTTAATTTAATTTGTTTTAATTTAATTTAGTCTAATTAAATTTAATTTAATTTATTTATTTAATTTAATTTAATTTAATTTGTTTATTTAATTTAATTTAATTTAATTTAATTTAATTTAACTTAATTAATCTTTAATTTAATTTAATTTGATTTAATTTAATTTAATTCAATTTGATTTATTTAATTTAATTTAATTTAATTTTTAATTTAATTTTATTTTTTAACTTAAATTGAAATTTTTAAAGAGTTTAATAATTTAACTTTAGTTTAATGATTAAGCCCTTTAATATTTTAAACTTGAGTTATCATTTTAATTAAGAATTAAATATTAATGAGATGATTAATTTAGGGATTTTTAAATTAAAGAATAAATCTCTTCCTAACAATATCCCTATTTTAATAGTTCCAATTTTATTATTCTTTCCAAATTTAATCAATTATTTGATTAAGGTTTATTTCAATTATTTTAAATTGTTTAATGGGTTTCTACCCTTTAATTATTTAAATTTCAATCATCCAAATCAGATTAAGATCAAATATTTTACTTGTTAATTTTATTAAACCTAAAGTTTTAATTAAGGGTTAAAATTTTAATTACCACTTTGCCCTTTAAGCTCAATAATTTCATAACTCACTAAATTGAGCTTAAATGAACTTGAAATTTTTATGTGACTTCACTCATATGTCAATAAAGACATGAGGGGAGAAAATGTGATTTTTCTGTATTTAATTTATTTATATAATTATTTTTGGTAGAAAATAGAGATTTCCAAGGAAAATTTAATAACCTGACCAAGAGAAAGTTTCTGTCCTTAAGAAAATTAGGGAACATTCCTAATGACCAGAGGACCATTTGGACCAATTTTGGTGATTTTTTGAATTATATTATTTTTATTATAATTATTTTAAGTTTTGGAGTGTTAATTAATTTAAAAATAAAATAAAGGTTGAAAAATGAATTTTATATTTTTCAAAAATCTCTCTAATATCAAGGAAATCAGAGAATCAATTTTTCTAATTTTCTGATTTTTCTATGATTTATTATAATTATTTTAGTGAAAATGCTAGAAAATACATTTTTTTAATTTTAAAATTACCCTAGGGCTTTAAAATTTAATATCTCATTAAATAGACCTAAGAAAAATATGGGGTTTGTTCCTAAGTGATTAAAATTCAAAATGTGACATTTTGGTGAATTTTATTATTTTTGTGATTTTTATTATTTTTTAATTATTAAAAATATTAAAATAATATTAAAAATCAACTTTTTTAGAAAATTGAAATTTTAATTTTCTTAAATTCCCCTAATATTAGAGAGGCTCCAAAACCAATTTGGTGAATTTTTGAAAGGTATTTTGAAAGTTATGAATTTTTAAAGTTCAAATTGACTAAATGGCTTAATTAACCCATGTAGTAGGGCTAACCAAGTCCAATTGACTTCAAATTTTTATGGTGGGTTTCTCTGATCCTAAAGGTCAGTGGAGAATTGATTTTAAGTCAATTTGATGTATGGTTAACTCTAATTAATTAGGGATCTATTTTGGGTGTTTAAGCCAATTAGGGTTATTTTAAATGAACTAACTCAAAATCTATTTTTCCTAGGGTCCTCTCGGTCATAAGGGACATCACCAAATTTCCTAGAATTTATTTCACAACATGCTAATTATTAGAATTAAAATACTCAAAACGAGTAACATGAATTTGAAAAATCAATAACTTCTCATAGGGATGGCCTCGACTTTGGAAAATTCGGGGAATGTTCCCAAATTCAGAGGCTTCAAAAGCCCTATGGTCTCATACCATGGTGAATTTCCTATATGCATGGAGAATTAAAAGAATGCAAACGAGTAAATAAATTATTAAAAATAAAATACTTGATGAAATTAAATGATTTCTTTTTCACATTATTCTCCTCTGTTCACTGAGCAAGAGGGTATTTTTATTTTATTTTTATGATTTTCCTACACAAAGTTATGAATTTTCCAAGTTCAAGGAATTAAATAAATAAAAAAACCCTAATTTTCTATTTATCCGAGTCGGCGCCGCGTCATCCTCGGCATCTCCGAACGGCCACGCGGCGCGCTCTCATTCGACGCCGCCGGCGAGTCGGCGGCCCGGGTCCCGCGGTTCACGTACCATCTCTTGGTCCGACGCCATCTGAGCCGTCCGTCCGCGCGTGTATTGAATGAACGGCATCCGTTCATCGTCCCCAAGCCTCCTAACCCGAGAACCGTCCATCTTCTAGGCCTAAGATCTCACTCGATACTTGACCAAATTTAACGTTCTTATGCTCTATGGATTCGTCTCGAGAAGACGAACACATCCATACAGTTTATGTGGGATGAAATTTACTCAATAAAAATGGAGAGTGTTCAGAAGCTCGGGAAGAAGAGTGAGGCCATACCTTTGCTCAGAGAAGTGTGGCTTCGATGCGAGGGTTGTTTCACCTTCGATTGGATCCCGCAAGCTCCGGATGAAGTCTCTCGGTGCAGTGAGCTGCCTAGGTAGAATTTTGAACACGACCGATCACAAAGCTTGGAGGCTGGAGCAAGCTGGGTGGCTTTGGAGATGGGGCTTTTCTTGGTGGACACCTTCTCTTGGTCTAGTGAAGGTGTAGGACCAATCAATTTAAGGATTGATCCACTGTGAAGAAGTGTCCTGGTTTTTAGGCTAAAGTTTGAACTCGAAATTGAGCTCGATTTGGAGGAATTAGGGCTGGAATTCGGTGGGGTTCAAATGCTCTATGTATGGGGAGTAGTACGGAACAATTTTGGCGAGTTTCCTTAAGGTTTGTTTCGAGCACCTCCCATGGCCGAGAAGGGGTGGTGTTTAAATAGGAGAGGGTGGAGGGCTTCCCGGGGAGAGTTAGGGCTTGGGATCGAGCTGCTCTTGGCAAGAGAAGAACAGCTACAATGGCCACTAGGGATGGGGCGGCTCGGCGAGGAGAATTCCAAAGTTGGCTCACATGTGAGCTCTCGGCCATGGTGTTTTCCGGCGACTCGATGGCCGGCCAGGCCAGGCATGGGTCACCCTCGAGGTCGGGTGGGTCGGGGGCGGGACTTGGTGCAAGCAATTGGCGATTGCCATGTGTAAAGGCTTTGATCCAAAGTAGAATGGGGCATGGCTAGTTTTGAGTCTAATTGGGTCAATCCACCCATTTGGGCTTGGTGCACCCTTCAAGGTGGCTTTGGATGCTTGTGGGGGATCAAAGGGATCAGTTGGTTTGGCATGGAGAAGTCTCCATCCAAATATATTTGGATTAAATTTAAGTTTAGGTGAATCATGATTAAGGCTAATTAGCTTTAGGGATTAAGGAAAGCCCTCCCTCTTCTTACCCAATATGGCATGGTGGAGTGTCCAAGGCTCTCATGGCTCACATGTGGCTCATGCATGGCTTCATGGCTCACCTTTGGCTTGGGGAAAGTTAAGTCAATTTCATGGAAAAGGGTTTTTGTGAATTTTGGTATTTTAATGAGAATTGGCATATGGCTTGATTTGGGATGATTTGATGATGAATTTAGGACTTAGGTATTGAGTTTAATTGAAAGTATGATGAGGGGAAATGTCATATGGGCTTTGGGACCAATTTTGGGCCTTTGGATGTGGTAAAAGATGGGCTTTTAAAATGGTTTAAGGAATGGGCCTTTAAGTTTAAAAATGAATTTATGGATGGGAATTTTGTAAAGAGGTTGGGCCAAATAATTGTTGGGTTTAGCTCATGGATGTGTCATGAGTGACTTGAAGCAAATTGGGGGTGATTTGGGTTTGAATTGGGTTGAATTTGGGCTCTTTTTGGTGAATGGGCCAATATAGGTCAAAGTGGGCAAAGTTGGGCCAACGTTGGGCTAGGGTTGAAATTGATGTAAAATTAATGTTGAGAAATGTTTATGGGAGTGTTTCAAAGAGGTTTTGACTTTGGTTGGGCTTTGATTTTGGGGTTTGGGCTCATTTGGGTTAGGTTTGGGTTTAGGTTAAAATTAGGCCTTTTAGCTTTGGGTTGAATTTGAGTGGGGTTTGGGTCTAAATTTTGGGCAAATCATGTTAGTGTTTTGATTGTGGGGATGCTAAGGAAGATTTAGAAAAGATTTGGGGTTAATTGGAGTTGAATTGGGTGAGTTTGGGTTAGGTTTGGGTCATGGGTCCAAATTGGGCTTTAAGGCCAAAAGTGAAATTGGATCCAAATGTCAATCAAATTGGACTTATATTTGGTCTAGATTGGTGTTGGGAATGTTGAATTGAAGTTTAGAATTGAATTGGACCAGAATTTGGGTCAATTGGGTAGGTTTGGTTTGACATTGGGTTCACTTAGGGTTAAAATGGGTCAAATTGGGGATTTTGACAAAAGTAGGGTAAATTGACAAAATTGGGCTATGGTGTAGTTGAACAAAATGAAATTGGGAATATTTGGGATTTTTTGGAATTTTCTGGGAATTTTATGAATTTTTGGATTTTTTGGGTCAAGAGGGGTATTTTGGGTATTTGGAGGGTATTGGTAGGTATTTTTGGAATTTTTGGTATTTTTGGGTATGGATGATCAATTTGAGTGATGTGAAAATGTTTGGGATTGATTTTGGGGAATTTTGGGTGATTTGGAAATTTTGAAAAATTTGGGTAATTTCAAGGGCTTTGGGTAGGTTAGGCGGGTGTAGGGTCCCGGGGGTCAAAAATTGAAAATTTGGAAAATTGAAGATTGGGTAAATGTAAGTGGAATAAAATCATTTTGGTTGAGCCATGAAGCCACATCAAGCCCACATGAGCCATGAAGGGACTCATTTGAGGCATTCATCTATGTTGTTCTAACCCTCTTAGCGAGGGTTTAGGGGTTAAGGACCATCCATGTGAATCACCTACATGAGTCGGGAGGTCGAGTTAGGTATGGGTGTGGTTTTAGGAGGTGTGTGAAAGTGTAGTATATGAGTGTAGTGTGTGTGTAAGTCGGCCCCTTCACCGAGACCGAGGCCACCTGGGGCGATCCTAAGGCCGAAAGAGTCCTATAGGAACTCATCCTTTAAACTTCCACATTTGATTTCGACCCTCTAGGTGATTAGGGGTCTACGGTCAAGTTTGTGGAGTTTGCAGGGAGTTAAGAAGTGGTTTGAAATTCTAGATGGTGGATCCCAATTCTAGTCCTCTAAGATAGTCAAAGGAAAAGCCTAAGGCTAGATCCTAAGTACTAAAAAAAAAGAAGAGAAGACCTCATCAAAAATGAGGTCAACAGGATGTTATCAAATATTTGAGTGAATGTCATTTCAAATCAACTTATGTAGAGAAATTTGAAAGAGAAGAATTGGAACATGAACAAGAAGAGGAGTTACATCATTTTGAAGATTTTCATGAGGAAGATCTAAATATGTTCATGAGAATTTTGAATTGTTGGACATGACTAAAAAAGATGAATCTTTTGGTCCATTGTTGACCTCATTTTTGATGAGGTCTTCCCTTCTTCTTTTTAGTGCTTAGGATCTAGCCTTAGGCTTTTTCTTTTGACTATCTTAGAGGACTAGAATTGGGACCCGCCTTTTAGAAATTCAAACCACTTCTAAACTCCCTGCAAACTCCACAAACTTGACTATAGACCCCTAATCACCTAGAGGGTTGAAATCAAATGTGGAAGTTTAAAGGATGAGTTCCTATAGGACTCTTTGGCCTTAGGACTGCCACCAGGTGGCTCGGTGCAGTGGGGGCTGACTTACACTACACTTACACACTACATTTCCACACACTTCCTAAAACCACACCCATACCCAACTTAACCTCCCGACTCATGTGGGTGATTCACATGGATGGTCCTTAACCCACTAAGCCCTTGGCTAAGAGGGTTAGGAACAACATAGTGAATGCCTCGAATGAGTCCTTTCATGGCTCATATGGGCTTGAAATGGTTTCATGGCTCAATCAAAATGATTTCTTTCCACCTAAATTCACCCAATCTCCAATTTCCCAAATTTTCAATTTTTGACCCCGAGACCCTACACCTACTAAACCTACCCGAAACCTTGAAATTACCCAAATTTTTGCAAAATTTCCAAATTACCCAAAATTTTCCAAAATCAATCCCAAACATCTCCACATCACTCAAAATTGATCATCCATACTCAAAAATACCAAAGATTCCAAAAATACCCCCAATACCCTCCAAATACCCAAAATACCCTTCTTGGCCTAAAAATCCAAAAATTCAGAAAATTCCCAGAAAATTCCAGAAAATCCTAAATATTCCCAATTTCATTTTGTCCAACTACACCATGGGCCAATTTTGTCAATTTACCCTACTTTTGTCAAAACCCCCAAATTGACCCATTTTAACCCAAAGTGGACCCAATGTTAAACCAAACCTATCCAATTGACCCAAATTCTGGTCCAATTCAATTCTAAACTTCAATTCAACATTCCCAATACCAATTTAGACCAAATCAAAGTCCAATTTGATTGACATTTGGATCCAATCTCACTTTTGGCCTTAAAGCCCAATTTGAACCCATGACCCAAACTTAACCCAAACTCACCCAATTCAACTCCAATTAACCTCAAATCTTTTCTAAATCTTCCTTAACATTTCCACAAACAAAACCCTAACATGATTTGCCCAAAATTTGAACCCAAGTCCCACTCAAACTCAATCCAAGGTCAAAAGGCCCATTTTTGACCTAAACCCAAACCTAACCCAAATTCAACCCAATTCAAATCCAAATCACCCCCAATTTGTTTCAAATCACTCATGAAACATCCATGAGCTAAACCCAACAATTATTTGGCCCAACCTCTTTACAAAATTCCCATCCATAAATTCATTTTCAAAACTTAAAAGGCCCATTCCTTAAACCATTTTAAAAGCCCACTTCCACCAAATCCAAAACCCCAAAAATTCTTCCAAAGCCCATATGACATTTCCCCTCATCATATTTTCAATTAAAATCATCCCTAAGTCCTAAACTAATCATCAAAAAATTCTAAATGAAGCTTCATCCAAATTTCCACCAAATTATCCAAAATCCTTAAAATCCTTTTTTATGAAATTGACCAAACCTTTTCCCAAGCTAAATGGAGCCATGGAGCCATGCACAAGCCATATGCAAGCCATGAGAGCCTCTTTACATGTCACCATGCCATTTTGGGCAAAAGGAGGAGGCTCTTTCCTTAATTCCTAAAGGTGATTAACCACTTCCATGATTCCACTAAACCATGCTTAAGCCTAATTGTGCTTGGATGGTGACTTGACCCCTACTGATTATGCTTGAGCCAAATCACTTTTCCCTCGGCCAAAACCAGGCCTTGGGTGGTGCACCTAGCCCAAATGGGTGGGTTGACCCATTTAGGTTCAAATTTAGCCATGCCCCCATTCCACTTTGAATCAAAGCCTTTACACATGGCATTTGCCAATTGCACTACACTAAACCCCAGCCACGACCCACCTGACCAAGATGGTGACCATTGCACAGCCGGCCGGCCACCGAGCCGCCGGAAAACACCATGGCCGAGAGCTCGCATGTGAGCCAACATTGAAATTCTCACTTGCTGAGCTGCCCCATCCCAGATGGCTACCATGGCTGATCTTCTCCTCACCGAGAGCAGCTCGATCCCAAGCCCTAACTCCCCACAGGAGGCCCCCAGCCAGCTCTATTTAAACTCCACCCCTCTCGGCCATGAGGGGGGCTAAGCACAAACCTTGCCAAAACTCTGCCAAAATTGTTCCAGACTCTTCTCCACTCTTAGAGCACTTGATCCCCAGTGAAATCCCCCTGCCATTTCTCCTCTGTAAGCTCAATTTCAGAGTTGAAATTCCACCCAAAACCGGGACACTTCTCCACGGTGAGCCAATTCTCAAATTGATTGGCTCTACACCTTCACCGGACCGAGGGAAGGTGTCCACCGAGCAAAAGCCCCATCTCCGGAGCCACCCGGTTACTCCGGCCTCCAAGATTTGTGATCGGGCTTGGTCGAAATCATATCCGGACAATTCACCGGACCGGGAGACTTCATGCGGAGCTTGCGGGATCCAATCGAAGGTGCAACAACTCTCGGATTGAAGCCACACTTCTACGAGCCAAGGTATGAGCTAATTCTTCATCCCGAGCTTCGGAGAATCTCTATTTCAAATGCCTTAGTTTCAATGCATGTTAACCGTATAGATGTGTTCGTCTCTTCAAGACGAATCCATAGAGTATAAGAACATAAAAATCCATTGAGAATCGAGTGAGATCTTAGGGATTTAGTGTGGACGGCTCTCGGGTGAGAACACTTGGGGACGATGAACGGATGCCGTCCATTCAATACACGCGCGGACGAACGGCTCAGATGGCGTCGGACCGAGAAACGGTGCGAGAACCGCGGGGCCCGGGCTGCCGACTCGAGTGGCGGCGTCGAATGGGAGCGCGCCGCGTGGCCTTTCGGAGGCTCGAGGATGCGGCGGCGCCGCGTGGATAAATAGAAAATTAGGGATTTTCTAATTTATTTAATTCCCTAAACTTCGAAAATTCATATCTCCGTGTAGAAAAATCGAGAAAAATAAAATAAAAATACCCTCTTGCTCGGTGAACGAGAGGAGAATAATGTGGAAAAGAAATCATTTAATTTCATCGAAGTATTTTATTTTTTATAATTTATTTACTCTCTGCATTGTTTTAATTCTCCATGCATGCATACAATTCACCATGGCATGAGACCATAGGGCTTTTGAAGCCTGCGAATTTGGGAACATTCCACGAATTTTCCAAAGTCGGAGGCCATCCCTATGAAGAGTTCTTGATTTTTCAAGTTCGAGTCACTGTTTTGAGTATTTTAATTCCAGTAAATAGCATGTTGTGAAATAAATTCTAGGAAAATTTGGTGATGTTGCTTATGACCAGAGAACCCTAGGAAAAATAGGTTTTGACTTAGTTCATTTAAAACAACCCTAATTGGCTTAAACACCCAAAATAGGTCTTTAATTAGTTGGAATTAACCAGGCATCAAATTGACTTGAAATCAATTCCCCACTGACCTTTAGGATCAGAGGAACCCACCATAAAAATTTGAGGTCAATTGGATTTGGTTAGCCCCACTAATTGGGTTGATTAAGTCACTTAGCCATTTTAAGCTTTAAAAATTCATAACTTTTAAAATACTTTTAAAAAATTCATCAAATTGGTTTTGGAGCCTCTCTGATATCAGGGGAACCTAAGAAAATTAAAATTTCAATTTTCTAAAAAAGTTGATTTTTTAATAATATTTTAATACTTTTAATAATTAAAAAATAAAAAAAATAATAAAAATCACAAAAATAATAAAATTCACCAAAATGTCACATTTTGAATTTTAATCACTTAGGAACAAATCCCACATTTTTCCTAGGTCTATTTAGTGAGATATTGAATTTTAAAGCCCTAGGGTAATTTTTAAAATTAAAAAAATGTATTTTCTAGCATTTTCACTAAAATAATTATAATAAATCATAGAAAAATCAGAAAATTGCAAAATTTGTTTCTCTGGTTTTCTTGATATTAGAGAGATTTTTGAAAAATATAAAATCCATTTTTCAACATTTATTTTATTTTTTAAATTAATTAACACTCCAAAACTCAAAATAATTATAATAAAAATAATATAATTCAAAAAATCACCAAAATTGGTCCAAGTGCTTCTCTGGTCATTAGAAATGTCCCCTAATTTTCTTAAGGACAGAAACTTTCCTTTGGTCATGTTATCAAATTTTCCTTGAAAATCTCTATTTTCCACCAAAAATAATTATATAAATAAATTAAATACAGAAAAATCACATTTTCTCCTCTCATGTCTTTATTGATATATGAGTGAAGTCACATAAAAATTTCAAGTTCATTTAAGTTCAATTTAGTGAGTTATGAAATTATTAAGCTTAAGGGGTAAAATGGTAATTAAACTTTCAACCCTTAATTAAAACTTTAGGTTTAATAAAAAAATCAACAAGTAAAACATTTGATCTTAATCTGATTTGGATGATTGAAATTTAAATAATTAAAGGGTAGAAACTCATTAAACAAATTTTAAAATAATTAAACTTTAATTAAATAATAGATTAAATTTGGAAGAATAATAAAATTGGAATTATTAAAATAAGGGATATTTATTAGGAAGAGATTTATTCTTTAATTTAAAAAATCCCTAAACTAATTATATCATTAACATTTAACTCTTAATTAAAATGATAACTCAAATTTAAAATATTAAAAGACTTAATTAAATCATTAAACTCTTTTAAAATCTCGATTAAAATTATAAATTAAATTAAATTAGATTAAATTAAATAATTAAATTAAATTAAATTAAACAATTAAATTAAATTAAATTAAATTAAATTAAAATTAAATTAAATTAAGTAAATTAAATTAAATTAAATAATTGAATTAAATTAAATTAAATTAAATTAAATAAATTAAATTAAATTAATTATAAATTAAATAAATTAAATTAAATTAAATAAATAAATTAAATTAAATTAAATAAATTAAATTAAATTAAATAATTAAATTAAATTAAATTAAATTAAATTAAATTAAATTAAAATTAAATTAAATTAAATTAAATTAAATTTAATTAAATCAAATTGAATTAAAATCAAATCAAATCAAATTAAATTAATTCAACATCAAATCAAACTCAATTAAATTAAATTAAATTAAATATAAAACAACTTGAACACTTATTCCAAATTTAAACCCTTTAACTTAAATCAAATCATTTGGAATACCAATTTACCCTTGAAAGTTTTAGTTATCATAACTCCTAAACGAACATTAAATGAAATGTTACTTCACTTATAGGATATTCAAATGTCCTAGTTCATCGAGCAAGATAACAATAAAACTTGAAATTCTTGGACGATTAATTCATTTGTATAATTAAACTCATTTGGACTTAAAACAATCCTAGAAAAATTGAAAAGATGTTTAAGATTCCTCTTAAGCACTTCCTCAATATGATAGGACATTTATAAGAACAATTGGGCTTAATCGTTCTTTGATGAAGAAAATCGTCCTCAAACCAAAACACGGAGAACCTAGACGTCCTAGGGAATGACTAGCTATAGGATTAGGAATTTGGTAGAAAACCATAACCCTTCCCTTAGCTTTACCTAGGAACTTGCTTAAATATTCTAATTGTGTTTTAAGTGCGGCTTGGGATGACGGGAAGACCCTCCAGGTACGCTTTTATTTTTATTGCAATTTACTTTCTTGCAATTTACTTTCCTGCAATTTACTTTCTTGCAAATGTACTTTATTTTTCTTGCATGATAAAACAACTGTTGCATGAAAACCCACACCTTTAGGATAGACCCTAAAACTGAAACCAAATTAAGTTAAAAGTCATTGCAAGATAAAATTCACCGCCACAACATTTCAAAATATAAAACAACTCAAAATTTAATCACAAACAGAACACAAAACTACAATTACAACTAAATTAAAACGTCCTGTTGGATGATCGGGAATACGTCGGATGATGTAACCTACGTGTTGCTAACGAGATTTCCCACGGTCTAAATGAAAGTGTGGAACTCATTCGAGTTGAGTTTAGCAAATTCATCCGGACTAAGTGAATCCGATAAAAATAATGATGCTTGGAAGGATGGAACCGTGGGATCTTAACCGGTGTCGTTATAATCAACTTTAAGATTTGTTTTAATTAAAACGTAAAAAACACTTGGAAATTAAGATTTTCTCTAAACCAAAACACTTTTCTCATCTCCTGATTTATGATTTCTAAAACTAAACCTCTGCAACAACAAGGAGTTTGGAGCATGGTGGGCGACACGGCCATCGTCGTCGCGCAAGACTTGAACCTACTTGACAAAACTTTCCTAGAATTAAATAACCAAGCCATAGGACTTCGAGGTAGCTTGCCTAATGCAACATAAATCCTCAACCTCTTTGTTAGGCATTTGCATTGCAAATTAAGCCCTAACCGGTCTTAGGATTCCGAGGTAGTCGTCCGATACGACAATAAACCCTCACATCTTCTGAAGTTATTTGTTTGATTTTATCATACAAATATAAGCCCTAATTAATTAAAATTGGCAAGATTGAAATACTAAATAAACATTAGGACTTTCCTAAATTCAAGCCAAACAATAGGATAGTCGAGAAATTACCGAAGTTCACTTCGAATCAGTGATTTCTCCTACCTTTCTTTCTTCGGATTCACAAAACAAAAATGTTCCAAATTTGATCCATTCCACTATTGAAATTCCAAAATTCAATCTTTGAAAACCTTAAACTTTGAAATTCTTGAGAGCGGAATTATTGATTATTATCGAGAGTTTTCTTAGGTGATTCCGTCACTTAAGATGTAATTAACTATAGGGGCTTGCCCTTATAGGGAATTTTAAAGAACCCGAGTAATATAAACCCTGTTTAATACTTTCATATTAAGCGAGGGAATTTGTCGGCTTATAAAATTGGTTCGCGGACCAAACGGATGTCACAAAACTTCTAGTTTATTTGATCGAGCCCCACCCTCGAGCGAGTGTGTCTATCCTTAGGGATAGATACACGGTTTGTGGTGCGGTGCTCGTTTATATAAACTATTTGGGATGTGAGATCGGTTTAATCTCATATTTAAAATTATTTTCAAAATCAAATACTACTTTCTAAATTATATATATATATTTAAATTAAATTTAAAATTTAAATTCGCCGACAACTTCTGTTAGGCGACCCCTTTTAAAATACAACACAACCTAAAAATATGCCGACAACTTCTGGCGACTCCGCTGGGGAAAATTCCTCTCTCCATTATAATCAAATAATTCTGCTTTCAAAAATCGGTAGTGCATCCATGTCCTTAGTGGATCAAACTACCCTTCTTTCCGTTGGAATACTATGTTCATTTCTACCTTGAACAAGTATAGCCAACATTCTCTCGGATTTAGGAGCCACTTGTTTAGACACCCCTAAACGAGAGAGGTTCCGAGATCCTTTTACCTCATTTACGAGGTGGGGTGGACCCCCAATAGGTGTTAGTTTAAGAATGATCCTTCGAGTCGAGAAGTCTTGCTTAAGACTTTCTTTCCCTTTCCAACTCTAAATCGGATTCCTTACCTTCTCTACACCTTTGAACATTCCGTTCTAAATAAACAAACCCTCTAATAAGTGATTCTTTTAACAAATGATTCTTTTTTATAAATACATGAACAAAGAATAAGTTCGGACTCTTTTTAATTCCTTTCTTTTCGTCCTGAAGAAAAGAAGCACAACTTGGGACTGACAACCAAAATCTACCTCGCGGAAATGGAAGCCCCGAAGCCGATTTTCTCCTTCACCAACGGATCGGACTTCGGCCGTCTATAAGGATGAGCTGCCCGACAATGGGATCATCCGATTTGGACGAGGATTTGAAAACACGAACGTCGAGGTCACCGACGTCTCCCTCTTTGCACCGACGAACAAGGTATCCGAAGGTGAGGAACCACTCGCTCGAGTTCGACCTTACGTCGACCCAAGAGTTTCCTCCCTGCAAAGGTCCCGACTAGGAGGAATGCTTGCCGTCCGCGGGAGGACCGTTCTTACTACCCCCACCTGGTCTAGTTGTTTCGCACCTACCCCGACTTCACGCCAAATCAAAGGGAAAGAAATCCGGAACTATGATAAACCCGTTACCGTGGAGGGTACGGATCTTCTGTAAGACCTTCGTCTTCGAAATCGGGTCCGAGTTCGAAGATTCCGTCGCCGACAAAGACCCAAAGAAGAAATAGAAATAGAAGGATCGCCGGAGAGGCCGTAGGCTGCCGAGATTGCTTTCTGGAAGAAATTCCGAGTTGCCGGAATATACACCGCTACCGGAATATACACCATCGCCTAACTACATACCACTTTTGGGAGGAAGCGGGTTCCATCCCCTCTCCGCCGCGAGAGGATGAGGAGAATGTTCGCAAGATTGTCTGCCACATTACCACGGCCCGCATACTACAACGATAGCCGCAAGAAAAGAACTAGAACTACGCCGTTTGCTCGATTGCAAACTTTGGTAGAAAAGCTAGCAAGAAGGAAAAGCTGCCGTGTCGGAAATTCTACGAAGGATAGGGCGGGTGCCGGTCGAATCCCGTCTTGGGCCTCGAGTAGAACCCGCCGTCATGATAGAAAAGCCAAGCAAGAGAATGAAGGCTAGCCCGCTCGTCGTAGTATCGGGATTACGGATTAGGGAGGATACCACCTTCCGGCATTTGGCCAACGAGACCATGCGGTCCTAGACCTTCTGCTGCTAGAAGGATGGTGTGGCGTCCCACTACGGGGCGAGTTGAGATTGAAACGACGGCCGAGAAGAAAGTCTCGCCGAGGAGGCTGGAATGCGAAGAAAGTGCTACTTGCGATGAAGGGGACTCGTGAAAAAAGGATGCGGCAACCATCGCATGACAACCACAAAGATACACGAAAGCTCCGCTAGAAGATGCCATGGAAAAGTTGAGAACCGACATCCGACGGTTGGCAAAAGAAAGAGAAGAAAAGTTCGGAGATGAGATCGACTCATCGGAATTCATGGACAATGAATATGCGAGAAATCAACATGGTTGAGACACGAGCTTCATCGGCTTCTCGAGGTGCTCCTGCGAGCTGCGCAGAAGAGAGGAGCCGAGGCGATGAAGAGACGGCTTCGGGAAAAGGACGACACGATCGCTCGAATGGCGAAGAGGATGGAAGAGATGGCCATAGCTCGGCCACTCTCCGGAGTCGAGTACAACCACATAGAGAGACACCCCCGAAGTCATTCACATCGTAGACGGAGGAAAGGAGATTACATCCGTCGATGGGGATGACCAGTCGAAAAAGGATACAACACAAAGTATGATCCCCGAAAAGGATATCAAGAACTTGGTAGAGCGACGAGTGCGAGAAGCTTTAGCACAATCGAAGAGCGGGACATCCATTCGGACGGGTAGACCTTACCGGAAGAATTCGACGCCGTCCAATACCCGAAAGGCTTCGTACCACCTCCGTTTAAGACCTTCGACGGAGCCAGGAACCCCCGACGGCATGTTGCACACTTTCTTGCCGGTTGTTGCAATGTCGGCGGGAGCGATGCGCTACTCTTCCGACGGTTCGTTAGCGATCCGTCGGGAATCGCCTTCGGCCGGTATGCGGGGTACCCAACGGTTCGGTGAAGACATTCTCGCAGCTAGAGAGCCTCTTCATTAAGCGATTTGCGGAGCTCGGCACCACATCACTATAGGTGATTTAGTGGTAGAGAAACAAAGGCCGAATGAAACTCTAGTGGATTACATACTTCGATGGAGAAATTTAAGCATGAAGTGTGAACCACAAGCCGCAAGAACAACATGCGGTCGGCATCTTGCTTAAAAGCATTCACGGCCCGATAGCACTTCTCCTCGAGGGATTCACTATTAAGACTTTTGAGAAGTTGTTAAGCAAGGCCGGAAGCTTGCAAGAAGAGGCGAAGCAATTAAGTTTTGCCGACAAGACGGACAAGCAAAAGCCGGTGAAGACCTTCGAGAAGAAATCCGGGATCGTTGCGGCGGTTGACAAAGGCAAACAACCGATGCAAATACCACCGAACGCGCCGCAGCAACCACAACAAAATTACCAGGCAACCCGGTCCAGCTATCGATCGTCTCCGCAGTATGAACAACCGTCTCGTCCGCAACGTACATTGAGGGAGCTTCTGAGCAGAGAATATCCGTTCAAAAATGAAGCGGTACCGAAGATGTTCCGTAGCTTAATGAAAACTCCAGATTTCCAGCTGCCAGAGCCCAAAAGACCAGAGGAAGTCAACAAGAAAGGTGATCCCAACTTTTGCCCCTACCATCGGATGCTTGGGCACAAGATAGAAGAGCGCATTACCTTCAAAAGTTGGCTCGATGACAACCTTCGGAAAGGAAATATAACAATCCCGAAGGAGTACATGAAGGAACCCCGAAAGGAGGTTCCGTCAATGTTATCTCAGCCGATCCCGTCATTCCGATAGACCCCTATGCAACCAACGATGGATGGACTACCGCACGGACAAGGTCTTCGAAGAAGATTTTAGATAACATCCGAACCGCTTCGGTGCGAGCTTCAATTCGAGTTCGAGACCCGTTAAGCCGGTACTATCACTTGCGATAGAAGAACCACCTCGACGAGGAGACAATCGAAGAGAAGAAGAAAATTGACGAAGAAGAGGGGACCGAGATTCCTAAGGCTAGACTAGGGGTCGCTTATCCTAGGATAGTTGTTTCCGATTCGGGGGAGAAATCCCTCGAACCTCCGATTTTGTATGATTATCTCGCTCACTTCGGTGGGATCATATAATGATAAGGGTGATGGCGTTGGCTACGTTTTGATCGTTTCTAACGATTACGTAACTAGCGACAATCCGGGCGTCGATTTCGATACCAACGACAATTCTCAAATCATACAAGATCTCGACGATCAAAATGACGAAGAAGGCATCCATCAAGGAGGCTACGAGAGTTCAACAAGCAACGGATCTATCTCGTGAGTTTCGAGGAGCTCCGGTTACGATAGAGTTAGAGCCTTCGATTTGGAAGATAATCCGGAAGAGCCGGTCATTCCGATTCGGGAGGAGACACCGACAAACTCAACACTAGATTCGGAAGAAATTACGAAGTCAACCTAAGAAGTGGAAAAGTTCTACCTCCAAGAATGGGTCCAAAAGACAAAGGAAAGCGAGTGGTTGTTCAAGAAGAACCAACCCCGGCGGAAGACATACCCGTTCGAGAAGAAGCCGAGACGCATGGAAACAAAGTGGACTACAACGTGCTAGCCCATCTTAGGAAACTACCGGCCAAGCCGAGCATTTACGATGCTCTCATCTTATCAAAGGAGATGAGGGAAGCTCGATCAAGGCCTTACTTGATCCGGAAATTTGCTTAGCTCAAATGGCCGGAGATTCCTTAGATGAGGTTTGCTCGTTAAAGGAACGACGAGGTGTTACCTTCACGGACAATGACCTACTACTTGGGATGACGGATCACAACCGACCGTTGTACATTTCGGTTACAATTGGGAAGTTTACGCTCTCCGCAGTATTGGTGGATCCGGGAGCATCAATCAATATAATGAGTCTTCGAACACTAGCATACTTGGAAATTGATGCTCGTGAGCTCGAGGCCGATAAAATGTTATTAAGAGGATTCAACCGGAAAGGAGAAAGAGCCCTCGGGTCAATAACGCTACCGATGAAAACCGGTGACTTAGCAAAGACAACCGCAAAATTTCATATAATCGATTCGAAACGTCGTTCAACGCTCTATCGGGCCGACCATGGATACATGAAAACGAGGATGGTACCATCATCTCTGCATCGGTGCATCAAATATTACGATGGAGGGGAACGAGTGCATCAAAGGCGACTTACAACCATTCTCCGTACATGAGATTGGGATCCATGAAGATGCGACTTATTATGCACCGCCAAAGAAAACATTCTTCTCCGGAGATACCGTAACAAATGAAGCAAAGAAAGTTCGGGACAACGAAGAACCCGAAGTTCTAGTCCAACGATCACTCACCACTCCCTTCCGGCGAGATGGTGAAGGTTTCTCCACAACTCGCATCCGAGGTCGAGGCCGGGGACGAGGCCGTGGTAGAGACATTAGGACGAGTTGGACGAGAAAACCCGCCATCAATGTTGATTGGGAAGATAGTTCTGAAGAAGAAAAAGAAATCAAGCAAGAAGCAGCGACAATAAGTCGAAAGAAGCCGCAATACAAGATCTCCCTCGAAGATGAAAAGAACATAGAATACAAATCAATGTACGAGAAGATTAACCACTACGTACATAATATGACCCTAACTCCGATCCATTCTAATAAGATCGAGGGTATGGAGGTCAAAGAGGTACGTAGTGACGGTGCAAAGCCGATCAAATTCTACCGCGGTGCTTCTTCCTCCAAAGCCGAAAATAATGTACAATTCGAAGATGTCACTTCATCAGAATTAATGGAATTACCTTTTGAGTGGTACTCTCCCTGTGTTCAAAATTTAATTCAACGTGGTTTCTTACCTCGACAATGGACAAAAGGCCAATCACAACATTTTGAAAAGTTATGGAATAACTCCGGTCGTCCTCCCAATTCAAAGCATGGACTCGGATTCGGCACAGTAGGGTCAGTTGACGACTCAGAGTTTTGCTTGGTTGTCACTTGCAAGTCCAATGAAAGCTCGCATGGAAACTACGGACGAACTCGAAGATTTACAAATTGGAGACGCTCCACCGAATTCGAAGAAGAAATTAAATCCACGATAGATGAGTTAACGGAAGTTAACTTAGGTACTAGCAAAGAGCCTAGACCTACCTTTGTTAGCTCCTTACTCAATAAAGAAGACTTCGAAGAAATAATCAAGTTATTAATGGAATTTAAAGACTCGTTTTGCTTGGAGCTACGATGAAATGCCGGGATTAGCCCCGGAGGTTGCGATCCATAAGCTAGGAGTGGATCCTACTACATTCCAGTCGGACAAGGTCCCGGAAGAATGCGTCTAGAAATCGAACAACAAGTCATAGCCGAAGTTAAAAAGCTAATAGACGCTAAATTTGTCCGTGAAGAACAATACCCGACCCGGTTAGCCAATGTGGTGCCGATCGAAAAGAAGAATGGTCGGATCGGAATTTGTGTGGACTTCGGAGATTTAAACAAGGCATGTCCAAAAGATGAATTCCCTCTACCGATTCCGGAACCGATGATTGATATTGCTTCGACACATGAAATATTCTCATTCATGGATGGATCTTCGGGATACAACCGGATAAAAATGGCTCCAGAAGATGAAAAGCTTACGAGCATTCGAACGTCGATCGGAGTATTTTGCTACACAGTTGATGCCATTCGGACCGAAGAACGCAGGAGCAACTTACCAAAGAGCAATGACAAGAATTTTTGATGATCTCATCCACAATCAAGTCGAGTGCTACGTGGACGATGTCGTCATCAAAAGCAAAGTAAAGGAAAACCACTCGTATGATTTGAGAATTGTTTTCGAACGATTAAGACAATTTAACCTTAAGATGAATCCCTTAAAATGCGCCTTCGGCGTCACCTCCAGGAAATTCTTAGGATTCGTTGTCCGACATCGTGGAATTGAAATCGACCCGGAGAAGATTAAAGCCATCTTAGAAATGCCGCCTCCCAAAACCTTAAAACAACTACGATCTTTTCAAGGGAAGCGGCATATCTTCGACGCTTTATCTCGAACACGTCGAGTAGGTGTCGACCTTTCTCGGCACTAGTTAAAAAGGACGCCAAATTTATTTGGGAAGAGAAATGCCGGAAGGCCTTCGAAGACATTAAACAATATTTAATGACACCTCCTGTCTTAGCAGCCCTGGCCTCGGTGTAGACCGCCGATACTTTACACCGCGGCTTTAGATGACTCTCTCGGAGCCCCGTTAGCCTGAGTCAATGATGAGGGTAAAGAAAATGCTCTTTACTACTTAAGCCGTCGTTTACTTCCGACGGAAGTAAGGTATCCCGCAATTGAAAAGCATTGTTTGGCCTCGATCTTCGCCGCTCAAAAGCTCGGGCACTACATGCTTTCTCATAAGGTCAACTTGATTTCGAAGTTTAATCCATTGCAATACTTGATGACTCGTCCAACACTTTCCGGCGGACTTGCCAGATGGTCAATGATATTATTGCAATTCGATATAACTTTCGTGCCTCTGCGTGCCGTAAAGGGACAAGTCTTAGCAGACTTCCTCGCAGCACACCCTTTGCCGGCCGAATCTCCTCTCAATGACGATCTGCCAGATGAACAAATAATGAACCTAGAAGACCTTGACGATCGACGTTGGGAATTATATTTTGACGGAGCATCTTCAGCACACAAAGACGAAGAATCGCAAGTGATAGTGCCCGGTAAGGCAGGAATCGGGCTAATCTTTATAACACCGGAGCGGGGGATGTTAAGATACTCCTACCACTGACGTAACCGTGTACAAACAACGAAGCGAATACGAAGCCCTCATAACGGGATTGGAATTAACTATTCAAATGGGGATAACGGACATCAACATCTACGGGGATTCACGGTTAATCATTCAACAGATTGCTGGACGATGACGAATTTTAAAGCCAAGACTCGAACAATACTTCCAGGTATGCCATACAACATTGTTGAACGCATTCCAAATGTAACGATCTACAAAATTCCCGGAAAAGAAAATGCTCTAGCAGATGCTTTAGCCCGTCTCGCAAAAGAGTTTGCTCGTTTGCAAGATGAATCGATGGAAGTGTCGGTTCACGGACGTCGAGTCCTATCACGACTCGACATAGACACAATACACAAATCGGCAAAAGAAAAAGAATCGATTGCAAGCAGGTGACGTAAAAACACGGAAGATCGGCGACGACCATTGATGAGACTACACCGCAAGCGGAAAACTACCGGATGATAGGTCGCCGGCCCATCGGATCAAGAAAAGAACTCGTCTTACGCATTAATAAACAACACATTGTACGAAGGTCTTTTGATCAAATGTGGCTAAGATGCCTAAGCGGGTCCGAGGCCCGTGAAATTGTTAAAGAGGTGCATTCGGGACTCCGTGGCGCTCACCGTCGGGTCCAAAGATGAAAATGAAAATTAAAAGACTAGGGTACTTCCGGCCCTCGATGATGACCGACCGCATGAAAATCGCCAAGAGGCGTCATCAATGCCAAGTGCACGGAGTGGTTCTACACCAACCTCCAAATGTGCTACACCCGACAATTGCGTCGTGGCCATTCGAATGTTGGGGCACGGATATAGTGGGTCCGATAGAACCACCATCTTCAAAAGGACATCGCTTCATTCTTGCGGCTACGGATTACTTTTCCAAGTGGGCGAAGCGGTTCCACTTAGAGAAGTGAAAGCACACCACGTGCTACGGCTTTTCAAGAACCAAGTTGTCTACCGTTTTGGAGTGCCGCGCGAGATCATCTCGGATAATGGGTCGGCATTCGAAGCACACAAATCAACAATTTTGTCGGGAGACACGGAATCGGCTCGGCGATACTCGACAATTTACTACCCAAGAGCAAACGGTCTCGGCGAGGCTTTTAATAAAACTCTCGTTCAAATCTTAAAGAAAACCTTGGACGATAATAAGAGAAATTGGCACGAGAAATTGTTAGAAGCCTTATGGGCCTACCGGACAACCTTCGAACTCCTACTCAAGCTACACCTTACGCTCCGGTGTATGGGTCCGAGGCGAGTGTTACCTTTAGAGGTTCGGCTTCCTTCACTCGAGATTGCGATTGCAAACAAGATCACGACGAAGAAAACGCCGGACTACGACTCGAAGAATTAGAAAGCTTGGAAGGGAAAAGACTTGCGGCGCAACGAATTTAGAACTATACCAAGCTAAAATGGTTCAAGCCCATGACAAGCGGGTCCGCCCAAGAACCTTCAAAGTTGGTGACTTAGTTCTCGTTCTCAAGAGACCTATTCTTGCACACCGCAAGATAGGAGGAAAATTTGAACCCACTTGGGAAGGACCGTTTGTGGTTGAAGCAGGTATACTCGGGAGGTTCCTACCGGCTAGTGAATTGCCGAGGAGAACGACATATGCTTCCGATCAACGGACGATACTTGAAAAAATATTACGCTACCTGATGTTTCGAAGGATTGAATCCTTCATCCCTAAGAAACACGGGCGAAGTAAATACTTATGATTGGGTCCGAACCCAAAAAAAAAAAATAATAATAATAATAATAATAATAATAATAAAATGTGCTAAGATAAATAAAATCATGATAATAAAGTTTTCCTCGTTTTCTTTTCCAAATCAAAATCCCTTTCCTGATCTTATTCTACTTCATTCCTGTTAAATTTGAAAATAAAAAAATTTTATATAAAAAAAGAATCTCTTTAATAAACATTTTCTTAATGTTCTTGTTCTTAGTACAGCCCCTGATCCTTTTCCTTGTCTTTTCGCAGGGAAATGTCGAACGGGCGGTTGGTCCCGAACTTTAAGAATGGCGTAAGCCTTGCACTCGATGAAAAGAGGGTGAAAGATGGAGCGATAATCGAGATTGACTCGGATTTCGCACCAGCGAGCCTACGAGTACGAGGAAAGTGACCGGGTCCCGATTAACCGAGAAGAACTGCCCGGACGGACGATGATGAAAGTGGGTGGCCCAAGCCACCAATCCAACAACAAGAAAAGAAAAGCAAACACCGAAGAAGACAAGAAAATGAAGTCCGTAGTCGCTACAGGCGGAGGGCGAGCTTGTCGGCGCCGCGCCCGCGAGATTCAAGAAGTTCGGAGGGCTACTCTCACAGCCCACGCAACGAAGGAATAAGAATCGCCGTATCCGTAAGATGTTAACAAAACTAGTCGTGGACCAGCGCAACGAGACAATTGCTAATGCCGACACATACACTTCGAGGACACCGGTTCACCGAGAACTCGAAGAAAGGAGGCCGGCTCCTAGAATAACGAAAGAACCAGGGAAATCTCCGGAAGATCGGAAGGAAGAAGGCTACCACGCCACCGGATAGAACCACCGCAATGCATGACCTTGTTGCAGAAGCAACCCCGGGGGATGTCCCGACAGGCATCATCCCTGAGGAGCCAAGGTATGCAGGGGAACGTGAAGGGATCGAACCATATATCCCACAATATGTCACAAGGCCTCGCCATCTGCAGATCATTCCGGAATACGAGCTGGAGAGAATGCAGAATGTTGAAAAGAAAACTTTCGAATACTTCGAGAGAATTAAAGGAAGAAGAATCAACATACTAGAAGGCCTCGAGCTACACACCGACGTATTCTCGCAGTATGAACAACGAGCAAATCGTGGATTGTATCCGGGATCCGAAGAGAATGGGCCGAGCGAGCCGCCCGAGGGAAAACACATACTCGGAACCCGGAGATGGATGCCGGGGAAAGGAAGAATCACAATACAATGCGGATGCTCGCTACAACTTCGTCGAAGACGGGAAGGGAAACCCACCGGGAATACTCCGTCATTGGCAAGTAGATCCGATGCCATCGGTTATCGAGAGAATGGTAAAAAGATTGATAACATGGAGGGTACTCGCCACAGATTGCATACCCAATAGCTGCATTATCAACATCTACAAACAGGGGTGATCGCATACCCCCACATATTGATCACCACGACTTCGTCGGACCTTCTCGCACGGTCTCTTTCTTGAATGAGTGTAACATCATGTTCGGATCCGACCTCCGGATAGCGAGGCCCGGGTGAGTTCCGATGGCCGATAAAGATACCTTTACCGGTGGGTTCCGTCATGATACCGCAAGGTAACGGAGCGGATATCGCAAAGCATTGCATACCGGGGGTGCCGATGGAGCGAATCTCGGTTACTTTCGGGAGGATGGACGACGAGAAAATACCTTACTATTTCCAACCGGACCCGGAGCTAGAGAACCTCCGGCCTTACGAGTCGTGAGTTACATGGGAAATATCACACCTCCAACGTACATCCGAGCTCGGCATCCTTGCCAAGGATGGCTTGGAAGGTGATGTTATTGACCATGTACCTCACTATTCGGACATGGATTTTCGACGGATGATTCTTTTGATGGATCAACAAAGATCATACACGATCCGCTTTGAGTCTACATGGATTGTATGAGATATATTCCGGATCGAGTTGTATGATGTATTTTCAACATGATTGGAATGAAAGTGACCATGTCACGTTTTTGGCCTTCACCTCTTTTGTGCAAATTGATTGGGAAACGCCATTAAAGTTAAACGAACTTCGAACAAAGAACGAAAAGAAATAAAACAAAAAAAAAGAGAATAAAAGAAAACTTTCTAAAAAAAAATCCGAAAAATGACAAACACCAAGTTCACATGAACATTAAATAAACAATAAAATAAAATTTGAACCATTAAAAGATAAACGAAATCAACACAAATCTCAAATTCCATCTTTCCAAACTTCAAAATCAAATTTCATCTTTACAAATTCCAAATCAAATTCTCAATCAAATTTCAAATCCAATCTCGATCAAGTTTCAAACTTGATCTTCCAAATTTCAAATCAAATCTTAAATCAAATTTCAATCGAGTTCAAACTCATCCTTCCAAATTTCCAAATTCAATCTTTCCAGGCTTCAAGTCTCAATCAAATTCAAATTCAATTTCTTCCAGATCTCGAATCAAATATCAATCACATCAAAATCAAACTCTTTTGGGTCGAGGATTTTACATCCAAGACCGTATTGCTTTAGGATTCTTTTCCTATTGCCTCTGAAACACATCAAAATCAAACTCTTTTGGGTCGAGGATTTTACATCCAAGATCGCACTTTTAGGATTCTTTCCCTATTGCACTTTGAAATACATCAAAATTCAAACTTTTGGGTCGAGGATTTTACATCCAAGACCGCACTGCTTTAGGATTCTTTTCCTATTGCCTCTGAAATACATCAAAATTCAAACTTTTGGGTCGAGGATTTTACATCCAAGACCGCATCGCTTTAGGATTCTTTTCCTATTGCACTGAAATACATCAAAATCAAACTCTTTTGGGTCGAGGATTTTACATCCAAGACTGCACTGCTTTAGGATTCTTTTCCTATTGCACTGAAATACATCAAATTCAAACTTTTGGGTCGAGGATTTTACATCCAAGACTGCACTACTTTAGGATTCTTTTCCTATTGCAATGAAATACATCAAATCAAACTCTTTTGGGTCGAGGATTTTACATCCAAGACTGCACTGCTTTAGGATTCTTTTCCTATTGCACTGAAATACATCAAATTCAAACTTTTGGGTCGAGGATTTTACATCCAAGACCGCACTCGCTTTAGGATTCTTTTCCTATCGCACTGAAATACATCAAATCAAACTCTTTTGGGTCGAGGATTTTACATCCAAGACCGCATCGCTTTAGGATCCATTTCCTATCGCCCTGAAATACATCAAATTCAAACCTTTTGGGTCGAGGATTTTACATCCAAGATCGCACTCGCTTTAGGATTTTTTTCCTATTGCACTAAAGTACATCAAAATTCAAACTTTTGGGTCGAGGATTTTACATCCAAGACTGCACTGCTTTAGGATTCTTTCCCTATTGCAATGAAATACATCAAAATTCAAACTTTTGGGTTGAGGATTTACATCCAAGACAGCACTGCTTTAGGATTCTTTCCCTATTGCAATGAAATACATCAAAAATCAAACTCTTGAGGTTAAGGATTTTACATCCAACACCACTTTGCTCTGAGATCTCTTCTCATTGCAATGATTCAATCTAATCAATTCAATTTTCTTTCGAGGTTGGAGATGTTACATCTAAAACCTCAGAACTCCAATTTTCATTTCAAATCAAATCCCTCAAATTAATTTTGACAAAACTTCAATCTAAAAAAAAAACTCCAAGTTGAAATCTAAACTCACACATAAAAATCTAAAACAAAATAAAATCTAAATCGAAATTCCCTGAGTCATGTGATTTGGGATTTACCTCCTTTTCCTTTCCCAGCCGAGAGTTCAAGAATCTCCGGTTCCGCAGATATACTTGACACTCCCCAGCAGAAACTCTTCTACTTCGTCCTAAGTTCGTCACTTGGACATCTCGTGTTGGTTTTGTTGATCGCTTCGGTCAACACCAATACGCGCGGTGTGCTCCGTCGACTCACCACACCTATCGGGGTCCATTTGTTGACCTCATTTTCGATGAGGTCTTCCCTTCTTCTTTTTAGTGCTTAGGATCTAGCCTTAGGCTTTTTCTTTTGACTATCTTAGAGGACTAGAATTGGGACCCGCCTTTTAGAAATTCAAACCACTTCTAAACTCCCCGCAAACTCCACAAACTTGACTATAGACCCCTAATCACCTGGAGGGTTGAAATCAAATGTGGAAGTTTAAAGGATGAGTTCCTATAGGACTCTTCGGCCTTAGGACTACCTCCAGGTGGCCCGGTCCGGTGGGGGGCCGACTTACACTACACTTACACACTACATTTCCACACACTTCCTAAAACCACACCCATACCCAACTTAACCTCCTCGACTCATGTGGGTGATTCACATGGATGGTCCTTAACCCCTAAGCCCTCGGCAAGAGGGTTAGGAACAACATAGCTGAATGCCTCAAATGAGTCCTTTCATGGCTCATATGGGCTTGAAATGGTTTCATGGCTCAACCAAAATGATTTCTTTCCACCTAAATTCACCCAATCTCCAATTTCCCAAATTTTCAATTTTTGACCCCCGAGACCCTACACCTACTAAACCTACCCAAAACCCTTGAAATTACCCAAATTTTTGCAAAATTTCCAAATTACCCAAAATTTTCCAAAATCAATCCCAAACATCTCCACATCACTCAAAATTGATCATCCATACCCAAAAATACCAAAGATTCCAAAAATACCCCCCAATACCCTCCAAATACCCAAAATACCCTTCTTGGCCTAAAAATCCAAAAATTCAGAAAATTCCCAGAAAATTCCAGAAAATCCTAAATATTCCCAATTTCATTTTGTCCAACTACACCATGGGACAATTTTGTCAATTTACCCTACTTTTGTCAAAACCCCCAAATTGACCCATTTTAACCCAAAGTGGACCCAATGTTAAACCAAACCTATCCAATTGACCCAAATTCTGGTCCAATTCAATTCTAAACTTCAATTCAACATTCCCAATACCAATTTAGACCAAATCCAAGTCCAATTTGATTGACATTTGGATCCAATCTCACTTTTGGCCTTAAAGCCCAATTTGGACCCATGACCCAAACTTAACCCAAACTCACCCAATTCAACTCCAATTAACCTCAAATCTTTTCTAAATCTTCCTTAACATTTCCACAAACAAAACCCTAACATGATTTGCCCAAAATTTGAACCCAAGTCCCACTCAAACTCAATCCAAGGTCAAAAGGCCCATTTTTGACCTAAACCCAAACCTAACCCAAATTCAACCCAATTCAAATCCAAATCACCCCCAATTTGTTTCAAATCACTCATGACACATCCATGAGCTAAACCCAACAATTATTTGGCCCAACCTCTTTACAAAATTCCCATCCATAAATTCATTTTCAAAACTTAAAAGGCCCATTCCTTAAACCATTTTAAAAGCCCACTTCCACCAAATCCAAAACCCCAAAAATTCTTCCAAAGCCCATATGACATTTCCCCTCATCATATTTTCAATTAAAATCATCCCTAAGTCCTAAACCAATCATCAAAAAATTCTAAATGAAGCTTCATCCAAATTTCCACCAAATTATCCAAAATCCTTAAAATCCTTTTTTATGAAATTGACCAAACCTTTTCCCAAGCCAAATGGAGCCATGGAGCCATGCACAAGCCATATGCAAGCCATGAGAGCCTCTTTACATGTCACCATGCCATTTTGGGCAAAAGGAGGAGGCTCTTTCCTTAATTCCTAAAGGTGATTAACCACTTCCATGATTCCACTAAACCATGCTTAAGCCTAATCGTGCTTGGATGGTGACTTGACCCTACCTGATTATGCTGAGCCAAATCACTTTTCCCTCAGCCAAAACCAGGCCTTGGGTGGTGCACCTAGCCCAAATGGGTGGGTTGACCCATTTAGGTTCAAATTTAGCCATGCCCCCATTCCACTTTGAATCAAAGCCTTTACACATGGCATTTGCCAATCGCCTACACTAAACCCCAGCCTCGACCCACCCGACCAAGATGGTGACCATCGCTCGGCCGGCCGGCCACTGGGCCGCCGGAAAACACCATGGCCGAGAGCTCACATGTGAGCCAACATTGAAATTCTCACTTGCCGAGTCGCCCCATCCCGAGTGGCTACCATGGCCGATCTTCTCCTCACCGAGCAAAGCTCGATCCCAAGCCCTAACTCCCCCGGGAGGCCCTCCACCCGCTCCTATTTAAACTCCACCCCTCTCGGCCATGAGGGGGCTAAGCACAAACCTTGCCAAAACTCGCCAAAATTGTTCCGTACTCTTCTCCACTCTTAGAGCACTTGATCCCAGGTGAAATCCCCCCGCCATTTCTCCTCCGTAAGCTCAATTTCGGAGTCGAAATTCCACCCAAAACCAGGACACTTCTCCACAGAGGAGCCAATTCTCAAATCGATTGGCTCTACACCTTCACCGGACCGAGGGAAGGTGTCCACCAAGAAAAGCCCCATCTCCGAGCCACCCAGGTTGCTCCAGCCTCCAAGCTTTCGTGATCGGGCTTGGTCGAAATCATATCCGTACAATTCACTGCACTGGGAGACTTCATCCGGAGCTTGTCGGGATCCAATCGAAGGTGCAACAACTCTCGGATTGAAGCCACACTTCTCCGAGCCAAGGTATGAGCTAATTCTTCATCCCGAGCTTCCGGAGAATCTCTATTTCAAATGCCTTAGTTTCAATGCATGTTAACCGTATAGATGTGTTCGTCTCTTCAAGACGAATCCATGGAGTATAAGAACATAAAAATCCATCGAGAATCGAGTGAGATCTTAGGGATTTAGTGTGGACGGCTCTCGGGTGAGAACACTTGGGGATGATGAACGGATGCCGTCCATTCAATACACGCGCGGACGAACGGCTCAGATGGCGTCGGACCAGGGAAACGGTGCGAGAACCGCGGGCCCGGGCCGCCGACTCAAGTGGCGGCGTCGAATGGGAGCGCGCCGCGTGGCCTTTCGGAGCTGCCGAGGATGCGCTGGCGCCGCGTGGATAAATAGAAAATTAGGGATTTTCTAATTTATTTAATTCCCTAAACTTCAAAAATTCATATCTCTGTGTAGAAAAATCAGAAAAATAAAATAAAAATACCCTCTTGCTCAGTGAACAGAGGAGAATAATGTGGAAAAGAAATCATTTAATTTCATCAAGTATTTTATTTTTTATAATTTATTTACTCTCTGCATTGTTTTAATTCTCCATGCATGCATACAATTCACCATGGCATGAGACCATAGGGCTTTTGAAGCCTCTGAATTTGGGAACATTCCCTGAATTTTCCAAAGTCGGAGGCCATCCCTATGAAGAGTTCTTGATTTTTCAAGTTCGTGTCACCTGTTTTGAGTATTTTAATTCCAGTAAATAGCATGTTGTGAAATAAATTCTAGGAAAATTTGGTGATGTTGCTTATGACCAGAGAACCCTAGGAAAAATAGGTTTTGACTTAGTTCATTTAAAACAACCCTAATTGGCTTAAACACCCAAAATAGGTCTTTAATTAGTTGGAATTAACCAGGCATCAAATTGACTTGAAATCAATTCCCCACTGACCTTTAGGATCAGAGGAACCCACCATAAAAATTTGAGGTCAATTGGATTTGGTTAGCCCCACTAATTGGGTTGATTAAGTCACTTAGCCATTTTAAGCTTTAAAAATTCATAACTTTTAAAATACTTTTAAAAAATTCATCAAATTGGTTTTGGAGCCTCTCTGATATCAGGGGAACCTAAGAAAATTAAAATTTCAATTTTCTAAAAAGTTGATTTTTTAATAATATTTTAATACTTTTAATAATTAAAAAATAAAAAAAATAATAAAAATCACAAAAATAATAAAATTCACCAAAATGTCACATTTTGAATTTTAATCACTTAAGAACAAATCCCACATTTTTCCTAGGTCTATTTAGTGAGATATTGAATTTTAAAGCCCTAGGGTAATTTTTAAAATTAAAAAAATGTATTTTCTAGCATTTTCACTAAAATAATTATAATAAATCATAGAAAAATCAAAAAATTACAAAATTTGTTTCTCTGGTTTCCTTGATATTAGAGAGATTTTTGAAAAATATAAAATCCATTTTTCAACATTTATTTTATTTTTTAAATTAATTAACACTCCAAAACTCAAAATAATTATAATAAAAATAATATAATTCAAAAAATCACCAAAATTGGTCCAAGTGCTTCTCTGGTCATTAGAAATGTCCCCTAATTTTCTTAAGGACAGAAACTTTCCTTTGGTCATGTTATCAAATTTTCCTTGAAAATCTCTATTTTCCACCAAAAATAATTATATAAATAAATTAAATACAGAAAAATCACATTTTCTCCTCTCATGTCTTTATTGATATATGAGTGAAGTCACATAAAAATTTCAAGTTCATTTAAGTTCAATTTAGTGAGTTATGAAATTATTAAGCTTAAGGGGTAAAATGGTAATTAAACTTTCAACCCTTAATTAAAACTTTAGGTTTAATAAAAAAATCAACAAGTAAAACATTTGATCTTAATCTGATTTGGATGATTGAAATTTAAATAATTAAAGGGTAGAAACTCATTAAACAAATTTTAAAATAATTAAACTTTAATTAAATAATAGATTAAATTTGGAAGAATAATAAAATTGGAATTATTAAAATAAGGGATATTTATTAGGAAGAGATTTATTCTTTAATTTAAAAAATCCCTAAACTAATTATATCATTAACATTTAACTCTTAATTAAAATGATAACTCAAATTTAAAATATTAAAAGACTTAATTAAATCATTAAACTCTTTTAAAATCTCAATTAAAATTATAAATTAAATTAAATTAGATTAAATTAAATAATTAAATTAAATTAAATTAAACAATTAAATTAAATTAAATTAAATTAAATTAAAATTAAATTAAATTAAGTAAATTAAATTAAATTAAATAATTGAATTAAATTAAATTAAATTAAATTAAATAAATTAAATTAAATTAATTATAAATTAAATAAATTAAATTAAATTAAATAAATAAATTAAATTAAATTAAATAAATTAAATTAAATTAAATAATTAAATTAAATTAAATTAAATTAAATTAAATTAAATTAAAATTAAATTAAATTAAATTAAATTAAATTTAATTAAATCAAATTGAATTAAAATCAAATCAAATCAAATTAAATTAATTCAACATCAAATCAAACTCAATTAAATTAAATTAAATTAAATATAAAACAACTCGAACACTATTCCAAATTTAAACCCTTTAACTTAAATCAAATCATTTGGAATACCAATTTACCCTCGAAAGTTTTAGTTATCATAACTCCTAAACGAACATTAAATGAAATGTTACTTCACTTATAGGATATTCAAATGTCCTAGTTCACTGAGCAAGATAACAATAAAACTTGAAATTCTTGGACGATTAATTCATTTGTATAATTAAACTCATTTGGACTTAAAACAATCCTAGAAAAATTGAAAAGATGTTTAAGATTCCTCTTAAGCACTTCCTCAATATGATAGGACATTTATAAGAACAATTGGGCTTACTCGTTCTTTGATGAAGAAAATCGTCCTCAAACCAAAACACAGAGAACCTAGACGTCCTAGGGAATGACTAGCTATAGGATTAGGAATTTGGTAGAAAACCATAACCCTTCCCTTAGCTTTACCTAGGAACTTGCTTAAATATTCTAATTGTGTTTTAAGTGCAGCTTGGGATGACGGGAAGACCCTCCAGGTACGCTTTTATTTTTATTGCAATTTACTTTCTTGCAATTTACTTTCCTGCAATTTACTTTCTTGCAGATGTACTTTATTTTTCTTGCATGATAAAACAACAGTTGCATGAAAACCCACACCTTTAGGATAGACCCTAAAGCTGAAACCAAATTAAGTTAAAAGTCATTGCAAGATAAAATTCACCGCCACAACATTTCAAAATATAAAACAACTCAAAATTTAATCACAAACAGAACACAAAACTACAATTACAACTAAATTAAAACGTCCTGTTGGATGATCGGGAATACGTCGGATGATGTAACCTACGTGTTGCTAACGGGATTTCCCACGGTCTAAATGAAAGTGTGGAACTCATTCGATTGAGTTTAGCAAATTCATCCGGACTAAGTGAATCCGATAAAAATAATGATGCCGGAAGGATGGAACCGTGGGATCTTAACCGGTGTCGTTATAATCAACTTTAAGATTTGTTTTAATTAAAACGTAAAAAACACTTGGAAATTAAGATTTTCTCTAAACCAAAACACTTTTCTCATCTCCTCGATTTATGATTTCTAAAACTAAACCTCTGCAACAACAAGGAGCTTGGAGCATGGTGGGCAGGCACGGCCATCGTCGTCGCAAGACTTGAACCTACTTTAAGCAAAACTTTCCTAGAATTAAATAACCAAGCCATAGGACTTCGAGGTAGCTTGCCTAATGCAACATAAATCCTCAACCTCTTTGTTAGGCATTTGCATTGCAAATTAAGCCCTAACCGGTCTTAGGATTCCGAGGTAGTCGTCCGATACGACAATAAACCCTCACATCTTCTAAGCTATTTGTTTGATTTTATCATACAAATATAAGCCCTAATTAATTAAAATTGGCAAGATTGAAATACTAAATAAACATTAGGACTTTCCTAAATTCAAGCCAAACAATAGGATAGTCAGGAAATTACCGAAGTTCACTTCGAATCAGTGATTTCTCCTACCTTTTTTTTCTTCGGATTCACAAAACAAAAATGTTCCAAATTTGATCCATTCCCTATTGAAATTCCAAAATTCAATCTTTGAAAACCTTAAACTTTGAAATTCTTGAGAGCAGAATTATTGATTATTATCGAGAGTTTTCTTAGGTGATTCCCGTCACTTAAGATGTAATTAACTATAGGGCTTGCCCTTATAGGGAATTTTAAAGAACCCGAGTAATATAAACCCCGTTTAATACTTTCATATTAAGCGGTGGAATTTGTCGGCTTATAAAATTGGTTCGCGAGACCAAACGGATGTCACAAAACTTCTAGTTTATTTGATCGAGCCCCACCCTCAAGCGATAGTGTCCATCCTTAGGGATAGATACACGGCTTGTGGTGCGGTGCTCGTTTATATAAACTATTTGGGATGTGAGATCGGTTTAATCTCATATTTAAAATTATTTTCAAAATCAAATACTACTTTCTAAATTATATATATATATTTAAATTAAATTTAAAATTTAAATTCGCCGACAACTTCTGTTAGGCGACCCCTTTTAAAATACAACACAACCTAAAAATATGCCGACATCCATCAATTAAAAAACCTCCTGAACCTGAGTTAATGATGCTTCCTGATTATTTGAAGTATACTTTTCTAGGTGAGTCCTCAACTTTACCAGTGATAATTTCCTCTCAATTAACTAAAAAGAAGAAGAGAGTTTGTTTGAAGTTTTGAAGAAGCACAAGAAAGCCTTTAGATGGATGATAGTTGATATTAAAGGAATCAGTCCTTCAATTTGTATGCATAGAATCCTTATGGAAGATAACTGCAAACCTCGGGCCGAACCTCAAAGGAGATTAAATCCTATCATGAAAGATGTTGTTAAGAAAGGAATTTTAAAGTGGTTTGATGCTGGGATTATCTACCCTATTTCAGATAGTGCATGGGTTAGTCCTTTTCACTGTGTTCCTAAGAAAGGAGGAGTAACTGTGACTGTTAATGAGAAGAATAAGATTATTCCAACAAGAAAATTTACAGGGTAATGAATATGCATTGATTATAGAAAATTAAATCTTGCTACAAAGAAAGATCATTTTCCACTCCCATTTCTGGATCAGATGTTGGATAGACTGGCAGGGCATAAATACTTTTGTTTTCTGGATGGATATATTGGGTACCACCAAATTCAAATTACTCCTGAGGATTAAGAGAAAACAATGTTTACCAGTCCTTATGGTACGTTTGCTTTCTGAAGAATGCCTTTTGGTTTATGTAATGCCCCTGCTACATTTCAGAGATATCTGATGGCTATTTTCTGTGATTTAATTGAAAAAGGGATTGAAGTTTTTATGGATGACTTTTCAGTGTTTGGAAGTTCATTTGAATCATGTTTAGAACATTTATCTAAATTTCTAAAACACTGTGAAGAAACTAATTTGGTCCTTAATTGGGAAAAATGTTAATTTATGGTAGTAGGAGGAATTGTATTAGGACATCAAATATCAGAAAAAGGTTTGGAGGTAGAACCTGCAAAAATTTAAGTTATCACTAATTTACCTTGTCCAACTAATGTAAAGGGAATTAGAAGTTTTCTGGGATAGATTCTACAGGCGTTACATTAAAGACTTTTCAAAAATTTCAAAACCCTTATGCTGTTTTTTGGAAAAGGATGTAATTTTTTATTTTGATGATGAATGCCTAAAAGCTTTTGAAACATAAAAAGAAAAATTAATCACTGCACCTATTATAATTTCACCAAATTTGGAAAAACCTTTTGAATTAATGTGTGATGCTAGTGATTATGCTATTGGTGCTGTTTTGGGTCAGAAATATGATAAAATTTTCACAGTAATTTACTATTCTAGTAAAACTCTTAATGAAGCTCAAATTAACTATACTACTACTGAGAAAGAGTTACTAGCTATAGTATTTGCTTTTAATAAATTTAGATCATATTTAATTGGAACTAAATGTGTGGTGCATACTGATCATTCTGCTATAAAATATTTAATGAAGAAGAAAGATACGAAACTTAGATTGATTAGATGGATTCTTCTTCTGCAAGAATTTGATTTTGAGATAATAGATAGGAAGGGTGCTGATAATCAAATTGCTGATCATTTTTCCAGGCTTGAAACTGAAAAATCTCTTAGTGATACTTAACAAATTAATGAATATTTTCCTGATGAACAATTGTTCACTATTAATGAGCGGTGTATTCCGTGGTATGCCAACATTGTAAAGTTTATTGTCAATGATATTTTACCATATGGTTTGACATACTAAGTGAGGAAGAAATTTTTATCTGATGCTAAAATTTACTTTTGAGATGACCCATTTTTATATAAATAAAGAAAGGATCTGATCATTCGAAGATGTGTGCTTTTTGAAGAAACTTATGAAATTATTCAAAAATGTCATAATTCTGATTATGGGGGACATTTTGGAGTTGATATAACTGCTTATAGATTTTTACAATCTGGATTTTATTAGCCTACAATTTTTAAAGATGTTAATGCATATATTAAAAATTGTGATCAATGTCTGTGTGTAGGCAAAATTTCTAGAAGAAACAAGATGCCCCTCAATTATATGTTGGAAGTTGAAATATTTGATGTTTGGGGATTAGATTTCATGGAACCATTTAAACCATATTTTGGACAAATTTATGTTTTGATAGTAGTAGACTGTGTATTCAAATGGATTAAAGCTGTTGCTTTACCTCAATGTGATGCTCAAAGTGTTTCAAAGTTTTTAAGAAAGAATATATTTTGCAGATTTGGAATACCAAGAGTAATCATAACCGAAGGGGGAAGTCATTTTAGAAATGCAATTATGGAAAATTTAGTAAAGAAATATCATATTAACCATCGCATTGCTACTGCTTATCATCCGTAGACAAGTGGTTTGGTTGAATTATCCAATCGTGAAATTAAAAGAATATTGGAAAAGACTGTTAATCCAAACAGAAAGGATTGGTCAATCAAACTGGATTATGCTTTTTGAGCCTATAAGATTGCTTACAGAACTCCTATAGGGATTTCCCCATATAGGCTAATTTTTGGAAAATCTTGTCATTTACCTGTTGAACATGAGCATAAAGCATATTGGGTTATTAAAGAGTTCAATTATAATTTGAAGGATGTTGCTGAGAAGAGATTATTGCAATTAAAAGAGATTGAATAGATAATGAATGAATCTTATGAAAATGCTAAGATTTATAAAGAGAAGATGAAGTTATGACATGATCTCAAGATTTTTACTAAAAATTTTGAGCTAAGACAAAAGTTTTGTTGTATAATGCCAAATTAAGAATTTTTGCTGGAAAACTTAAGTCCAAGTAGATGGGTCCATTTATTGTGAAAAAAATTTATTCTTATGGAGCTCTGGATATTCAAGATCCTAAGACTGGAAAAATATTCAAAGTTAATGGCCATAGACTTAAACCGTATTTTTCAGTCGATCAACTTAAACCTAATGAGAATCTAATGTTGTGTCACTCAGAATAAGTTCTGGCCATGTCAGGCTGAAGACATTAAACCAAGCGCTTTGTGGGAGGCAACCCATAATTATCGGTGTGCTTTGCTTTATGTTTGCTTTATGTGCTTTGTTTGGTTTGTTTTCATGATTATGTGATAGTATTTTGGAGAGATTGGTTATAGTGGTGTTTATTTGACATTAATTGATGACTTAATGAAAAATTTGGACATTTGGCAGACCTATGCTAAAATGAGCACTGGCGGCGCTTAAGCGCCACAGTTATAAAAAAAGTGATAAATGTGGTTCTAGAATCCAAAATCATGGGTGAGTAGTTTTGGAAGTTATTAAAGAGTTTTAACACATATAGGGTCGGTTTTAGTACTTCCCATGTCTATAAGAAGGCCCTGAATTAAGGAAACACTTGCCCCAGTCCCTATTTTCATTCCTGAGTCTTAATAAGAGTATTTTGAGTGCAAAAATGTTTTCTTGGGAGAGCAAAATTAAGAAGAAGGAGGAAGCCAATAAGAAAAAGTTTATTAGTGAAAGTGCGCAAGAGTAATTCAACGGATTCCTAGCAGTTAGTATTCAAGATATTGCAGAAAGGATTGCGAAGATTGAAGCCAATGTGGAATCAATTGAAGCAAAGGTAAATGAAACTAACGCTCATTTCATACATATTGGATAACAACTTAAAATGTAATTCAGAAATACAAGTCATGTAGAGGAAGCGGATAAGGCGATGTTTCTGAAAAACAAATGGTTAGAAGAAGAAGATGTGAGAGTTTTCAACCATCACCCGTTTTATCAGATTTATATTCTAGATGGTTCAAATGGATCTAATGGTGATTCTGGATATATTTCACCTAATTTAGATTGAAATTAAATTTGAGTGTATTCTAGTCTTGTAGTTTTTATGTGTTAAGTTTTTTGTGTCTAGTGTTTTATGTTTGTGTTTTATTGAACTTTAATGTGTTTTTGTTACATCTTAATAATGTAAATTTATCTTTATTTTTATGTACTTGAATCTTTGTGTATTGGGAAATTTCATCCAAAGTGTTTGGATAGAAATTTTTAGTTTGTATTAAGTGTGGTTATTTTAATTAAATGTAAGTTTGTGTTTGTGTAAAATTTGTTTGGAATTAATGGAAATTTAAGTTTCTTTGGAGTATTAGAAAAGTTTATGGGGGAGAAATGATTATTTGAAGTGAATTAGGGTGATTAACCAAGGGGTTTAGTACACTTTTTAATTAAATGTGAAAATTAGGGTACTGGCGCCTAAGCGCCAGAACTTCGCCGCTTAAGCGCCAGATTTCGTGGTTAAGGGCCGTATGCCTCGCTCATAGGCGCCGGTTCGTGAAAATCAGTTTTCTGCAGTTAAAAACCTGAAAATTGACATTTTTAACACCTCCCGTCACCTTCAACCTCTAAAAATTGTGAAAATGGATTTAGGGCATCTTTAGGTTGGATCAATTAAGAGCCAATTTCAATGAGATTTGTCAGATTTGAATTCCTTGAGGTATGACCGCTACTCATAAGTAAAAATTTTTTATTTTCACCATATATTTTGAGTACATTATTGAAAAATCTTAAAATCACTATTCATGGTGAAATTTGAGGAAAAGCATGAGAAATTTTTTGGATTTAGTGGAAATTACCTTTGGAAGTTAAATTAGCAAGTTTTGTTTAATTTTGGAATTTATGGTGAATTTTTGAGATTTTTTTAAGAGATGGCTCCAAAGTCAAAAAGTTCGAACGAGAAGGCAAGGTTTGATTCCAACAAGTTTATTAGTGCGAGAACAGAGGATCGATACGTTGATGCATTATCGTCACAAAAATTGATTCCTGAACATGTGTTTAGTAAACCAGGAGAAGTTATTATAGAGATGATTACTAGAAGGAATTGGAAGAATTATTGTTCTCCGATGTCGCTGTTGTTTCTGTGGTCAGAGAATTTTATGCGAACTTTCCTGCAGCAGAAGATAATTTGGTGATGGTTCGAGGTGAACAAGTGCATTTTTCACATGGGGTAATCAATGTCTTCTACCACTTGCCTTCTGAAATGTTTTATTTTTATGTTAATTATCATCCTACTGAGGGAGAATTAGATGAGATAATATCTTTTCTGACTGATGGAAGAGGTTTTTGGAAGATAATGAATGAAAGAAGAGTAAATTTTCAGGCCTCTAAGTTGAATGCCATTTCAAAGGCATGGTATTATTTTATCTTATCTAAATTGTTGCCTTCAAGTCATATTAGTGAAGTTACAAGGGAAAGAGCTGTTCTGAACCATTGTATTCAGCAAGGAAAGTCTATTGACATAGGGGCTATTCTTTTTTATTATGTGATGAAATGTGCCAGATCTGCTACTACTACAGGTATGTGATTTCTTTCCTTAATTCATTCCATTTGTGAGCGGTCTGGTGTGGAGTTTGAAACATGGGAGGAAGTTCTTCAGCCATTGAGACCTATTACCAGTATAAATGTTGACACTTACACTGTGCATTCAGGGTTTGGCTGGAGAGCAGGATTTGTTAGAGCTTCCACTACTTCCGCTTCTGCTGCTTCTACTTCAAGTGTCACTACTTCCTGTGCATCATCATCTAGTGATTCACAGACTGGATTTCTAAAGAAAATTTTGAAGAAGGTGAGTCTTACCCAAAAGCAAGTTAGAGATATGGATGGTAAGATTGAAAATATTGAAAGGTATATTGTTAAACATGATGAATATGAGGAGAATTATCAGCAGTATATGGATAAAGTGATTAGAGGTGATCACAGTGTTGAGATGGCCCCTCATCCGCATTATATACTTATGTGCCATCTAGAGACTGGAATGAAGATGATGATGAGGATGATGATTAGGATTATTGTGTTGAGTCTGTTTTGTGTTGTGATTTCTTATGTGTTGTTATGTTTTTATTTGATGTTTTTATATGTGATGTGATGTTTAAATTTTTGTGTGATTTATTTGTGATATGAACTTTGTTATTGTATAGAGCATAGTTGGACTATTTCTTTTTATGCACATTGAGATGTTTATGTGATAAATAAATGTTTTATGTTGTAGTTTGTGATATGTGTGTGGTAGTAAATGTTTTAATGTGTATTTAGTGTTTGAATTTTTAATAGAGTGGAAATTAATTCCAAATTTGTTAGGAAATGTAGAAAACTAATAAAAACCACTATTTGAAAATTACATGTTTAAAACTTTTCAAAATCTACTATGAGTTATTATCTAGTATTGTTGTGATTTTAGTTATGTTAAGTTGGTGTGTATCTACTTTAAAAACCTCCACTACAGTATAAGTCTTTTGAAATTTTCATTTTATGAAAAACTGAATTTTGTTTCTTTTTCTCCTGTTTTTTTTAAATAGTTATACTTGCATATTTAGGATATTGAAATTCCTGTAAGCATGTTATTTTAGCTTTTAATTCTCACTCATGTATCATTTCTTATGCTTAAATGTTTTTATCCTAACTAAAAATTAAAGTTTGGGGGGATTTTAAAAAATTAAAATTTTCAATAACCTAAAATTTTATTTGTTCTTAAGAATACTTAAAATAAATTTGGTTTTTTATTTAAAATAATTATGTATATGAAGTTATATTAGGGAAATAAAATTTTAAATATAGAAATGAATAAAAGAATTTAGTTAGAGTTTATAGTAATAATGAAAAATTTAAAGTTAAGATTTTCTTAATAAAGAAATGTTAAATATAGTTAAACTATCTTTAGTAAGAAATGTTGTATTTTTGGATGAAGAGAAGATTTGACTTTTATTTTTCAAAGCTTAAATTTAGTTTATTGAGGAGTAATTTTTAGCACTATTATTATGATTTTTAAGTAAAAGATACATATCAGACCTTTATTTTAAATGGAAGAGTGGAATTCAAAATCATTAAAGGCCTATCCAAATACAATAATCCCTACCTTATAAAAATAAAATAAAGAAGAAAAGAGAAAAGAAAAAGAAAAAGAAAAGAAGTAAAAAATAATATGTAAAAAGGAAGGAGATGCTTGAGGATTTAAGGGCCAAATCAAAAATTGGTTTCATGCCTAAAGTTTAAAATATAATTTTTGAGAAAATCTAAAACATAAGGTTATAATATAGTAAGTAAAATTATTCACAATTAAAAATTTTTTAAGTGAGAAAAATAAAATGTTTGAATCCTATATTTTGAAAAATCTACAAGTATTTCTGAATTAGATAAAAACTTATATTTTCATTATCCTTTACTTAAGAACTTTTTAAACTTTAAGTTGGTCTTATTTACTAAAATTTTTTCTAAATTGGATTATTTCATTTCTAGAACAAAATTTTGAAACCTTCCTAAGAAACTCATTTACATAATTTGTATGTTGAAATTTTTATGGTTAAGAGTCACTTGAGGATAAGTAACATTTTAAGTTTAGGGGATTTTAATACACCTAAAATATATAATATTTTTATGCACATTTTTATACCTGATTTTGATAATATTGCACTTTAATGGAAGATATTTTGTGTTTTCTTGCAGGTATGATGAAAATGATTAATTATGATGAAAGGAGCAAAAAATGATCAAATTTGGAGCAAAATTATGAAGTTTGAGAAATTTGGCCTCTGGTACCTAAGAGCCAAAGTGCCGGCACTTAAGCGCCACAGTTAAAAATCAAATTTTAATCAAATTTGGCGCCATTCTCAAGGGGTGTTTGAAGCAACTTTTGGTGGTAACTTCCTTTGGGCGGCAGATGTGATTGAAGGGATGCATCTTTTGGTGGATACATTGAATCTGGACATGATTTGAAGAGATACTAAGGCACATTTTGGAAAATTATTAAAATGAAGCCTCATAATTTGCAAGAGAGTAATTCTTTTTTAGAGAGTTTCTTTAGAGAATCTTTTGAAGTCTGGAGAGTGTGTGAAATTTGTGTAGTGTAGTTCTATAGTTGTTAGTAGAGAGTAGAGAGTAAGAAAGGAAAAGGGGTTGGTGTGAAGCCTTCTCCTTCTTCTCACCAATTTTCTTTCATCCTTGTATCTAGTTTTTATTGAAGTCTAAAATTTGTATTTGAGTCATCAGAGTTGGGCGCCAACCTCTGTAGAATTGTATTGAGGAAAGCAAAATTTTAAAGGAACTTCCAGAGTCTTGTGGAGAGGATTTTCATATAAGTATTTATCTTTGTTTTTACACTTTTATTTTAAGTAAGATTTGTTGTGTTGTCATTATGGTTTATGCTTTCAAATCAAGTTGTGTTTATGTTTTCTCAATGAAATCTGAGTAGTTTACTTTTTCTTTTTCTTTCTTAGATGATGAAGTAATTAAATTATGGAAGTATGTTGTGGAAAGTATAAGTGTTTAATGTTGAAATAAATTATGATGATTCAATTCCTTGTACTTAATTTACTTCTTGATGTAGCCAATTAAGATGTTAAAATTTATTGTGAGATTTTGTAAGATCCAATGTGATGTTGTCTCAATCAATAATTGGAAAGAATTACATAGAATTATATGGGTGAGAATAGTAGTTCATATGATTGGATACAAATATATAGAGAGATATATTTTATTGGGGAGTAAAATTAGAGAACTTTAGAGTGATAGGCTAAAAGCCCCTAATTTGATTTGTTATTTTAAATTTTGTTATGAGATGTTAGCCCCCAGGTGGAGGGAATAGAGGGAAATCTTGAATGAGAGCTGGTATCTTCCCTGCCTAACCCAGCTACAAAATTTCAAAATTTCAAATTAACCAATTTTATTTGTAGAACCATGTAAGGGTAAAGAATATAATTGCTCATATTTGGCACAATACATTTAAATACTTCCAAAACATAAATATCCATAATTATTATTGATTCATTGAAGAAGGAAAAAAAGATATTTGATTCTTATAGCTTTTATATCGTGTTTAGAGTATTGATAATTATAATTTCTTGCTTAACTTTTTATTAAAAATATCAAAAACAACTTTTCAAACTTTGTACCTTAAAACATACTTACAATAATCAATTGAAAACATAGAAAGTTATTTTTCTTATTTCTTTAAAGTTTTAGATATTTTAGTAAGAAAGTCTCATATTACTTGATAAAAGATACGTATACTTGCATAGTATCCCATATTATAAATCATAAATTTCCTATCTAAATCGTAAGCATAAATATTCGGGGATCAAAGGCCATCCAGAAGATCCACATAAATAATATCACCAAAATAAAGGGAGGATCTTGGCAAACTAGTATTGAATAAAGAAGAAATACTCAAATCATCCCTTGTTATCGTATTTGTAATTTGTGCTCTTAGCTTAGACAACTTGAAAGCACCTTCCCCATCTTCAGTACATGTGGTGAAGCATCATTCTCAAGCTATCAAAAGGAATGTCAAAGATTACACTCAAATTCCTCCGCAGGTATATGCTCATGATTCTTGTCTGCAGTAAGGAATTTGATGTCGTTGTGGGAAGGACGTCATTAAATGTAATTGAGGAGTTGTTGTGGCAATCACAATCTACACCTATTTGGGAATGGTATATCACAAATTATAAATCATTTCCTCTTCTAAACACCAAAAGTCCTCTCGATGACACTGCATGACGAGAAATGCCTTTAATTGAACATTTCTTTTTTGCCTCGTGTAACTTTTTTTACTAGCTCAAAGTCTGATATATGATATCTTGTATCAGGATAGGGCTTGAGATACCCTCATTGTAATGGATATCTAGCTTCAAATAAGTAATATTTACCTGGTATGAATTGCATAATTAATATTGAGGTAAATTTAAATTACGAGATTAGTTGAGTCTCAAGCGTAACTGCAGGAGGATGTGGGATGTTTTAAGAGAAATTCTGTGTCATTACTTTGAAATTTCTACTTTCATGTGCATTACCCTTCCAAACAACCATAATAAATTTGAAACACATGTTGAAGTTGCAAAAGACCATGACATTCTGCGTCGGGCTCCCACAATGGCCGATGAGTGCAATCTTCTTATTATTTGGAACACGTGTGTCAACGTGTATTCCATCAATTTCTCCAATAGAATCTTGGTAAAATAACATTGAGTTCATAATAATGTCACTCTTATTAAATTTGATTGTAATGAATTTGAGAATTTAACTTTAGAAAGACATGTAACATGCATAGCGTTAAATCTCTGTAAGGGTCTATTCGAACGTATCAGTAGGTTTTATGACTTGTGAAGAAAAGCTCACACGTGCCTTCAACCCCACTGATAAGTACCTAAAAATTGTTTTGGATGAGTGTTAAACTCATTCCATTCCACTCGCATTGATTCACTCTGGGATAATATGTAAAGGGTTATCACCAACATCTCTCATTAAGTCATCCTGGAAGAGCCATCAAGTCCATGTGATCCGAGTAGTTCCTTCAACAAATCAATGAATACTGCCTATCTTATGTAGAACATATTGTTAAATCTTGTTGGGTGGCCTACAAAAAACTCCCCAACCCATTTATCCCCAACATATGAGAATGGCATGCATTGACACAGATCAATGTACGAGTTGTAATAATCGTAGATCTAGCATACAATAGCTGCAATTCTCCTTATGTGCATTTTCAGTTGCATTCATCAGTATCATGCCCTCTAACACAGAAACATCAATGAATTAGCTACAATAATATAAGGTTACAAATAACAAAAAAAAAATACAATAAATAAGCGAATTTCCAAATAGTTGAAATATCCAAATTATAATGAAAAAATACACAAATATAAATGTCCCAAGCAATTGTAAATAAAAAAAAGTATCTCAAATGCTCATGCAACCATAAAAATGTAGTAGATATGCCACCCTATGGGCATTGGGCATCTTGACGAAAAAATCTCTACAAGTTGGATCTTCAAGCAACTCTATCGGAAAAATGTACAGTTGTTCATCCTAAAAAATTTTCCTATATGCATTCAAAATTTTCAAGACCTGCTCAATGGAATTTGCATGAGATGTGTGGGGTTCAGCACTGCAAGGAGACACTAGTTGTGATATATGGCTTCTAAGGAAAGCAGCCTCAACATTCTTTTAATTCTCATCTCGTGGATGCTTAGAATGGGAGGTGAACTCAAGTTCATGGTGCTCCGGTCTGGGTTTAGTTGAATCACTTGATCACTAGGCTCTCAATTTCTTGGGGTGCCACCAAACATTGTCTCACTGGGGGTTGATGAATAGTTTGCCATAGCAACGACACTCCCAAACATTTGATCAAACTTCTCCTCTAACTTAGGATCAATTCAACAAATTTTAAATTTCTATGCAGCAGGCACCACCCAAAAAGATTCAAAGGAACTTCAAGACTTTGGTGGTGAGGAACTTGAGATAAGTTTTTATCTTTATACTTCATTTAGTTTTAGTTGAGACTTCTTGTGTTTTCTACATGATTTCTACTTTTAAAACTATTTGTGGTTGTGTTTTCTCCATGGATTCTGAGTAGTCTTCTTTATATTTTTCCTTAAAATGAAAAGTACTTAAGTGATTGATGAAAGTTGTGGAAGTATTGATTTTTAATGTTTGAAGAAGTTGTGTTGATTCAATCATTGAATTTCATTTACTTCTTGATTTGGTCAATCATGATGTTAATATTTGTTGTGTGAACATGTAAGATTATAGTAGATATTGTCTCAATCAATAATAGGTAGGAATCACATGGGATTGTTTGGATGAGAAAGAAATTCATATAATCTTGTGAAAATAAATAGGGAAATATAATTTAATAGGTATAGAATTAGAGACTTTAGGGTGACAGAATAAGTCCCTAATTTGGTTTATTGTTTTAGATTTTGATGCGAGAGTTAGCACCTAGGTTGAGGGAAATGAAGGAACTCTAGATTGAGAGCTAGTATTTTCCTTACCTAACCAGCCTTCAAAACTATTCAAACTTTAAATTAGCCAATTTTCTTTATAGCATCTCTAATAATAGTAAAGAATAAAATTGCTCCTATTTGGCATAACACATTTTGATTACTCACATCATAATTCCTTTACTTATTACTAGTTCATGATAAGAAAAAAAATATTTTCATTTATATTTCTTTAAATCTTATGAAAATATTGCTATAGTTTGATAATTGTTCACTTTATTTTATAATTTAAGAAAATATCGAAAAGAATTGTATTTTAAAAGTTTTATGTTATCTGAAATTGTTTAAGTAATGGTCTTTTTCTAATTAGAAATTATGTTCTAAAAACCTTTTTTATCTTTAAACATCCATAAAGTTTCCCCGTGGGATCGATATTTCGGGGCTTAATCAGAAAATCCTATATTACTTGATAATGATACGTATACTTGCGTAGAATCCCTAAATTAAAATATCGCTGTTTTATTCTTATTCACATTAGAATCAAAATTTTGGCGCTGTTGTAAATAAGAATATTTTATATCAAAAATATAAGTGTAATTGGATTACTAAAAGCTTAAGTTTTATCAGTTTTCATCAGGAAGTAAAGAGAAGCGAGATCATTCGCCTAACCAAATTCCACCCCAAACCCGTTGATTCTCATTTCAATTCCTTCCAAATTTTACAATCCTTCTTAAGTTGATCCTTCTTGTTCTTCAATTGCATCCTGTCATACTTTCTACCTGTACTTTCTTAGAATTTTTTATAATATTTTTCCACCCTTACTTGTTGAAATAGGTAGTACGCCTATTTTCCATATCGATCTCGTTCAGGCAAAGGTCACAAAATATTATTTTGGTTTCTTTCTCCTACATTGCGGGTGTAACAACCTCTTTGGTCTTAGCCATTGTATTATTATGATAAAAAAAGCAAAGTTACTTAAATAAAATAACAACCACCAAACCCTAACCCTTAAACACAATCAGCTGAGCATTGCCAAGATAAGTAAAAAAACTACACAAAAGAAAATGCACTCTACCAGGATCCACAAAATAAATCAATTGCAAAATAAGCTATAATGAAACTTTTCTCATTGATATCAACAACCCAACAAGCATATAATAACAAACAAGCCATAGCCACCATTCCAATCCTTCATAGAGCCCTCAGTAGAAGGCATTGCCACCACCCCATGCCAGAACCACAAAACCCTCACCCCACAAACACAAAACCCACACCACAAGCCACAAAACCATCACCCCAAGCCAGAGCATAAAAGCATCACCCCAAGCCACTACCACTACCCCAACCCACAGCCACCACCATAAGGTATAGAACAAAACCATCAACCCAAGCCATAGGCATCACCCCAAGCCACATCCCAAAATCATCACCCAAGCCACAGCCACCACCTCCTCAAGCCACTACCCCAAGCTACATGCAACACAATTCTTAGGTATTTACATATCAAACAACTAAACTTTCATATTTACATGTATAATACTCAATTCTGCACAACAAAGAACCACTATCATCAATCTTTAAGGGGCATTTTGATACATGCCATACAATTCTTAAGTATTTACATATCTAACCACTAATAAACTTTCATATTTACATGCATAAAAATCAAATATGCACATAAAAAAACCACCTTCACCAATCTATAAGTGGCATTTATATACATGAACCCCCTGAAGGAATTCTATTGAGCATCTATAAGTATTTTTTTTCTTTTTTTGGAAGATCCTCATGCAGACAACCCAATTAATATGTATTAACATATCTAACAGCTAAAATTAAGTTTTTACATAGAATTCATAAACAGAAACATCAAGTCACCAAAAAATTATTACAGGACCATGACACACTCCACGACAAACACATAGACCACAATAAACCGCCACCCAATAAAGTCAACACAACCAAAGCAACAACAAAAGAATTTTGGGGAATTTACATTCATATCACAAAATGCTTATGTATTTACATATCTCACACCTACACTTTCAAGTATAAACACATAGCACAGAATACTTTCACATTAACTTCAAATGTTTGGTACTTTTGATGGATAACCTTGATGGAGCTTTTCTATCTATTGGTACCATTTTGTTGCGTTATGACATGAATTTATACTGACCTAAACATTATCTTGTGTACCTTTAAGAAAGTTGATAACGAATCTTGGATGGACAATATGCAAAATAATAAGCTTTCATTTGCATACCACCAAATTTTTATGTATTTACATATCAAACATCAAAACATCCAAATAACAAGCATTCACATGGATACTTGCATTCAAAGAACTCATCCAACTCTTTCATTTAACAGTTCCTCAAATTCTTGTTCAAAAAGATGAATTAAAATCGTTGCATACCGTTGAGGAACAGACGACTTAAACCAGGTAAGTGGATGTGAGACAAAACCCTACTCGAAGCCGAAGGGAAATGGAGAAGAGGAAGCAAAAGATCAAAAAGGAAGCGAGAGATCGCAGTGTTCGAGCCACGGGTTAGGACAAATGAGTTCGAATTCAATGCTCTGAATCACGAAAAAAATGAGGGACACAGTATAAAAAATTACATGAGAAGTGCGGTCCACGTGGTCAAACCCGTGGCCCACGTTTTAGGTTAAATGTGTCGCACCGCTCATAGAACATCGCCCTAAACCATCTAAATTCATGGCTTCACGTCGCACCAGTGCGTGAATACTACTCCAAACGGGACCTTAATATGACTATACATTTGTTGAAATTAAACATGAGTACTCCTGAATTTAATTTTAAAACAATTTTAATTTAAACATTTTATCAATAATCATACGTAAATGTAGTGACTTTCATCAAGATAACATTTGTACAAAAATATAAGAGCAAATTTTTATAACAAATTCTCCCTTTTTCAATAGTTTTTCTGATCTAAAGGTGTCATCACAATAAAAATATCATTATTTCAAACTTTTAAAAAGTGAAATATACGGAAGTGTTGTAAATATAAATATAAAAGTTTAGGTGTTATATATGTAAAGAATATAAAAATTGTGTGTTATATCCCCTGTTAGGTATGACTCATATACCAGATAAGAATCAAGTGCTGGAGCGGAACAGAGCGAGAGAGCGGAATAGAGCGAGCGAGCAAAGCGAGCGGAGTAGAGTGATGCGGAAGAGTCTGTCTAATCAGGGTAGTTTCGTTAAGTGGGTTGGGTGTGTGGTGACAACGCCCCTGCGGTACAGTACATGGATAAATTTATAATTACATATTGTACTCTAGGGCTATATATATATATATATATATATATATATATATATATATATATATATATATATATATATATATATATATATATATATATATATATATATATCTGTGTGTGTGTGTGTGTTATATTGTAACCCTAAAGTAGATGTACTCTTTTTCAAGAAATCAGAAAACCGCCGTTCTTGCTCTTGAGGACGTGGGCATCTTGCTGAACCTCGTTAAATCTCTATGTTTTCTTCTTAATTTGTGTTGATTCTTACATTTTATTATCCCTAATTTCTTAACAAGTGGTATCAGAGTGAGGTTCTAGGGTACAGAAGTTCGATGTAAGAAAGACGGAGAAGATCAGCGGTTCGGCAAGGGGTTAGGTGACCGAGGTAGAGGAGTTCAGAAGGTTGTACATAAGTTCGATGAAAGCTGTGGCAGTTCAGAGAAGGATGCGGCAGTTGTGCAACAAGAACTTCGGCACAGGAAGAATGGTTCGCGCGAGGGATTCGACGATCGGTGAAGGCTTCAACGCAGAATCGCTGGTTTAGTGGTTTGGCTTTGGCATGAGACAGAGAAGATCACTGGAGGAGTAATTTAGGATGCTTATGTACGGTGTAAAATTCAAAGTGATAAAGTTTTATGGAACTGTTAACTTCAGATTGTGGCAACCAAGATAAAATATTTGTTGGCGCAACAAGGGATCTTGAAGGCTTTATGGGCAACAAAACCATATACCATGAAGGATCAAGATCGGAAAGAATTGCAACAATGAGCTACATCAACCATACACATATGTCTAGCAGATTAGGTTGTGTATCACAAAAATAAATCTAAAATCTCCAGGAGAGATATGAAAGAATTAAAAAAACCAGTTTATGTCCAAATATTTATCAAATAAATTGTATTTGAAGCAAAAGCTATATGAGCTGAAGATGCGAGAAGGCTCTAATCTGACACAACACATAAATATCTTCAATCAAATAATCACAGATTTATCACGACTTGATGTGAGTATTGAGGATAAAGACTAAGTAATGATTATGTTGTTTTCATTGCCTTCCTCTTAGGAATGCCTGGTGGCTACTCTTACATATAGGAAAGAAACAATCAAAGTTGATGAGATTACTGCAACATTGCTGGCTAAAAACTAGTGGAAACATAACGCAGGGGAAAGATTTTATGGTGACAATTTATATGTTAGGGGTAATCAGGATCGTGGAAGGAAGTAAGAGAAAGAGAGTTCTAGAAAATAAAATTCCAGATCAAAGTCTAAAGTCAAAAAGACATTTCATTGCTACAAGTGTAAGGAGTCAGGTCATATGAAGAGAGATTATCGAAAACTCAAGAAGTATACTGATGAGAAATGTGTTGCATCATCCAAGTGTGTAAAAGTGGTGCAGAGTGACAATTCAGATTGCAGTGATGGTGATATGACTTTACTTTCATCAACTCAGTTCATGGACGCACTAATTCTTAATTAATGGTGCTCTTATTATATAACACCTAACAGGGAGTGGTTTACTTCATGCGGGTTATCTAATTCTAGCTCTGTCTATTTGGGTGATGATAGATGTTGCAATATTATTGGTATTGGTAAAGCCAGGATTAAGATGTATAACGAAACTCTTAGAACATTATGTGATGTCAGATATATTCTAGATTTGAAAAAGATTTTGATTTCCTTTAGAACTTTATATAGAAATGGTTTCATTCCTAAAGAAATGAGGATATGGAAACCATTAGAATTGTTAAGGGTGCATTGATTATGATGAAAAGAAAGCTAACTGCATGGAATATCTATAAACTGCTGAGGAGTACAGTTGTAGGTGGAGTTCACAAGAAAGATAACTGCAGTGAATGTCTTAAAACTGCTGAGGAGTACAGTTGTAGCTAGAGTTCACTCTATTTAGTCAGATGATGATGATACAAAATAGTGGCACATGCGTCTTGGTCATCTTATTGAATGTGGAATGATTGAATTGCATAAAAGAAACCTTGATCCTAAATCGAAGAAGTGTCTCTTATTGTTTGTCCTGCTTATGTGCATGTACCTGGAGAGATCAAAACTTGATCCTAAAATGAAGAAGTGTCTCTTTATGGGCTAAAAGAAAGGTGTTAAAGAATACACGTTTTGGCATCTGATTGCAAAGAAAATTGTGATCAATAGAGAAGTTATTGATGAGCAGTTCATGTTGCAGCAACATCAAGGAAAGATGCTAGAAAATAGTTCCAGTACAGAGATAGTGCAGATTGATTTATAACAACATCTAGTAACTATTGAGAAAGTTGAAAGTTCAAATCTAAAACATGGTGATTCAAATACAGATGATCTACAAAATTATAATCTAGTCAGAGATTGATAGAGACACACCAATATAAGGCCTCTAAGCAGATTAGGTTATGAAGACTTGGTCTCTTGTGCACTTCTCATTAGTAGTGATGAATCCAGTCACCTTTCGAGGAGCTATCACCAGCCAGGAGAAAGAGAAATACATGAGTGCAATGGTTGAGAAGATGGAGACTTTGCAGAAAAATCTTACATGGAATCTTGTTCAGCTTCATGCGGGAAAGATGGCTATTGGGCACAAGTGGGTGTACAAAAGGAAATCAACAGTATTTCGAAGAAAAAGGGAAAAAGTTTAAGGATCGATTGGCACAAAAGGGATTCTCACAGCAGAAGGGGATAGATTCTTGATACACTAAAAACATGTTAGGTTTTTGCTATACAATATGTTCTCATTATTGGTGATATTACATTTTAAAGGAAGATATTCTTCATGTATTGCTGTAGGTATGATGATTTTAGGTGACTGGAGCAAAAGAAAGCGAAAATGAATGAATTTGGAGCAAAAAGAGGCAAAATGGAGAAAAAGGCTTTCTAGTGCTACCGGTGCCAGAATGGGCGCTGCCGACGCCCAATTCCAGAGAGTATTGAAATTAAAAGGCGGCTCAGCGCCGGTGTCGGTGGAACTCAAATTCAATGTGTTTGGATTCTTTTTGAAGGGTTGCTTAAGAAAACTCTTGGGGATTTTGTTTCTAAACTATTTTAGACAGTTATGGACGTCACTTTTAAGGGGGTTGGTGTGGAAGGGAAGTGAAGAGGAGTGAAGAGAGTGTGTTAGAGTTTATAGAGAGTGTGTGTTAAGTGTTTTTTTGTGAGTGATTCTTCTCTAAGGAGTGTAGGAGAAGGAGGAAAGTGAAAGTTTGCTTCTTACTTACTATTCTAAAGAGAGAATTGAGTGTTGAAGAGAAGAGAGAAAATGATTCAAATGAATTTCAAGAGATTTGCTTAGGGAAGAAAGTGAGATAAGTTGTATTTACTTTTGTGGTTTGTATGACTTTTCTTATATATATAAAATTCATGTTGTGTTGTATCTTCCTCATGAATTCTAAGTAGATTTTCTTGTCTTTCTTCTTGCAATGTGATGTGGTGAAGTGTTGATGTAGATTTGATGTGCCATAAAAATGTTAAGAAATTATGATGGTTTTTCACTTTGAACTTTATTTACTTTTCGATCTGGCCAATTGATTTGTTAAAATTTGTTGTGAAAAATCCAATTCGAAAGGACTAAGTGTTCTACAATAATAGTGGAGAATTCATTTAATGTCCATTAATGATGTGCGTAGTTCAAGAAAATTGAGTGCAAATAAATAGAAAAATATGGTTTGATGGGCGTCGAATTTGAGGTTTTAGAGTGACAGACTGAAATTCCCAATTTAGTCCTAAAGTTTGGTAACTAAAGCTAGGGTTAGCCTTCAGGCGAAGGGAAGTGGGAGCTCTAAGGTGAGAGCCATTATCCTCCCAAACTAACCTTGGATTTAGTGACTAACCCTAGGATTTGTCAATGTTCATTTCATACTTGGAAGAAGGGGTACTCTAAAAAGGGTAAAGAATATTAATGCTCCTATTTGGCACAATACAAAATTACTATCAATCTATATTAATCACTCATCATAGACACATTGCAGGAGGAAAGATACATTTCCATATTTGAAACATTCAATACAAAACTTAGTGTGTGTTAATTAGTCTTGCTTACAAGTTTAGAAAGTAATTGTAGTTAATTTAGTTTAATTATATTTGCACTAACAACTTAAATAGTACTTAAATTTGCATTGTGAATTTATTATTGGATTTTAAATCTTTGTTGTAATTTGATAAGTTACAACCTTCCTCATGGGATCGATAACTGGGACTCCACTAGAACCCTGTATTACTTGAGCGATATGTATACTTGCGTGTACGGGGTGACTGCCTAATTATTAAAATTAATATTATTATGAAACTAAACTGAAAGTATATTTTGAATATTATTTTAGAGGCAGCATATCTTGCAGCACCAAAACTGAGGATCAATTATGATAAAATCTTTTCTCCTGTAGTCAAACAACTTCAATGAAGGCAGTGCTTGCATTAATAGCTATCTAGGATCTGCATCTAGAGAAAATGGATGTTAAAACTGCATTCTTCATGGTGATCTCGAGGAGCAGATTTACATGGCGCGGCCATAAGGGTTCACTCAATCTAGATAGGAACATCTGGATTGCAGATTAAAGTAATCAATGCATGGGTTGAAACAATCTCCAAGACAATGATACAAGTGGTTCGACTCCTACATAATTTATATTGGCTACAAGCAATGTGAGTATGATTATTTTGTTCATGTTAAGAGACTTGATGATGTTTCATTTAATTTTTTGTTACTGTATGAGGAGGATATACTGATTGCTGCAAATAATATGGATGATGTCATTGGTTTGAATGCTTTATTGAGCCAAGAATTTAACAAGAAAGACTTGGGTATTACAAATAAAATTCGTGGAATGGAGATTCACCGAGATAAAGGCTCAAGACAACTGTATTTTTCTTAATGAGGCTATGTTGAGAAAGTGCTAGATAGTTTTGGGATGAACAAAGCGAAGCCTGCGGACACTCCATTGGTAAATCATTTTAAGCTTTCTTCATAACAGTGTCCTAAGATAGATAAGGAAACCTAAGACACGATAAAGGTTCCATATGCTAGTGTGGTTGGCTTCTTGATGTATGCAATGGTATGTACTCACTCTGATTTGGCTCAAGTTGTTAATTAAGTCTTCAAATACATGTCTAAACATGGAAGACAATATTGGGAAGCAGTCAAATGAATTTTTAGATATTTGAATGGCACTGTAGGACATGGAATTATTTTTAGCAGTCAGAAAAATGATCCTTCAGTTGTAGGATATGTGGATTCAGATTATGCAGGTGATTTGGATGACAGAAGATCTATAACTGAGTATATTTTTTTACTCTTAGTTGAGGGCCTATATGTTGGAAATCAACAGTTCAAACTATTTTGGAATTATCGATAACTGAAGCTGGGTTAGTTTGCTGCAACTAAAACTACTAAAGAAGCCTTATGGCTTACAGGGCCAGTAAAAAAACTGGGTGTTGTACAAGGTGGAGTTCAGTTGCATTGTGATATTCAAAGTATCATTTGTCTGGCTAAGAACCAGGTGTACCATGCAAGAGCTAAGCATATTGATGTCAAGTATCACAAGATAGAGAATTGATTGCTTCTGCTGAGATACTGTTGCAGAAAGTTCATACTAATAAGAATGTAGCTGATATGTTAACCAAGCTAGTTACTATCAACAAGTTATTACATTGCTTGAATTTAATGAATATTCACAGTTGCTAGATAAGCAAGGTAGCCCAACCCACTTTGATGTGTGAGAAACTCTAAGGCATCTTTCTCCTAAAGGGTTGGATATTTTCCAAGGTAAAGATTTGTTAGTTATGACTCATATGCCAGATAAGGAAAAAAAGCTAGAGCGAGACGAAGCGATCTAGCGGAGAGGACCTTACGAATGGAGTGGAGCAGAAGCATATGTTCAATCGGAGGAGTTTCCTTAAGTGGGTTGGGGGTGCGAGGGCAGGCCCCTGCAATATGATATAAGGGTAATTTTGTAATTACATATTGTACTTTAGGGTTATATATATATATATATATATATATATATGATGGAGGCGGGCGGGTGTGGCTCTGCTTGGGGTTTGGGGGTCAGGGATGACCCCCTGGCGGCACAAGAACTTTTTCAGCCAGGTTTTCTGTTCCTTTTGGCTGTTAAGTCCTTGCTGGTGACTTGATCTGCTGGAGATCTTGGTTTGGTTTCTTGTTTGGTGCTGTTTCTGTTTTCCCGGGCTCCCCCTCTTTTGAATTTAGTTACTGTTCCATCGGTGCTGCTTCTGGTTTGGGCTCCCTATTGGCTGTGGGGTGCTTTTGTCTTTTACTCTCCACTTTTCTTTTTGTTGGTGGTGTTGGTTAGCATTTATGGCTGCCAACTGCCCCATTGACATTGAAGTTAATTCACAATGGGCTAAAGCCTCTTATGCAAGTGCTGTTAGCAATGACACTACTGTCCCTAAAAATTTTGAGCACTTGGTTTTCCCCCAAGCCTTTCATGATGTTGCTGCTGGCAAAAAAGATTTCCCTTTCATTAGACCTCTTGGTATCAAGGATGGGAAGCCTGCTATTAGATTCACTACTCAGGAAATTGCCACCTTAACTGATGCTGTTAAATTTACCCTCATTGGACAATTCGAATATGGGAACCCTAAGATGGAATTAGTTAGAAAGTATTTTGAAGACTTGCCTACTGTCAGCCAATGGAAGCTGGGACTCATGGATGGGAGACATCTTCTGATTAGGCTGTCAAGTGAGGAAGACTATGCCATAATACTTGGGAAACAAACTCTCTTAATTGTTGGGACCCCAATGAAAATTATTAAATGGACTCTTAAATTTGATCCAAATAAGGAGCTCCACATTAAACCACTTTGGTTTAAGTTTCCCAATCTGCCCATTCAGTACGTACCACACCAATGTTATTTTCCAAATTAGTAGGGCTTTGGGCACCCCACTTAAAGTGGATCCTCCTACTCATGATATGGGAAGGCCTGCTGTTGCTAGAGTTTTGGTGGAGAGGGATGTCAATCTTCCGGAACTAGATAAAGTTTGGATTATCACCAATGATGAAGGAGAGGGATTTTGGCAGGAAACGGTGTTGGAGCAAAAATCCCTCTTCTGCCTTCATTGTAGGATGTTTGGACACTCCAAAGACAAATGTTATAGATTGAGGCCACCTCAAAGAAAGCTAGCTAGTGTCAGGTCTATTGCTACTCAGGTTGTTGGAGTGGAAGTTGTACCACCCATTAATGTCTCTCAGGAGCAGATCCCTGTTGGCCTTGAACCTATGGCTGCAGATGTTGGTGTCTCCTCTGAGCAGCTTCCTGAAATCACAGTGGTTGTTGATGACTCTATACTGCAATCTGTGCATATGACTGAATTGCCCTTTGGCACAGTTGCATTGGGGAACTCTGACAGTACATATTTGGAGGAGAGAGTGGTAGCACAATCACAAGATCATTTGAATGCTATGCAAACAACTATGGAATCTTATTGGCAGATTCAAAAAGCTAGAAAAAAGAAAAAATAGGCAACCGAAATACAAAAATTAGCTAATTTCCCCCAACCCAACTCAGATAGTAACCCACCTCCTATTAACCCTGGGTCCTCACCCAGTACTAGTAGGAGCATAACCAGATCCAAATCCTAACCTACCCTCTTACCTCCCCCCTCTAGAACCCCTTGATGTTTAATTTTCTTTGTTGGAATATCAGGGGTGTTGCACACCCCCTCTCTCAAAAAAGACTACTTTACCTTTATAAAAAACGTCAGTTATGGTGCTTGGCCATTCTTGAACCTATGGTTCATAGAAATCCTCACTAATATCTTTCCAACTTTCTTGGTTGTGCTCTTTTCACTAACATTTCTAATAAAATCTGGCTTTTATGCAGAAAAAATCCAATAGAATGTGGTGTTGGATCACCCACAATTTGTTACCTGTCCATTAAATAGAATAGTTATGAGCTTTACTGCCACCTTTGTGTATGCTGGTTGTACCAAGAATGCTAGGAAGGATCTATGGACTGAGTTACTGAAGCTCAGCACCATTGTTTATACCAGTTGGATTATGGGTGGTGATTTTAACTGCTTGGGGTCCACAGCTGAAAAATCTGGGGGCAGGCCTCCTTCTATTTCAAAATTAACTGAATTCAATGACATCATCCTCACTGCTGGCTTATTTGATTTGGGTTTTCAAGGTCATCAATTCACTTGGAGGAGAGGTAATATTTGGGAGAGACTGGATAGGTTTCTAGCTAAAAATTTGTGGCACCAAACATTCCTTCACACTTTTGTTACTCATTTGAATTTTGTTGGGTCTGATCATAGACCCCTCCTTATTACCACTACTGCAACTAATTAGCCCAACAGCTCCCCACCCTTTAGATACTTCAATTTTTGGTCTGGTCATCCTAATTTCTTATACACTATCTCATCTTTTTGGACTGGATGTCACCATCCCATTCATTTCATCCATTTACAATTGCTGCAGCAAAAAGTTGGCAAAGTCTTAAGAGCTTGGAGTTGGAATACAATTGAGGGCATTTTCAGAAGTTTGGAGCTGGCTGAGAAGGAAGCTGCAGTTCTTACTAATGATAATCTGTATGGGGATCTTATTGCCAGTCAGGAAAAGCTCCTTCTTGCTGTGGATCTGCAAGATCAATTACTTAGACAGAAAGTTGCCATCAATAAATTTAAAGATGGGGATAGAAACACCAAGTTTTACCATGCCTATATTAAGTACAAAAGGAAATGTAATGCAATTCATTATATTAAAAATGAGCAGGGGGTGATCCTCCAGAATGGTGAAGATATTGCCAATGATGTTGTCAATTTCTCTAAGAAGCTGTTAACTCACACTCAATGCCCCAGACCTCCTATTGATCCCAGAATGTTTTATAAAGAGTTCAACTACACAATTTCTCTTTATTTGACAGACCCCCTACTGAAGATGAAATCTGGGTAGTCCTTAATTCCATGGATAGCTCTAAAACAGCTGGTCCTGATGGGTTCACTGCTGATTTCTACAAGAAGACATGGGAGATTTGTAAAGGTGCTATTGTCCATGCCATCCAAAGCTATTTTATGGGTAATGAACTGCTCTAATATTTCCATGCATCAACCATTATTTTTATTTCCAAGTCTACTACTCTCAGAGATTGGAACCAATTTAGACCAATCAGTCTCACTTCAGTCATTAGCAAAGACATCAGCAAAATTCTGGTGGGGAGACTTCAGCCTCACTTAGAGAAGATTATTAGCCCCAACCAATCTGCCTTTGTAAAGGGTAGGTCCATTACTGATAATGTGCTCCTTGCTCAAGAGTTGTTGTTAGACTTGGACAAATCCTGTAGGGGTGGGAATCTCATATATAAGCTGGATATTAAGAAAACATATGACACCATTGATTGGAACTTCATTCTAGATGTTCTTCAGGCCAAAGGTTTTCATAATGATTTCTACAGACTAATCAAGAGATGGCTTCAACATAACCATCACTCTCTACTCATTAATGGCCAGTGCTGGGGAGGATTCATTGCCACTAGGGGCCTCAAGCAAGGAGACCCTTTGTCTCCTACAATCTTTATTCTTGTTATTGATTATTTTCTTAGATTGTTGGACTCTCAAATCTACCCCTATCATTATGCCAGATACCACCACAGGTCTAATATCCCTATCTCTCATTTAATTTATGCTGATGATATCATGCTTTTTTCCATAGCCAGTAAACCTGCTGTGAAGAAAGTCCTCCACTGCCTTTGGCACTTCCAACAACTTTTACGGCCTATGTTTCAGTCCTGAAAAGTGTGGTTTGCTTTTCCTTGATAAAAGTTCTCCTATAATTACTCACTGGATCTTGCAGTACACTACTTATACTAGAGCTAAACTCCCACTGAAATATTTAGGTGTGCCTCTCACAAAAGGCAGAACTAAGTAGCTGCATTTTGAGGAGACACTGGATAAGATCCATGCTCAACTATCTAGCTGGGCCCATTTCTTTCTGTCCACTGGTGGCAGAATCACTCTACTCAACAGTATACTTACTACCTTCCCTTCCTATGTCTTAAAAATGACTTGCATGAAGAAAAGCACAAGAATTCAAATGGAGAGGATATTTAACAGATTCCTTTGGTCTTGTCAAAGAAAGCAATTACTCTGGGCTAGCTAGCAAAAACTAGCTAAAACTTTTAGGGCTGGTAGAGTGGGGTTTAAAAGCCTGAAACAGCTGTAGCAGGTAAATTTCTGTAAGGTCTGAATTTAATTCAGACAACGACAATCTCTTTGGGCCAAGTTCATTATGGGTAAATATTGTAAGGAGCATCATCCCATTGTTGTACAAGTTAAGATTGACTCCTCTAAAGTTTGGAGACATATGCTGAGACACAGACACTTAAATAAAAGCCTGTATAAGTGGGAATTGGGAAGGGGGGCAATTCTCTTCTGGCAAGGTCAGTGGTGCCCTGCTGATATGTTAATCCCCATTTCCACTGTTACAAGAACTCAGTTCCCAGTTGCTGATTATTGGGATGGGGAGAATTGGTCCATCCCTTTTCTGAATCAATTTCTGCAAGAATCTTTTGTGGCCCAGGTGTCCAAAATACCATTTGATAGATCCAAACCTGATAAAATCAATTAGCATAATGGTCAGCTGCGCAGCCTGACTAAATACATCTATCATGCAACACATCCTTGGGCCCAAGTAGATTGGGGGGCTCAGCTTTGGAATAAATTTCTGACTCCATCTATGTCATTCTTCAATTGGAGAATTTTTCACAGATGCATCCCAACTGATGATATTCTTAAGTTGAAGGGTTTGAGGGGACCTTCTAAAAGCTGCTTATGTGGACAACATGCTGAGTCCATTCAACATTTGTTTTTCAATTGTACCTTTTCACAATAGGTCTGGGCTGCTATCACTGAGTTATTTAACTTCAAAAACATGCAGTTGGAGTGGCAAGACCTGAATAATTGTTAGCAATCTTGCCATAAGGCAAAGATTGGTTTAATCCCATTTATCATTGCCTGGTTCATATGGATGCACAGAAATAGCATCAAATTTGAAGACAAAACCACCAATGTGCCAATTGTGGTGGGTAACTGCCATTCCTATATCTCCAAACTGATCAAATACAAGAACCTCCCAAATATTCTGAACCCCCCCCCCCCCCCTTGGGATTAACTCTATAGACTAGAATTATCAAAATTTTGTGGACAATTCCTACATATCCTTTTGTTAAAGTAAATACTGATGTTGCTTTCCTGATGTTGGGGCTGGTATTGGAGGAATTTTCAGAGATTCCAAAGAAAAATGTTTATATTTTTTCCATGCTTCTGCTGAAGCAATTGACCCATTAGAAACTGAACTAGTGGTTGTTTACTGGGCTATTACTCTTGCACTTTCTAACAGCTGGCATCATGTTGTAGAGGAGGGGGACTCCACTTTACTGTTGAAATATCTTAACAAGGATCTGCCCCCACCTTGGCATTACTCTCAATGGGTCCCAGAATCCAAGCCCTCACTTTCAATCAACCTATTTACTTCTCCTTTATCCATAGGGAGGGTACCAGACCGGCCAACTGGCTTGCTAGAAGGGGTCTTAGCACTATGGAAGTTGTTGTTTCTTCCTCACCACCCTCCCAGCTTTCCTTTTTGGTGGAAGCTGATGTTTTCAATGCTCCACATTTCAGAGTTGTCCATGTGTAGGTGTTTCTTTTTGGGGTTGGGTATATATATACAATTTATATATACACATGTCAATTGTTGTTTTTATTTTTGGGTCTGTTTTCTGTTATTTGGGTATAGTCAATGTACTTGTGAGGAGAGACCCCCTTTTTTGTTGGTGGAGGGCATCTCCTCAATACCTTGTATGTAACCCTCTTTTGATCTAACATGTAGGGAGCCTTTTTTTGCTCCTTTTTTTTTGTATATATATATATATATATATATATATATATATATATATATATATATATATATATATATATATATATATATATATATATATATATATATATATATATATATATATCTGTGTGTGTGTGTGCGTGTGCGTGTGCGTGTGTGTGTGTTGTATCGTAACCTTAAAGTGGATGTACTCTTTTTCAAGTATTCAGAAAGTCGCCGCTCTTGCTCCCGAGATACTGGCATCTTGTCGAACCTCATTAAATCTCTGTGTTTTCATCTTGATTGTGTTGATTCTTGTGTTTTTTTTCCCTAATTTCTCAACATCCCCAATAGATTGTATGTCGAAGTAGGGATAACAGAACGAAGCAAAGAAGTGTGATGGACAACCTGTGAAGAGTCAATCACACATGTTGCTTTTTTGCATTATGTATTACTTTTTATTTTAGAGCATTTAACCACATACCTCATAATTCCTATGTATGTACATGTCTAACAGCTAAATTCTATCTTTTACATTTATACTAGCTAAGTGTTTTGTATCCCATAAAAATATCATTATTTTAATTTATAAAAACGGAATACACCCTATATTGCATAAATATGGCCGTGTGAATGTTAATATTAAATTTGAGAAGTTAGATATGTAAATAAATAGAAATTTTTATGCATTTTTTATCTATTGTGATTGTTTTTTTCATTTATTCAGTTAAGATAGGAAATAAGACTGAGTGTGTTACAATCTAGCAAAATAAAATGTTTATTATTAGGATTGGTATCGTGCTTTAACAATTATCATTGTCTATGATATGGATGAACACATTTTCCTTTGCAATAAAAGTTTGAAAGACGTTATGATGGAGTAACTCTTACTCTATGATGCTGAAGGATCCGTCATCAAGGATCAATTTTAGATGTGACTCAAAATTAGTAAGTCTGAAATTGCTTGACTTAAATTTGACCCAAATATTAATGAGATAGAAAATCTAATATAAACTTGAATCATCTTCAAAACCCAAAGCTAGAAAACATAACAAACATGTTTAACAAAGACATGAAAGCTAACCATGTCAAATTTGAGTCAAATTTTAGTCAACACTTAAAAATTTAGGTCAATTTCGAGTTGAGATTTAAAATCAAGTGGACTTTGGGCAGGTTAAATTCAATGAGGGTCAACTTAACCTGACCTGATTTATTACACCTGTTGAGATGGAAAAAAATTGCGTACGTAAACCGTACGCTGGAAGTCGTCATGAATGGGGTACACGGAGGTTACGATCGGGTTACGATCGGATTACGATATCTTGCTAAGTGAAGCATATGCTAACTCACTCGTACTCTGCGCTCTCGTTTTACAAAGGTTACAATATGAGCGCGCAGGTTACTAAGTGAGATTACTATGGAGAGACAAATGGGTTGTAACCCGATTGTAACCCGATCGTAACTTCCGTGTACCCATCGCGCGCTCCTATTTCATCTAGCTGTAGGTTACGAGCGTTACTAGGTTACTGATATGAGCCGCGAGGCTACAAGTGAGTTATATGGAGGTACAAAAGCGGTTACAACTCGTTTATGCTTAGATCGTATTCCGTTTATAACCTCCGCATACCTTCATTCGTAGACGCGTTCCTACGTCACACGTTTACGTACGCAATTTTTTTCCGTTGAGATGACACTAACCCATTCCGAATTAATAGGATTATCAGGTACTAATTCTTGACACCAGTATTTATTTTTGTATTTTATGGCTTCAAAATTTTCAGTTCTAAATTCTACTTCTGTTCTGTTATAATATAGTCATAATTTAGTTGAACGCATCCTTAGCTCAAGTGAAGAAAAAAAACCGGTGTTCTCGCCAGGACAAGAACAGCTTTTCCCACTAACCTTTTCCAGCACGATAGCACACGTAGCAGCTAAGTGGCCAGTGAACACATGCAAGCGCCCCCACCTTGCTCCCGGCTCATCCTACCCTGACACCACTCATGTGCCGGCGAACCGCCCACGCCTACAGCGGGGGCCTCTCATCACAGCCGCCACCCTAAGTTCCACCATCAACATCGTGGCCATTACAGCAATCCACACGTTTCGTCCGATCATTGGCAGGTACCTGCTCTCTTCCTACACTTCATAACTCGTCCCACAAAGTACGTCCATACTGGTGGTAAATTAATCAAAAAATTAATAAATTATTAAGGAGAATAAGATTGGTGGAAGGTTAAAGGCTGAGGGCATTAATATAAAAGCAGAAAACTTTGTGGCTTCACGTGCATGACTTATTGAATGCACGACGCTGCACGTGCAGGTTGGAGCTTTGAGGAGGATTCGCCTCGGGATCCCCCTCGTTTACATGTGATTGATGCCCAGTAGCTGTAAATGAATCAATGCTATCAGAATTCAGCTTGGTTTAGGCTCAATCATACACGTTCTAATTAGTTAATAAATAAAATTAAATAATTTTTAAAAATTTGAAATTTAAATGAATTAAATATGTATATAATTGAAATTATTCATTTATTTTCATGAACAAATTTATTTATTGTTCAATAAATAAATTGTTAAATATTCGATCATAAATTAGATGATATCTTGTAACATTTATGATATATTATTTTAAAATATTTCATTAACTAGATTATTAACTTGTTTGTTGATAGTTCGATGATAACTTGTATCATATATGATCTATAAATATTTGATATTAAATTGTAGGTTTTAAAGTTATCACTTTTAGTTGTTTGGTAGGACTTAGGTTAAGTCATGCTTAAATGCTACACAAACCATTCTACTAAACATCTCATAAGCAAGAGATTTAGAGCAAAAGCGAGGAGAAATGAGATTTAAGATATTGTAGGGTTTAGAGTTTAAAATCAATAAATGAATTGCTGCAATTAAATTTATAAAACTTTTTATTGTATTCTTTTTATGATAATCTAGATAATCGTTTGAATTTTTAGCTCGTTCAATAGCTCTTTTAAATACTCGTTTACTTGTCATAAACAAATTAAGTACAAATCAAGTCCAAATGTTGAAAATTTTAAACAAATCTGGCTTGAACAATATATGAAAACCCAATACAAGCTCAAGCCGGGCATGAACAACTTATAATTATACCAAGCTAAGTCCAAATTATGTTATACTTAGCTCGACTAGGCTCAAATATAGCATTACCTATAAGATGTGCCTTTCATCATCACATGCACTAGTTATCAGGCTCCTCTTAAGCATGCCCTTGCTACCATTGCGCAATAACGGGCAACACTACAGAGACCTGTAACTCATAAGTTCAGTGATTACACTCAAATGACATTTAGTCTCTTTGAGGCAACATGTAGCGTATCAATAAAGCTATTGTCAGGCAGTACCTAGGAAAGCTACCTCAGGAAGATTTGTTGCGAATAAGTCATGCTAGTTGTTTGTTTTCTTGGGTTTGAAAATAGTTGTGTGAAAGTTGTTTCTAGAAAAATGACCATTCTGCTCATATGTAGTAAGTTTGTATGAAACAAAACTGTCATAGCCAAATATTTGATACTGTGAAGCAAAAATCCACATCAGAACAATAAAAAAATAAGACATACACCACACTTAGCAGTGAGTACCAAGATTGCTAAAAAAAGGATAATAATATTAAAATTATGAATAATAATATGTTAATATTGTTTTTAAAATATAGACAGCGTAGGCCACGTGTTCCGCAGTTCTCTAGAGATGCTATCCATTCTCGATCACTATTGACAATGGAATCTGCTCGACTGTCAGCCCACTGGAAGAAGTCACAATTCTCTGTGATTTTTCTGTGGGCGCCTGTAGAATTGCCTCCCGTAGCTATGCACCTGACGTGACGTAAGTAGAAAAGTTTAAAGTCTGCAATGACAAAGCAATCGTTGGGAGGTCCCTGAAATCCTGGAGCTCATTATTCCTAAATGCTACAAAAGACAATTCATTAGTCATAACAGAAGTTGAAATTGTTAAAGTAAGTAATTAATTACATTTTTTTGCAGATATGAGGTCTCAGAGAACTCAATATATCAACCAATGAATCTGTCACTACAAGATGACAGCAGAACTTGTAAGAAAAAAAGTTCTTGGTTGCCTTTAACTCACGTAAAACCAAGCCCATGTATGTCACATATGCATAACCAAAAAAAGACCGTCTAGAAGATCCTCAAAAGCCTTATCGTCAAAAAGAAGAGAGAAAATCAGTTGCTTTTATTTAAAAAAAAATGTGTCAATGTGTGTTTCATCAATAATCCTAGTAAAATAATGTTGAGTTCGTAATATTGGTGTTTTATTCAAAATTGAATGTAATGAATTTGAGATTTTATCTTAAAGAATGATATGTACCGTGCATCGTGTATAATCTCAATAAGGGTCTGTTCGAACGTAGGATCTATAGGTTTTATGACTTGTGAAGAAATGTTCATAAGTTCATTCAACTCTACTGAGAAGTATTTGCAAATTATTTTGGAGAAGTGTTGAAATCGCTCCATTACTCCTTGCATTGATTCATTTTGGGATAATATGTAGAGGGTTATTGCTAACACCTCTCGTGAAGTCCTCTTGGAAGAGTCACGAAGTCCATAATTTCTATGTAGTTCCTCCAACAGATGGTTAAACACCGCCTGTGGCATGCGGAACATATTGTTTAACCTTGTTGGGTGGCCCTTAAGCAAATTCTCAATCCATTTGTCCCTAACATATGAGGATGTCATACAAGTGGAGTGATACGATCCAAAGTGTGTGCAACTTTTCTATTCTATCAGATTCAAACCCTTAAGCTCAATTTGCTAATAATTATTCTTTTGTAATCCTAAAATGTATTTACAATATTTATTATTCATTAGGTCGTAAATGCAAGTATATATATCACTCAAGTAATATATGGTTCTAGTGGAGTCATAAGTATCGATCCCACGGGGAGAAAGTTAAACTCTTACTTAATTAAAAGGACTTAAACATATAATATAAAAACTACAGAAGTTATAAGTACGATAACTAAAGTTAAATGTGAAATGCAAGTCTAACAAAACTATATTTACTATGCTAATTTTGCAAACTTAAAAGTTAAATCTAATATAGGCAGGCAAAGTAATTTTAACAAAGGCTTCAAATTTAATAAAGTATATTTCCAATTTACAATAAGTTTATAGCTAGTGAAGAATCATATCTATTATTAATTGCATGTGATAAATAGGAGCAATAATATCCTTTAATCCTTTGTCAAGCGATAAAGGAAGTTGGCTAATTCAGATGTTTTGAATCTAAATTAGTGATTAGGCTAAGATGATATTGGTTTTCACTCCAGAGCTCCCACTTCTCCCTCACCTGAAGGCTAACAATCTCACCATTCAGTCTCTAAACATCTGAAATGATTTGTTGATTTTAGTCTGTCACCTTAAAATCACCAATTCTACACCCATCAAACAATATTTTTCCATTTATTTACACTCAATCCCATGGAGACTTCACTCTTCCATGACATTAAAGTGTGATCCCTACTTGAATGCTGAAAGCATAGCCAAACAGATTCATTTTTTTCCGCATAATTTTAACAAATCAATTGGCCAGATTGAAAAGTAAATGAAGTTCAAGATTGAGTCATCACAATTTAAAAAGTTAAGATCATTTTCAAACAACTATTGATTCTTCACATCACCACTTCTTATTTTAAAGGAAAAGACAAAACGACTAATCAGAATTCATGGATAAGAGATAACAAAAATGGATTTATATATATATATATATATATATATATATATATATATATATATATATATATTGAAACAAGTCTACTTAACACGGAAGTTAAGTAAACAACTTATCTTTCTCTCCACCAAAGGCAAATCCCTTAAAGTTCCTTTGAATCACTTCTTTCTACTTACAATGATATGCGCCCCTCTCTAAGGATTACAATGAAGAAAAAATCTCTCACTTTCCTTTTCTCTTACAATTCTTACAGAAAAACCTTTATCTCTCTTAAAATAAAAACCTAATTATTGAAGTTTTGCTCACTTTCCTTGCCTTCTTTCTCCTCCTTGCCGACCTTTTTTTGTCAAAAATTGGTGGCTAAAATAATGTGTGGCTAAAAATTCAAGAGTTCCCTTAAGCACCCCATCAAAATTTGTCCAAATTTAATGCATTTTGAGAAGTAACCATCTATGCGCTGATTAGCACCGACCGATGCTGGTCATGCTCCATACAGATGTACTGGCGCTGTTCAAGGCCAGTTCTGGCGCCAGAGCCTTTCTTTGCCTTTTTTCCTGCAAATTTCATCTTTTTTGCTCCTTTTTAAAGTGCAATTTCACCAAAAAGTTTCATTTAAGTTAATTCAAGTGAAGCCAATTTTTTATTAGTCATCTCCTCAAGCTTCTCCTCACATATATTTTCTCTTCTTTTCTTTTTCTTTGATTTCAACCCTTTCTTTTCATTTTCTCTTTTTATCTTCATTTTCATGTGAGGATTACTATATCTGGATAGCCTTTAATAATTTTGAACTTCTCCATCCTCCTAAAGTTAAAACCTATCACATTTCTTTTTCATTATAAATAGATATTAGCTTTCAATTTTTCATGAAGTTATAACCCCTTCTTCTTTGATGAACTCCTAAAAATTCTTAATACTTCAAAAATACAATTCTCTTTACTTTAAATAGTAAACCATGGTCTTATACTTCTATACCAAATATCTTAAATTTAGAGTCAACCCTCATTATTGAAAACTTTTTACTCAAGTCTTTTCTTACATTCATAAGATAAAAAAATATAACTATCTCAAGTTGATCTCTAACACCAAAGGTAATGTTACAATAATTTTGAAAATATTGTTAATTAAGGACAAATAAAGTTTAGTTTCTTCTTTAGTTAAAAACATTTTCTTTTACCCCCAAACTTAAATTTTTAAAAGGAATGTTATTTAATACAGGAATTTAGGCAGATAGAAAATATTAAATGCATTTAAAAGTACTAACATGTTATTCTAAGACTTTGAACTTTGAAGCTAAACTATGCAGTTACCAATAAAAGAGTGGATATATATAGCAGTGCATAAAATTTAAATAGCATATTACATCAAAGAATTTACTGTATTAGAAGAAAGTGTTAAACATTAATAGAAATTTAAAACATATATTCCGAAAGAAATAAACCTAACACTAACAAGTCTAAACAAATTATTACAAATTAATAAAAGTTCTTTTCAAACTAACATTTAACATATAAAAATAGAAATTCAAAAACATAAACAACTAACACTAAGCATAAAAGACTAAGACTGGACAAATCATCATCTTCTTCTTCATCTTCGTCTTCATTTTATAATCCTTCTACATTCTCTTCATCATCATTAACATAAGGAGTAAAACTAGGATAGGAAGGAAATTCTACAGAATGATCTCCCTTCATATATCTCATCATAACATCAAAAAAAGTAACATCAAATTCCACTCTCCTCTGCATATAGGAATAATTATGGGAATCTCTAGCTTCCCTCTCTTTCAATCGATTCTCAATCGATAAAATATCTCTTTGATGTATCATTAGCTGATCCATAATATTTTGCAGAGAAAATAAACTAGAAGTGGAAGGTCTTGAAGCTAATGTAGTATGCACACATCGCTTATTGATAGGTTCTAGGGGGTTGTGATAAATTCTCTGAGCCATTAAACTCTACTCCTGATTGTTTACATAAAGTAAAAATAAGAGTAAGGTACCCTAAACCCCCAGTAGTACTTCCTTTAGTATATGAGTGTGCATTATTATAAATCAAAGAGCCAATATCTATTCTCTTATGAAGCTGGATGCAGTAATTTAGAATAACTCTATCTTTAGTCACTTCAATTAAATGATTTGTAGTAAGTAAGCGTGCAGAAATGAAATAATGCCAAGATTTAGACTGAGCAGTAAGCTAAGATGTGGCAAAATTTACCTTACTGTTATTTTTTATCTTCCATACTCCTTTTCCTTCAGTGAAAAATTTCATGACATCATCTAATATTGAATCAAAAATTTGAAACGAAGCATATTTTCACCAATTCTCGTTCCTCAACTAGTATAAAGCATTAATTCTTGCAAAAGTTAAATCTACAAATTTTCCTTGACAAATATTATGTCATCAGTAGTAGCTCGTAGATTTGCATAGAATTCATGAACAATATTTATAACTACTACATCGATGAAGTAGCAGAAAGTCTCCCACTGCCTCGCTACAATCAATCCTTGAATCATTCCTCCTGGGTTGAAGAATGCTCGCTCTTGAATTAAACTCTTCTTTGAAAAATGCGAGTTGTAGTGGTATTAGGCATTGATATTGACGAATCAATACTCATCAAAGCCAAGTCTTCCAACCGATTTACTCAGTTTAGGAGCCGTAAAGATCTAAAAATTCCAAAATAAATCCAATAAATCTTAAATAATGGAAAAAATAACTCATAAAATCCAAATCATGGCTAATAATATTCACTTCATGGATTTTCCTTTTCTCATTTCCAAAAATCTCATATTTTTGGTTATTCCAAAATGTAGGGCTAACAATCTCACCATTCAGTTACTAAACATTTGAACCAAATTGTTGATTTTAGTATGTCGCCCAAAAATCACCAATTCTACACCTATCAAATAATATTTCCCTATTTATTTGCACTCAATCTCATTGAGACTTCACTCTTCCATGACATTAAAGTGTGATCCCTATTTGAATGCTGAAAGCATAGTCATGCGGATTCATATGTTTTTGCATAGTTTTTAACAAATCAATTGGGCATATTGAAAAGTAAATAAAGTACAAGATTGAATCATCACAATTTAAAAAGTTAAGATCATTTTCAAACAATTATTGATTCTTCACATCACTACTTCTTATTGTAAAGGGAAAGACAAAGCAACTACTTAGAATTCATGGAGAAGAGATAACAAAACATGGATTTATATATATTTAAACAAGTCTACACAACACAGAAGTTAAGTAAACAAATTATCCTTCTCTCCTCCATAAGAAAATCCCTTGAAGTTCCTTTGAATCACTTCCTTTTACTTACAATGATATGCGCATGAAGAAGAAATTTCTCACTTTACCTCTCCTCTTACAACTCTTAGAGAAGAATCTCTATGTATAACAAAATAAAAACCTAAGTATGGAAGTATTGCTCCATTTCCTTGCCTTATTTTCCCTCCTTGCCGCCCTTTTTCTGTTCAAAAAATGGTGGCTAAAATAATGTGTGGTAAAAAATTCAAGAGTTCCCTTAAGCATACCTTCAAAATTCATCCAAATTCAAAGCATTTTGAGAAGTAACCTTCTTGACACCATTCTGGTGTTGGTTAGCGTTGTTCGGTGCTATTTGTGCTCCAAATAGGTGTTCTGGCGCCATTCGGCGTTAGAGCATTTTTTTGCCTTTTTTGCTCCAAATATTGTCCTTTTTGCTCCTTTAAATCCAAATCCCTAAATTGAGTATACCTACATCAAAAACATGATAATACATTTCTTTAAAGTACAATTTCACTAAAAATGACCAAATATAGGCCTTAAAAGTATATGAAAAATTGAACATTTCTTGGTGTATCAGGGAGCAATCTATGTGTGAGTTGTAATATTTGTAGATCAAGCATATGATAACTGAAATTATCCTTCTGCGCCTTTCTCTGGTTGCATCCTTGTAGATCAGTATTGCACTGGCTAACGCAGAAACATCAATGAATTAACTAAAATCATATGAGGTAACGAATAAGACAATAAACATATAAGCATCACTGAATAAGCCATGTCCCAAGCAGTTGACATATAAAAAGCAAAATGAAAAACAATAAATAAATACAAATGTCTCAAGGGATTGGACCTTAAAAAAGCCTCTCAAAATTTCATGCGATCATAAAAACGTCGTAGATATGACACTCTATGGTTATTGCGCATCTTAACGAAAAAATCTTTATGGGTTGAATCTTCAAGAAACTCTATCATAAATAAATACAGTGGTTTATCCTCAAAAATTATCTAGCTACATTCAAAATACGTAGGACCTAGTCGATAAAATTTGCTTAAGTTGTTTGAGGTTCAATTCTACAAGAGGATACCAGCTGTGATATATGGCTTCTAAGGAAAGCGGCCCCAACTTTCTTTTTATTCTCAACCCGTAGACACTTATAATGGGAGGTGAACTCGAGTTCATGGAGGTATATGCTAAAGACTTAAGTTGAATCACCTGATCTGTCAACTCCCAAGTTCTCGGGTGTGCCACCAAACCCTGTCTCACTAGGGGTACTTTCATAGGTACCTGTAACAACAACACCCCCAAACATTCAATCTAACTTCTCCTTCAACTCAGGATCAACAACAATAACAACAACAACAACAACAAAGCCTTAACCCCACTAAGCGGGGTAGGCTACATGAATTTTTTTCTCCATTGCATCTTATTTAGTGTCATATTTTCATTTAAGGATCAATTTTTATACAATAAGCCCAGGTCTTCCTAGTTTTACCTCTGCCTTACTTAACATAAGTTGAATCTAAAACATCTACTCTCCTAATCAGATCATCAAAAGGTGAGACTCTCTAATTTTTTTTCGTCGCTAGAGCTACACTGGCCATATCATAGATATATTCATCTAACATAAGTCAAATCTAAAACACCAACTCATGATCACAAATTTTAAATTTTTTTTTTGCGGCCACAACCTACAAACTAATAACATACACTTCAATTTAAAAACAAAGTGAAATTAACCAAATTTAGGGACATATCAAAAATGCATATCTCAAGTCTTTCTATCCATCAGTCCTTGGGAGCATCAATTGTTCGCTTCACCGGATTCCACCCCAAGCTAATTCATCCTTGTTTTAATTCCTTCTAAATTTTAAAATCATTCTTGAATTGATCCAAATTGTGCTTCAATTGAATCATGTTGTACTCTCTACACGTATTTTCCTTAATTGTTTTTATAATCTTTCACCACCCTTCCTTGTTACAATAGGTAGTAAGCTTATTTCTCATTTCGATCTCATTGAGCTAAAAGTCACAAAATATTATTTTGGTTTCTTCATCCCACAATGTGGGTGTACCAGCCTTTTTGGTCTTAGCTCTTTACTATGATTAAGAAAACTAAAGTTAAAAAAATAAAATTTGCAATAAAATGAAGAATGTGTTAAAATGAACTAGGGCGCCTAAGCGCCCAGATCTGGCGCTTAAGCGCCAGCAGACAGAGAAGATCGGGCCTAAGAGCCAGAGACCCATGGAGAAAACACAAGATATCTCAATTAAAACCAAATGAAGTACAAAGATAAAACTTATCTCAAGTTCCTCTCCACCAAAACTTTTGAAGTTCTTTTGAATCTCTTCCTTGCTCTTACAAGACTCCCTTGGACTATTCGCCCTACCCAAGAAGGTTTAAAAATCTCTACAACAACGGATTTTTACTTAGAAATCCCTACTCACCTTCTTTTTTACTAGGAATGAGAAAAGTGAGAAGAAATCCTACGTAAGAATCCTACAACTTCTTACTTTAACTACTCACTAAAACACACTAATTCTTCTTTTTTACTGTGTCCCTTTACTCTAAAAACTTCTTTAATAGTTTCTCAAAATGTGGCTTGGTGTCTCTCCAAACTATGTCCATATTCAATGAATCTACCCAAGAGATGATTCATTCAAGTGAAATTTGAATTTCTTTTGGCGCCGTTGATCAGTTACCCACATTTGTACCAAGGGATGACTCTAACATTCAAAATTCACCAAAAATTCATTAAAATTGAAAAGTAACTGCCTGGCGCTTAAGTGCAGGGTTTTAGTGCATAGGCGCGGCCTTCTTTGTCTACTGTGCTTAGGCGCCAGATCTGGGTGCTTGGGCACTCCAGTTCATTTTAACACCTTCATTTTTACTCCAAATTCGATCCTTTTTCACTCTTTTTAACATATTTGGTCCATTTAAATGTACCTGAAAGAAAAACAGACAATACCTTCCATTAAAGTGTAATATCATCAAAATAGGTATATAAATGTGCATAAAAATATTATATATTTTAGGTATATCAAATTCCCCCAAACATAAAATGTTAATTGTCCTCAAGTGACACTACAATCTTTTAAAACAAACAAAAACAAATTATGTGAATAAGTTTCTTTAGGTGATTCTAAAATTTTGTTCTATAAATGTGGTATTTCAATTCAGAAAAAATTTTAGTGAAAGCGACCAATTTAAAGTTTAGAAAATTTCTAAAGTGAAAAAGTATGAAAATATGAGCTCCTATCTAATTTAGAAATATTTGTAGATTTTTCAAATATAGAGTTTAGGCACTCTATCTTCTTTACTTAAAAATTTTCATTAAAAATAATTATACCCACTATATTATATTCTTAATTTTAGGAGTTTCTCAAATCTTATGCATTAAAAAGATCAGATGTGGAACCAATTTTTGATTAAGCACTAATCTTCAAGCTTCTTCTCTCATACTATACTTCACTTTTTTCTTTTCTTTTTTCTTTTTCTTTTCTTTGTTTCTTTTTTTTCTTTTTTCTGGCAAGGATTACTATATCTAGACAGGCCTTTAACGATTTTGAATTCCACTCTTCTTTTCCAAAAGCAAAGGTTTGATATATAGTCTTTACTTGAAAATATAATAATAGTTTTTGAAAATTACTTTTAATAAAAGAAATTTAAGTATTGAAAATAAAAGTCTAATTCTTCTATATTTTTCAAAAATACAATATTTCTTACTAAAGATAGTTACACCATATTTAACATATATTCATTAAGAAACTAAAATTTTTCTTCATCACTATTGTTTTAACCAAATTTTCTTACACATTGCTATATTCAAAATTTTATTACCCTAATATAACTTCATACACAATCAGTTTTCAAGTCAAAATCAAATTTATTTGTAACATATTTGAGAACAAATAACTTTCAAGCTTTGATAATAAATTTTTCATCCCCCCATCCCAAACTTAAATTTTTACAAAGATTAAATATTTTAGCATATAATATATAAAGACAGTAATGAAAAATAAAACTTATGCTTACAGGAATTTCTATATCCTAATTATGTAGGTACAAAAAATTTTAAAATAGGAGTAAAAATGATCAAAGTTCATTTTGATTTTAATATATATGAGATTTAAAAGTATTTTATGCAATGGTGGCTAATATAAAAGCAAATCACACAAACTAACATAATATCACAACCACAATAGAGAATCCATGGTACTAAATTGAAATTTAAACATAAATTTTAAATGAAGCTTAGCTTTATCTAAACTTCCTAAAGTATTAGGAATAAGTTCAACAAAAACCAACAAAAAACACTCAAAATAAAAGAGTTCAAATTCATACTACCACACGAACATCACATAGATACATATCACAACAAACAATAACAACAGTGTTCACCACAACCACAAATAACCACTCATATAGTAGATCAGACATCAACACAAATTAAGTTCAAATAAAACATAACATAACTCAATCTCTACTCATCCTTACAACCGTCATTGTCATCATCATTATCATCATCATTCCAAAAACTAGCAGAATCAAACTGAGTATACTGTGAATATGGAGGAAATACCACACTTTGATCACCTCTAATAAGTCTCTCCAAAGAAGTGTTGTATTTCTCCTCATAATCACCATGTCTCCCAAAATAGGAATCAATATGATCAACACAGTTTTCAAAATTTGATACCTTATCCATCACATCATCAATGTTATCCATCATCGTTTGCAACATTTTAGATTGTGAATCAAAACTAGATCTGCCACGAGATGTGCATGCTCGAGATGTAGAAGCATGCGACGTAGAAGCACTAGAAATTCTAGAAAATCTCCTTCTCCAGCCAAAAATTGAATGTTCATAATAAGTCTTCACATTCACACTAATAATGGGCTTCATAGGTTGAAGAATCTCCTCTCAACTATGAAATATAACACCAACTTCCTCACATAAAGAAAAGCTTAAGGAAGGGAATCCCAAACTTGCAGTAGTAGCGGCTCTGGCAGAACTAGTGATAATCTGATAAATGAGAGATCCAATATTGATCGGCTTGTACTGCTGAATGCAGTAGTTCTGTGTAGCCCACTCTCTGGTCACTTCGCTAACATGATTTGTGGGGAGTAGATGAGCAGAAATAAAATAATGTCATGCTTTCGTTGTGGCATCCATCTTCCATGTAGGAGAGTTTACCTTTCTACCACTAGTAATCTTCCATAGACCTCTTCCCGCAATTAAAAAAGAAATAATTTCATCTAGCTCCTCCTCAGTAGGATTGTAAATAAAATAAAAACATAACGTATCCATAGGCAGTTGGTAAACCGAATTTATTACCTCTGGTGAAAACACTATTGTCTTCCCTCTCACCATCACTAGATCGTCTTCTGATTCAGGGAGATTTGCATAAAACTCCCTAATCACAGAAACCCCCGCAACAGCAGAGAAATGGCAGAATCGATCCCACTGTCGGCAGAAAATTAAATCTTCCACTTCTCTGCCTGGATTTTTAAAACAACGCTCAGGTATTAACTTCCTTGATTGCAGTGCATCGACATAACGATTTTGAGCCATAGAATTCACAGTCTTGTTTGAATCAAATGTCGCCTTCCCCTTGCTCATTTTCATTCTTGGTGCCATTCTAAAAATTACAAAATAAATTCACAATAAATTCCAAAATCAACTCTAACTCACTAGATCTAACTTCTAAAAGCTTAAAGTCACATTTTCATGTAAAATCCATCAATTTTCATCAAATTTTCATCATGAATAGTAATTTTTTGAATTTTCCATAATGAACTCCAAATCTATGGTCAAAATTACAAAATTTTACATAAAAGAGAAGCTCTAACCTTGAGAAGATGGAATCCAACGAATTTGGCTCAAATCCACTAAGAAATCTTCACTTATAGAGATGTTGTAGGTGTAAAACCGTGAAAGCTTGAGAAAGAAGATGATGACATGAGGAGAAAATGGTGGTTTTTGGCAATTAAAACCGTCATAATCCAGTTTTCATGAACCGACACTTAGTGCGACTGTTTCGACGCTTAGGTGCTATGCTCTCAGGTATGTCAGCGCTTAAGCGCGGGTTTTGGTGCTTAGGCGTCAGTGCACAAATTTTGATATTTCTAAATTTTGATTCAAATGAAAATTTTCCCACGTTAACCACCCTCACATGGTCTTAAATAAGTCAAAATAACTATTTCTTCCCATTCTTTCTTATTTCTCAAAATTTCTTAACTTTTCACAACTTAGATTTGATCACAATAACATGAATATTTTTACACAATAAAACACTTTCATTAACATATATTCAACAAGTATAAACACTTCACATGTCTAATCTCCACTCAAAAAAGTTTTGGATGAGATGCCCTCTAAAATCATCATAACATAAGACAAACTTACATATAAACACAATAAAAACACACACAATCTAATAAGCAAACAAATGCAAAAAAACTAAACAAAGAACTTAATTACATTCTCCATTAGGTGTCCTTGGCCTTCAGTTGTTCCTTCTGAACCATTTAGCACATTGATTTGATAAAACGAACGATGATGAAGAACTCTAATAAAATCCTCTTCAATCCACTTGTTTTTCAGATACACCGTCTTGTCTGCTTCTTCAATATAAATTGAATGACTGAAGTGAAACTTGAGTTTCCAACCAATTTGTGATAAATGTACGTTAGTTTTATTTACCTTTACCTCAATTGAAGTCACATCAACCTCAATTTTTGTAATCTTCTCTGATATTCCTTCAATACTAACGGCTTGGAATCCGTTATATAACTCTTTCGCACTTTGACTTACAAACTTTTTATTGACAGCTTCCTCCTTTTTTCTTCAAATCATTCTCTCAAGATAACATATTTGCTACCTTAATTCCTTTAAAATCTCAAACCTTTCTTCTCTTATACTTAAGAATAGAATTTTTTTCAAGAGATGCTATTTATAGACTTTAGTAGAGCCTATACCCACTTCCCACATCAAAAAACCACCAAAAAATGTTCAAGACCACTTTCCCACTTTTAATTCTTCTAGAAAATCATTATAACTACGGCGCTTAAGCGCCAGTTTTGGGCACTTAGGCGTCAGTGCTCAACTTAGTACAGGTCAACTTAATGTCCAAAAACTCATTCTTAAACATCTAAGACATCATTTAAAGTCTTAAAATTATCACCAAATATTCAAAATACTACGACAATTCTCTAAAACAAACACAACAACAACAATCAAAACAAAAGCACACTGATAACTAAGGGTTACCTCTCACAGAGCGCTTGGTTTTACATCGTCAGTCCGACGTACCCAAAACTTATTCTATATAACCCAACATCAAAACATCATTCAACTTAGTATGATCCCCTAAAAAAATAGGGTTTAATCCGTTAACCATTCACTTTGAAAATTTTTCAAAGATTTTGGATCTTTAATCTCCACAGCTCCATAGGGATAAACTTTTATTACAATAAATAAGCTCATCCACCTAGACTTAAGTTTTGCCTAAAATAACCTCAATCTTGCATTATAAAGCAAAACTTATTGTACTGGCTCAAAATTTTTAGTGAGAATCTTTCGATCATGCCACTTTTTCATCTTATCTTTATAAATCTTAGCATTCTCATAAGACTCATTTCTTATCTCTTCCAACTCATTTAATTGAAATAATCTCTTTAACCAGCACCCTTCAAATTATAGTTAAATTCCATAATAGCCTAATAAGCTTTATGCTGATGTTCAACTGGTAAATGACAAGCTTTCCCATATATTAACCTGTATGGTGACATTTTTATAGGAGTTTTATATGTAGTCCTATAAGCCCACAAAGCAAAATCAAGTTTGACTGACCAATCTATTTTTGTTGGACTTATAGATTATTCTAGAATTATTTTGATTTCTCGATTAGAAACTTCAGCCAAACCGCTTGTCTGAGGATGATAAGCAGTAGAAATTGTATGATAGATACGATATTTCTTCAATAATTTTTTGAATTAAAGCATTCTTGAAATGACTTACCCATCAGTTATGATAACACTTGGCATTCCAAATCTGTAAAATATATTCATTTTTAAGAATTTGTAAAACTTTGAGCATCACATCGAGGTAAAGCGCAGCTTCTATCCATTTAGATACATAGTCTACTGCTAACAATATATATAAATTTATGAATGATGGTTTAAATGGTCCCATGAAATCTAATCCCCAAATGTCAAATATTTCAACTTCCAAAATATATTAGAGGCGTCTCAATTTTTTTAGAAATATTATCTACACATTGACAGCAATCACAATTTTAAATATAAGCATTAACATATCTAAAGATAGTAGGCCAATAAAATCCAGATTGCAAGATTTTATATGCAGTTTTATCAACACCAAAATGTCCCAAAAAATTCAGAATCATGTCATTTTTTAATAATTTCAAAAGTCTCTTCTAAAGGCAGACATCTTCGAATAATTAAATCATTCCCTTGTTTAAACAAAAATGGGTCGTCCCAAAAATAAGTCTTAGCTTCAGATAAAAATTTCATCTTTTGTTGGTTTGTCAGACTATAAGGTAAAATATTACTAACAAGAAAGTTCACAATGTCTGCATACCATGGAACACACCATTCATTAATATTGAACAATTTTTCATCTGGAAAATGTTCATTAATTTCTTCTTTAGAATAAAGTGATTTCTCAGAGTTAAGCCTGGATAGATGATCAGCAATTGGATTATCAACTCCTTTTCTATCTACTATTTCAAAGTCAAATTCTTACAAAAGAAGAACCCATCTTATCAATCTTAGTTTTGCATTATTCTGTTTCATTAATTACTTAATAGTAGAATGATTTGTATGCACCACACATTTAGTTCCAATTAAAAATGATCTAAATTTATCAAAGATAAATACTATTGCTAATAACTCTTTCTCAGTTGTGGTATAATTAATTTGAGCTTCATTAAGAATTTTACTAGCATAGTAAATTACTTTGAAAATTTTATCATATTTCTGTCCCAAAACAGCTTCAACAGTAATCACTTGCATCACACATTAATTCAAATAGGTTTTTTCCAATCTGGTGAAAGAACAACTGACGCAGTGATTAATTTTTCTTTTAAAAGTTCAAAAGCTTTTTCGCAATCCTTATCAAAATTAAAAATCACATCTTTCTCGAGCAAATGACATAGTGGCTTAGCAATTTTTGAAAAATCTTTAATATATCGGCTGTACAAGTCCTAAAAACTCTTAATTTCCCTTACATTTGTTAGATAAGGTAAATTAGCTTGAATTTTAGCAGAATCTACTTTCATACCTTTCTCTGAAATGTGATGTCCCAAAACAATTCATCCTGCTACAATAAATTGGTTTTTTTCCCAAATAAAGACTAAGTTTGTTTCTTCACAGCGTTTAAGAACTCGTGATAAATGTTCTAAACACGATTCAAATGATGTTCCAAACACCAAAAAATTGTCCATAAAAACTTCAATTCTTTTTTCAATTAAATCACAGAAAATAACCATCATACATCTTTGAAATGTAACAGAGGCATTACATAAACCAAAGGGCATTCTTCTAAAAGCAATAGTACCATAAGGACTGGTAAATATTGTTTTCTCTTGATCCTTTAGAGTAATTTGTATTTGGTGATAACTAGTATATCCATCCAAAAAACAAAAGTATTTATGTCCAGTTAGTCTATCCAACATTTGATCCAGAAAAGGTAATGGAAAATGATCTTTCCTCTTGGCAAGGTTTAGTTTTCTATAATCAATGCATATTCGTCATCCTGTAACTTGCCTTATTGGTATTAATTCATTCTTTTCATTAATAGTTACAGTCACTCCTTTATTCTTAGGAACACACTGAATATGACTAACTCATGCACTATCTGAAATAAGATATATAATCTCAGCATTTAACCACTTTGAAATTTCTTTAATCTCCTTTGAGGATCAACCCTGAGTTTGTAGTTTTCTTTCATCAAGAATCCATGCATACAAATTGAAGGACTGATTCCTTTAATATCAGCAATTGTCCATCTAAAGGCTTTCTAATATTTCTTCAAAATTATCAGCAAACATTCTTCTTCTTTTGAGGTTAAATTTGAGGAAATTATAACCGACAAAGTTGAGGAATCACATAGAAAGGAATATTTTAAATGTTTCAAAAGTAACTTCAATTCAAGTTTCGGAGGTTTCTCGATTGATGGACAAAAAGATTTGTCTTTTTCTGTCATATCCAAAACTTCAAAACTTTCTTGAATAAAATTTGAATTTTCTTCAATAAAATCATTAAGATGTTCTAATTCCTCTCCTTACTTGTGTTCCAATTCTTTATTTATGAATTCTCTTCATAAGTTTTTGTGAAGAGGCACTCACTAAGATATCTCATTACATCTATCCTGAAACATTCATCACATTTACCTTTTGCAGGGTATTTCATTGATTTGGAAATATTAAAAGTAATTGTTTGATCATTAACACGCATGGTTAATTTCCTTTTTTGCACATCTATCATTACTCTGCCAGTTGCTAGGAAAGGCCTCCCTAAAATGATAGGTATCTCATTATCTTCCTCCATATCTAACATAATGAAATCAACATGAAAGATAAATCGATCTACTTTCATCAAAACATCTTCTACAACTCTCTCAAGCTATGTGATAGAACGATTTGTTAATTGCAAGGTCACGGTTGTAAGAGATATTTCTTTTAATCTCAGTCTTTTAAATATTGATAATGGCATAAGGTTAATTGTTGCACCCAAATCACATAAAGCTTTTCCAAAAAATATATCTCCATTGCACATGATATTCTGAAGCTTCCAGGATCTTTAAGCTTTTCAGGATGTTTTTTCTGAATTATATAGCAGTGCACTCCTCACTAAGTGTAACTGTCTCATTATCTTCAAATTTTCTTTTTTTGTTGAGAATATTCTTCATAAACTTCACATAGCTTGGCATTTGTTCAAAAGCTTCAGCAAAATGAATATTAATTGTAAGCTTTTTTAAAAATTTCCAACAAATTTGAAAATTATTTATCCAACTTTTATTGACGAAGTCTTTGAAAAAATAGAGGTGGTGGTAGTTTTTCTAAATCAATCTTAAGTGGAGAAATAGGTCTCTCAAAATATTCTAGAGCGCCCTTTTTAGGTTCTTCAATTTCTTCTTTCTCTACTTCAATCTTTTTTTGAACTATGCCTTCCAATTCTCTTCCACTTCTAAGTTGAACAACCTTTACTTACTCTTTATTTTGGTCTTTAGGATTTACTTCTATATTATTAGGAAGTGTTCTTTGGGTTTTATTATTTAATGAATTTGCAATTTGTCCCAACTTATTATCAATATTTCTTATAGCAGCTCGTTGACTTTGTTACTGATTCCCACACCACTTCTTCTATAGAAAACTTCTTATCCTTAAATTATGGATTATTATTAAACTCTAGAGGATAGGTAGGTTTATAATTACTATTACCTTGGTTGTTCCAGTTCCCCAATGGGTTTACTTAGTTGCTTCCCCATTGCTGATTAGTACCACTCAAATTGTTATTCCAGTAATAATTATGATGGTTTTTCCAACATGGATTATACTAGTTTGAAAGTGGGTTATTTAACTTGTTATTTATAGCTTTTAAAGTCTCAATTGATTTTTGAGAATCTACAATTTGGCCTAATGAATTCTCTTCAATCATTAGAGTTGGCTGATATCATTCCAAATTGGTCTATCTTCCTTGAAATTTTAGCAACTTGATTTGCTAATGTGAAAATAAACATCAGAATTATGAATATTTGCTACATTTTTAGGATGTACCCTTTTAGAAGGCCATTGAAAATTAATGATAGTCATTTCTTCAATTAAATCATAAGCTTCAGGAAATGGTTTCGACATCAATGAACCATTATGAGTGGCATGATAATAGATCTAAGAGATCCAGCTAATCCATTATAAAAAGTTTGAATAATTAACCAATGTGGCACAGTATGGTGTGGACACTTTTTTAGGAGTTCTTTAAATCGTTCCCAAGCTTTGTAAATAGATTCCCCTTCAAAATAACAAAAAGATGTAATATCATTTCTAAGCTTCGCGGTTTTTTATGGTGGAAAATATTTAGTAAAGAATTTCTATGCTAAATCACCCCAAGTTCTGATAGATCCAGGTGCTAAAGAATTCAACAATATATTAGCCTTATCCCTAAGTCAGAATGGAAAAAGCCTAAGCCTAATAACATTATCAAAACATCATCATATTTAAATGTAGCACACAATTCTAGAAAATTGACAAGATGTAAACTTGAATTTGCAGTTGGTGAACCCCCAAACCGATTATTAGATACCATTGGATAATAACAAGTTTAAGTTTAAATGAATTAGCAGATACAGCAGGATTTTGAATACTACCATGAAGTTCATCCACTACAGGGTACATAATCTCTTAAAGGTCTTAATTCATGATGAATATAAATTTTGATTAATTGTATTGGTCATTTCTTAAAATTTTGAATTTTTTCTGTATTTTTAATTTTTTTAAATTTTTTAATAGTTTGTTCTAATTAAGAATAGTAGGACACAAGTCCTTCAGAACCTGAACTTCACATAAACTATTATAACACAACAATAAAATTTAAATAAAAATAAAACACAAACAAATAACGTTTAAAAAAGATTTTATAAAAATAGAAAATTTGTTTTACTCAAAATTCTTTTTTATTTTTTTTTGTAATTCAAATCTAAAGAAAAATTAATTTTTCCTCGAGAACGGTGCCAAAAACTTGATCCTGATTCTTTTTACTACCAGATTAATACTGATATATTTATACTTGTGGTAATCAAATTATACTTATATTTTTAATATAAAAATTCCTTGTTTACAAGGGTACCAAAAACATGATTCCTATCTAAATAAGAATGCAACAGTGATATCTAAATTTAGGGATTCTACGCAAGTATACGTATTGTTATCAAGTAATATAGGACTTTTTGATTAAGCCCCGAAATATCGATCCCATGGGGAAAAATTTTGGAAATTTAAAAGATAAAATGGTTTTTAGATCACAAATTTTATTTAGAAAAAACACTTACTAAAACAGTTGCAGATAACAGAAAACTTCAAAATAAGATTATTTTTGGTATTTTCTTAAATTGTGAAATAAAGTAAACAATTTAATAACTAAAACGAGATTTTTGTAAGATTAAAGAAGTATAGAAAAAAATATCTTTTTCCTTATCATGAATGAGTAATAACTACAGAAATTCTGTTGTAGAAATATTCAAAATGTGTTGTGTCAAATAAGAGCAATTTTATTCTTTACCCTTACTAGAGATGCTATAAAGAACTTTAGCTAGTTTCAAATTTTAAATAGTTTTGAAGATGGGTTAGGTATGGAAGATACTAGCTCTCACACTAGAGTTCTCTCCTTTCTCTCCACCTAGGGGTTAACATTTCACATCAAATCCCAAAACAAAAAACCAAATTAGGGGCTTTAGTCTGTCACGCTAAAGTCCTCCATTTCTACACCCATCAAAGTATATTTCCCTCTTTATTTTCACAAAATTATATGAATTACTTTTTCATCCATACAATCTCAAGTGATTTCTACCTATTGTTGATTGAGACAATACCAACTAGGATACATGTTTTCACAACAAATGTTAACATCTTAATTGGTCAAATCAAAAAGTAAATGAAGTACAAGGAATAAATCAATCACAATTATAACATTAAAGATCAGTACTTCCGCAAATTTCATCCAACACTTAATTACTTTTCATTTTAAGGAAAAAGATAAAAAAGACTACTCATAATCCATGGAGAAAACATAACAAGTAGTTTTAAAAGTAAAAACTATGTACAAAACACAAGAAGTCTCAATTAAAACCAAATGAAGTACAAAGATAAAACTTATCTCAAGTTCCTCTCCACCGAACACTTGAAGTTCATTTGAATCTATTCATTTCTCTTACAAGACTCCCTTGGACTAGTCGCCCAACCCAAGAGGGTTTATATCTATCTACTACAATGGATTTTTACTTAGGAATCCCTACTCACCTTCTCTTTTACTAGGAATGAGAAAAGTGTGAAGAAACTCTAAGTAAGATCCTACAACTTCTTGCTTTAACTACTCACTAAAAACACACTAATTCTTCTTTTTTTACTACCTCCCTTTACTCTAAAAACTCTTTTGTCTTATATTTTCTTAAAAGGTGTCTTGGTGTCTCTTCAAAATGTGTTCATATCTAATGAATAAACCCAAGCATCTTTTCTAGTGAAATTTGAATGTATTTTGGCGCCCTTCATCAGCTACTCACGTTTGTACCCAAGGATGCCTCAAACACCTCTTCAAAATTCGCTAAAAATTCATTAAAATTGAGAAGTAACTACCTGGCACTTAAGCGCAGGGTTTTGGCGCTTGGGCAAGCCTTCTCTGTCTGCTGACGCTTAAGCGCTAGATTTGGGCACTTAGGCACCCCAGTTCATTTTAACAACTTCTTCATTTATTTCTCTAAATTTGATCATTTTTCACTCCTTTTGACATATTAGGTCCATTTAAGTGTACTAGAAAGAAAAAACACACAAATATCTACCTTTAAAGCGCAATATCAAAAAAATAGGTATAAAAATGTGCACAAAATATTATATATTTTAGGTATATCAAAGGTCAAGGAAAGAAATGTCAACTTTTTTTTCCTAAGGCAGTAGAATTCTAAGGATTTAAGGCTATCCTAAAAGTTTTGTTTTGTTTTAGTTATTTTGTCATTAGTGGTTCATTTAAGGTTGTTGTTTATTTCCGCGTCCTAGGCGTATGTCCTTCAGAACAAAGTAAGCTCACCCTAAAACATGTAAAGTAAATCTAGTGTGTAACTCGTCTCGTGTCTTAAACAATCCTGCAAAACAGAGTTAATACAAAAAATATTTTATTGATTTAATTTGTTGAATTTTTAATTTTTTTAACAACTCAGCCAAGTTGCATATGGCTCCGTCGTCTCAAAATCGTCAAGTATTCGAGTCTACTTAGCTTGAGAGGTGGTTAAACCTAATCTGAGCAAAAGATTTTAAAACATAAAACTATTTATATTGAATTGATTTTTATTGTGATTGATCTGCATATTCACTAATTGTGTCGCCGTTTGTGTTGTCGTATTGAAAGATATTTACAGCGCGTACAGAAAACCAGTCGCCCATCAAGTTTTTGGCACCGTTATCGGAGAGGTAACAATAAATTACTTTATAATTTAGAAGACTTTGTTTGAACTAAAAAAACTTATATTAAGAAAAATCATAGTATAATAAATATTTTTTTTTATTTTAGTGTGTTTGCTTATTTTAGTTGCTTATTTTTTTGTATGTGTAGTTTAGGATATGAAAGTTTAGTACCTTACGATTCGGAATTAGAAAGAACTATTAGAAAATTTTGAAAACAAAAAAAAAGAATCTGAAAATTTGAACGAAATGTCTAACAAATTAAATAATCAAGGAATTTAAAACGAACATCATTAGAGACCTTTAAAAGATTATGTCAACTCTAAAGTATAAGAAATTCACTTGAGTATACAAAATCTTGTTGTAGCTTCTAATTAATTTGAGCTAAAACCTGTTATTATCCAAATGGTACAAAATAATCAGTTTGGGAGAATACCAACTGAAGATCCTAACTTACATTTTGCTAGTTTTCTAGAATTTTGCTACATTTAAATATGACGGAGTGTCGAATGATGTCATCAGATTTAGGCTTTTTTCTTTTTCATTAAGGGATAAAGGTAAGATGTGGTTAAACTCTTTAGCACCTTGATCTATAAGAACTTGGGAAGAATTATCACAAAAATTTTTATCTAAATATTTCCCACCATCAAAAACTGCTAAGCTCAGAACAATATCACATCTTTTTGTCAGTTTGAAGGAGAATCAATATATGAAGCTTGAGAACGATTTAAAGATCTCCTTAGGAAGTGTCCACACCATGTGTTATTAGATTGGCTAATAATTCAAAATTTTTATAATTGATTACTTGGATATCTTAGATCTATAATTGATGCTGCTGTTGGTGGATCATTACTGTCAAAACCATTCAATGAAGCATATTCTTTAATTGAAGAGATGACTACTAATAATTTTCAATGGCTCTCTGAAAGAGTGAATCCAAAAAGAGTAGCCAGTGTTCATGACTCTGATGCACTATCTATTTTGACTTCTCAAATTGTTGCAATATCAAAGAAGTTAGATCAATATGGAATGAATTATTCTCAGACACCTCCTGTGCTTAAAGAAAATTCATTAGGACAAATGATAGATTCTCAATCATCATATAAAACTTTAAATGAAATAAATAACCAAACTAATAAACCCTATTAACTGAATTAAAAGAGCAAAGTAAGTATTTCCAGGGCTTTAACAATGTATTTCCAGTCTCTAATAGCTTTTGCTCTTATAATAGAGACTTTAAGAAGATATAAGAAAGTGTTTGGTTGTACTTTAGCTGATATCAATGGAATCAGTCATTCGATTTGTATGCACAGAATTTTATTGGAAGAACAACAAAAGCCAAAAGTTGATTCTCAAAGGAAATTAAACTCTATGATTGAAGAAGTTGTAAAGAAAAAAAATTTAAAAATGGCTAGATGCTGAAATAATATATCTTATTTCAGACAGTACTTGAGTAGGTCTAATTCACTGTGTTCCTAAGAAAGGGGGTGTGATTGTTGCAACAAATGAGAATAATTAATTAATACCAAAATGAAAATTCACTAGTTGAAGAATCAGCAATTATTATAGAAAATTAAATTATGCTACTAGGAAAGATCACTTTCATTTACTATTTTTTGACCAAATGTTGGATATGCTAGTGATGCGGTGTTTTCGTATTTCAATATATTTTCTTATAGACACCAGAATACAAACACAAAGATACATATCACACAAGTAATACAGGACTCTAATGGAGTCCTGATAATCGATCTCACTATAAAAGTGTAAATTTATGATAGTAGCACTAAAACATAATGCTCAAGAAAAGAATGAGGTAAAGGAAATTATATTTTGAAGTATTATATATCTTAGAGTTTCATATACGAAGAAAAGAATGAGACTTTATGAAAAATTTTCAAAGCTAATATGAATTTATAAAGTAAAGGAATGTAAGAAATTTTTAACTTTAAAAAGAGGATAGTGAAGTTCAAAATTACTAAAGACTATCAGAATAGTAATCCTCACATGAAAAAGAAAAGTAAAGAAAGGATTAAAATAGCTCCAAAAAGAAAAACAAAAAGCAAACGAAAAAGAAAAGAAAAAATGTGAGGAGAAGCTTGAAGAGATATTTAATCAAAAATTGACTTCACTTAATTCAACTTGAGGAAAAAATACTTTATTACATTTTCTAAACTTGTATTTGTATATTAGCATCCTTACTAATAAATTTATCATCGAATTCTTTTTCATATGGACATTTTAAGTTTTTTTAATATGAACAATTACAATTCTTCTTGAAATGAATAGAAAATCAGAAATCTTAGACTTGACTAGTTGGTGTTCTTATATTTTTAGTTTTAACCTAGGTTGTTAAAATTTTTTCTTACGTTACACTATATATTTATTAAACCAAACTATAGAAAATTTATAAGTTAAAATCTCTACTATAAGTCATATTTTTATATAGTAAATGAGTTACATGAAGACAAGTAACTTTTAAGTTCGGAGATTTTGATACACCAAAGAAATATACAATTTTATGTATACATTTTATGTTTAAATTTGGTGATATTGCACTTTAAAGATAGATATTTTTATGTTTTGTAGCAGGTATATTGATTTTAAGCATTTGGAGCAAAAAAGAAGAAATTTGGAGTCAAACTGCAGATTTTCAGCATAATGGCGCCAGAGACGGATTTGGAAGAATTTTTTGTGATTTTATAATATATTTGAGATGTTCTAGAAGGCTCCAAGTGATTCAAATGCCCCATGAAGTGGTTCAATGCATCTAGACACTTGAGGAAGGCTCTTGAATGAAGAGATATGTCTTTTTGATGAAGGGATTTGCCTCTTGGTGTGAAGTGATGTGTCTCTTGGGAAAAAGGAGGGATTTTTGAATTTCTTTGCAGAAGAAGGGCTAGCGCCATTCATAAGAAGTCTTGGAGTGTCTTGTCTGGAGGTGTGTCTTATGTGTCCTGTGGAGTCTTTGGAGAAGGAAATGAAGTCTTGTCTTCTCTTGGTGGAGTAGAGTGTGTGGAGAGTCTAGAGTTAGATTTTGTGTTGAGAGGATTTTCTTCTAGAGTTGTAAGAGGAGAGAGAAGGTGAGAGATTTCTTCTTCATTACAATTCTAAGAGAAAATTGTGTGTAATTGTAAAGAGAGAGTGCTTCAAAGAAACTTCAAGGGATTTGCTTGAGGAGTGTGAGATAAGTTGTATTATTTTCTTTCTTGTTTTGTAAACTTGTTTATATATATATAATTCATGTTTTGTCACATCTTCATGAATTCTGAGTAGTTTTATTTGTCCTTCTCCCAACAATGAGATATGGTTTTGTGAAGAATTAATATTATTGTGGAAGGTTTAAATATCAATAAATTGTGATGATTCAAACTCTGATCTTCATTTACTTTTTGATATGACCAATTGAAATATTAAAATTTGTTGATAAACATAAGATCCGAAAGGGCTATGTTTCTACAACAATGTGAGAATCACATTTAAGTTCATGGATGAGAAAGTAATACATGAGATTGAGTGCAAATAAATAGAAAAATATATTTTGATGGGCGTAGAATTGAAAATTTTAAGATGACAGACTAAAATCCCCAATTTGGTCAGTTGTTTGGAAACTAAAGCGAGATGTTAGCCCTCAGACGAGGGGGGAGTGGGAGCTCTGAAGTAAGAGCCAGTGACCTCCAAAACTAACCACGAATTTAGGGACCAAACTATGGATTAATCAATGTTTTTATGCACTCAACAGAGGGTAAAGAATATGATTGCTCATATGTAGCACAATAGAAATTTATATAATTTTAAATAATTTTAATTACTTATTAATCATAAACTCATTGCAAAGGGGAATGATGTTTTCTTAAATTTGAACTCTTTGTTACAAAACTTCGTTTAGTCTTATTAAATTTAACTTTGAAGTTTAGAAAATAACTTAGTTAACTTAGCTCTATTAGCTACATTTCATTAACATACATTAAACTTACTTTCGACTTGTCTTTCTTAAGTTTTTATAATTTGAATATTGTCTTTTACGTTATAACCATAAGAGTTTCTGCCTCCCTATGAGATCGATACTTAGGACTACATTAGAGTCATTTATTACTTGAGCGATACGAATACTTGTGTAATTACTAAGTTTGACAGTTTAAATATTTTAAAATATAAAACTATTTATACAGAAGTGATTTTTATTGTGATTGATCTGCTTATTTACTATTTGTGTTGTCGTGTGTTGTAATATTGAAAGATATTTATAGTGAATACAAAAAACCAGTCGCTCATCAACCTCTTCTACCATCATGCTCAGTCTTCACCTGATACACCCACTTATTATGTAATGTTTTCTTCTTTAGTGGAAGATCTATCAGCTCCCGTGTCTGATTTTCTAGCAGAGAATTCATCTCCTCCTACATGACCAACTCTCACTTATTATGTAATGTTTTCTTCTTTGGTGGAAGATCTATCAGCTCCCGTGTCTGATTTTCTAGCAGAGAATTCATCTCCTCCTTCATGACCAACTCTCACTTGTTCGAATTTTCATCTTGCAAGTTTTCTTCGTAACTCTGAGATTCTCCACCATCTGTCAGCAGAATATAGTTCAAAGTTGGAGAGTAACGTTGTGGAGAATGTCTAGTCCTTTCTAACTTGCGAACTACAACTATATGGATGGACTGCTCTGAAACTGACTGCGGAACAATAGGAATGGGTGCCCCAGACTCACTCTCATCATCACCTGCATCTCTGCCCTGCACTGTGACCTCTAGTAAATCATCAAATCGTACCAACTCAAATTCCTGCAGTGGTGTTTCATAAACGGTACTGGACTTGTCCTTGTACATAACATTTTCATTGAAAATCACATTCCTACTTATGATTTTATGATCTTGATCATCCGATAAACGATACCCAAATGCATCGTCTCCATAGCCAATAAAATAATACTTCTTTGACTTAGCCTCAAATTTACTTCGAGCATCAAGATTAATTAGCACATAAGAAAGACATCCAAAGATTTTAAGGAGAGAAAATTTGACCTCTTTCCTACTCCAGACCTCCTCAGGAAATTCACAATGTAGTGGAACAGATGACCCCCTGTTGATCAAATAAATTATAATGTTAACCACTTCTGCCCAGAAAGTGAGAGATAGTCCAGCGTGCAATATCATGCTTCTAGCCCACTCATTAATGGTCATGTTCAAGCGCTCTACAACACCATTTTGCTTTGTCCCTAGAACAATCTTCTCCATTCTGATGCCTTGAGCTGCACAGTACTCCTTGAACCCACCATCAACATACTCACCACTATTATCAAACCTAAGACATTTCAGCTTTAAGCATGTCTTTGTCTTGACCATGGTCTTCCAAGTCCTAAACATATTAAATACATCAGATTTATGCTTCAAGAAATAAACACATACCTTTCTGTTATGATCATCAATGAATGTGACGTAATAATGAGAGCCTTCAAGAGATACCACTGGAGAAGACCCCCACACATCCAGCTTTCCTGCCTTTGGCGTCCTGCCACTTTTCAAAAAACTGACATTCATCTGTTTCACCATAATATAGCTCTCACACATGCTGACATCAGCTAACTTTAGCTCTGGTAGCTTACCTCTGGACTGAAATTCTTTCATACTCCTCTGACCCATGTGTCCAAGTCTGCAATGCCGCAACTTTGTTGTGCTCTCTGCAGCAACCATATCAATACTGTTAATTAAATCAATAGTCCTATATAGCGTATTTGTTTTCTTACTGAGTCATTACCAGTGCTCCTTTAGTAACCTTCCAGGTGCTATCTGAGAACACTACTGAATGTCCACACTCATCAAGCTGCCCAACAAAAATGAGGTTCTTCTTCAGTTCAGGAATGTGTCTGACCTTTTGCAGAGTCCATTTATTCTTGTTAGGAAGTGCAATATCAATGTCTCCAATTCCTACCACATTCAAAGTTTCTCCATCTGCCATATATACTTTCCTAAAGTCACTTGCATCATAATTTACATCAATTCCCGATGGAAAGTTATATGGAAAGAAGCCTCTGAATCCAGTATCCAGTCGTCAACAGAACTATGAACTGCCAGCAACAGTGCATCCTATGCATCTTTAGTTAACACATTTGCGCCATCATTTTATGTCTTCTTGAATTTCTGCAGTTCCTTTCTATGTGGTCAGTTTTGCCACAATTCCAGCAAGTTACTTGTTTACTAGTCATTAACTTGCTCCTACCTTTGTGCTTTAATTTTGATATTCCTCTATTTTAGTTCATGTCATGTGATATCTCTCTGGAATCAACATTCAGTGTACAACTCAAACCTGAGATCTCGCCAGAAACTTTCCTGCACACCTTTTCAGCCAAAATCAAATCATGAATATCATCATGTTTCAGTTTAGATTTACCTGCAAAATTACTGACAACCATCCTCATAGCTTCCTAACTATTTAACAATGAAGCCAACAAGATCGGCGCATGTATCTCATCATCAAATTCAATTTCCAGACCAAAATTGATTTCTGATAGTATTAAAATCATTCAGGTGTTGTACAACAGACGTATCTTCTGTCATCTTCAAATTGAATAAATTTTTCATCAGATATACCTTGTTATTCACCGACGGCTTTTCATACATACCTGATAGGGCTACCATAAGATCTGCAGTAGTACATTCCTTAACGATCTTCGATATAGTCAATTGAACAGAACTTATCAATCCAACAAATTTCATTCAGCCTCATCCATCATTTTAGGTTTTTTCCCTAATAACAGAAGATGAAGTTTCTTCCCATGAACGTAGTCCTCTATCTGCATCCTCCAGTAACCAAAATGTCATCAAATTTCTTGATCCTTGAAACCTTCACTTTATCTCATGCCATCATTCTTCCTCAGATCTGAACCAAAGCTCTGATACTAGTTGTTGTGGTATATTTAAAGAACGAAGGCAATATATAGAACGATTGACAAAAAAAGCAAAATTATTTGGAACAAAAAATTCACCCAGAAAAGAACACAGAGACACGTGGTTCAACAATTTTTGTCTGCGTCGACGGAGTTGCAGAGGATTTTATAACTTAAGAAATTTACACCGTCGATCACTTCAACTTACAAGAAAGAACTTTTCTCTCTCTCTCTCTCTCTCTCTCTCTCTCTCTCTCTCTCTCTCTCTCTCTCTCTCTCTCTTCTCCTCAAGATCTACACAAGAGAAGAAGAAAAACGTGAAAAGCAGCTTAATTCACGTATAAGAGAAATCTAATTTCTTTTTTTCCGCAAGCCACCAAGGAAGAACTCGCCGAAGCCACGGTGAGAAAAGGGAACGCCAAGCGAAGTACCGGACTTGTAAGTCCCTCTGCCTTTGACACCTGCGATACTCTTCACGCCAAAAAGAAAAGAGAGCCACATTTTTCTTCTTTTTAATTCATACCTAAACCGTAACTCTTTTAGCATGCATTTAAAGATCGTGGGAGTGGTTATTTGTGAAGAGGCATGACTCTCCAAAGCAAAGGAACGAATAATTACTGTTTTTATTATCAGTAAATCGGGCTCCGCATACAAAACATTTAGGATGTTTGTAACTTTCTCATGTTTCCAAAAGGTAGTCCATAGCAAACTAAAGAATTATATAGATCAACCTTCCTTCACTGTATTAAAAAAACTATCATGTCTAGTCCATATATTTAAAAATCTAAAACAAATTTTACAAGGTTTATTGGTGAACTCAACTTTGACTAGCAATGGAGTATGCTCCAAACCTATAAAGCTAAGATGTGCAACCTCAAAGAATTGAATGAAATTCATCCATATATTCATTACTAAAAGAGTATCCAGCCCTTTCCATAATTTACCTCTTTCAAGTAAAAGATTGGCCAACAAATTGTGCTTCAAAGAAACCATTACCGACAATGTTAATGTTGTCACCGAGTTTTTGCATACGCGAAAAAGATGGTGCTCTTCCACCCCTTCTTTCCAAAAGAGAAGCAATATCGCTAAAACAATGACCAACAAACCAAGAAACATCAGTAGCAGTCCTCAATTAATCCATCTTTTTCCACTGTTCATCACTTGCTAGGAATGTACAACCAGCATAAATATCAGTGAAATGAACTGTGTACTTTAGTATTGTTATCTCTAAATATAGAAATGTTATCATTATAATGTATAGTTTTATGTAATATATGTATATCTATATATATACATACTTTTTTATATATATATATATATATATATATATATATATATATATATATATATATATATATATATATAAGAGAGAGAGAGAGAGAGAGAGAGAGACTCACACACACACAGAAACATAAATATTACAAAAAGATTTATATTGATCAATCAAAGTTTTACGATGAAAGAAAAAAAGTTAAAAGCAGACGCTAACAAAAGAAAGGCCAAGCAAAACACCCGTAATATGTAAAGCAAGTCGAGATGAGGTAGAGTTTTGTAAGGAGATCACTTCACAACTAGCACCAAACTGTCCTAGGAGATTAGCTGGATTATTGGCTTCTCTTGGAATATTAGACCATTGGAAAGTAAAAACAGACAAATGCCTAGAATTTTTATTCCATGAATGGATAGCATACCGACAGGTGACTCATGTGCAACTATTAATCTATAGGGGGACAGTTTCCAGAATAAAGTAGGACAAATTGAGCTGAAAAGCAATGAGGCAACACCACACAGCGTGTAGCTCAGAAAAGAGCAGAAATCGTTAAGTAGGGAGCAGAAGAACTGAGCAGGCATTAACATCTGCAATTTCTGAATATGCCCCTAGCTCAGTATTAACTTGAGGAAAGCTCTCATCCATATTGATCTTGATAAAGGGAATAGTTGGTTGAGACTAAAACAGTAACTTACAAAGAGTTGTGGAGTATGGCTGAGAGATGTGTAGGTCCTGCTTGATAGAATTCAGTCCATGCATTAGCTTGACAGATTTATAATAGGAGAAGGCTTTGAAAAATGAAGGATTTAATGTTGGCTAAAATACTATCACCAGAATGAACCGGGCCCTGGTGCTTTCTCCAATTTCTTTCGAGCAAAAGAAACTGACAACTGATGAAAAATCATTACTTTTCAATTGTTGGGAGAAATATGCCTAATCCACTCAGAGAGGCAATGTTGTATTGAAGAGAAGCGCTGTACAGGAAATGGAACAGGAAATAAAGTGCACACGTTCCCCTATATGTGGATTGAAAACCTACAACAAAAAAATAAATGTGATAAATTCTCATTTTCCTCTCTAAAACGAGGATAAACGGAAGGAAATCTAAGGCCCTAAACGTCATCAGACATCTTAAAATGTGGCCTCCATCACAAGAAAGCTATAGGACAATAAAAGTAAAATCTATTTGATCTTTAAGGATGAGAAGGAAAAATCTGAACCGCTGTCCCTGATAAAGTGGCTAGTACTAGCTTTCAACTGATGGAATCAACCTGCCCAATATCAAAAGGAACATTAGAAATCACCCTGATCATGTCCTGGTCCACTAGCTACGACAGTTTTTTATGGTCCCATATTTTACCATCCAACAATTAATAAACGTTCAAATTGTTCCACAAGCTATGCTGCAAATTCTTGAGGGGTCCCAATATTTTCCAATCATCAAAATAGAAACTCAGATTGCCATTACCAATTCCCAAACAAATAATTCTTCAGCTATGGATTTAAATTCTAGCAAATCACTCCACACAATGAAATTACCCAACTTAGGACTTCAGGTTAGAGATGAAAGGATTTGAAATATTTTAATTTCATGAAGTCAGCCCATAAGGCTGTTTTATATCTATGTTTAATACGGAACTTCTAAGAATTTATAAACATGATACGCACCAAGGACCTGAACGTCAAACCAAACTATTGCTTAGCTTTACAAAGCTTCCTCCAATTAGTCCAATGCAAGTCATGTCCATTTCCAACACAAAGAAAAAATCTTAAAGATCCTCTCAATCTTAGTTTGCATATTCTTAGTAAACTTAACTACTTGAAGGACATCGAGTGAAAGAGAAGTCAGAAGTCTTTGAAGACTTGTGATTCTTCCAATAAAAGATTAGAAAGATTTTTCCCATGACATAATTCTCATTTGAATTTCATCATACACCACTTAGAAATTAAGTCTGTTATAGTTTGGATTGGATATCAAAATTCTCAAATACTTTTAGTGGAAGAGATTTCATACAAAAATCAGTGCAATCCTGAATCCACTTTTTTTGCACCGTAGGGACTCTGTTGCTCACAAAAAACTCACATTTGGCATTATTGAAAACCATACTAGAGACTAATTCAAATTTCTGAAGGATCTTATAAATATGCTTGATATTGGTTTTTGCTAGCATTGACAAAGAGAATTACATCATCATTATGTGCTAAATGAGACTCCAAAGTAGTCCCCCTAGTAGAAAAAAAATTTGAGGGTGTATTTGCAGATTTTTGTTGAGAATGCTAGAAAGATAATCCATAGCTATAATGAAAAGGGTGAGGGAGAGAGGATCCCCTTGCTTGAGCCCTCTGCCTACCTTGACATGTCCATGTGTCTGCCCATTGATACGATAGAATAGTATTTATTATCAAGAAACATCTAATATAGAGAGCACTGGCACTTAGCTTTGAGAACTTTAGTAATGAAATTTCAGTTGGTGGTATCTTAAGCTTTATGTAAATCAAGTTTCAACAAGATATTTCCACCTCTGCATTTATGGTCAAGTTGAAGGACAAGCTCTTTAGCAATCAAAATGTTATCATTTATGGATCTACCAGAGATAAAGGTTGCTTGTTGTAGATAAATTACAAAGTGTAGATGAAATTGTAATCTATGCGCAATAATTTTACCAATTACCTTGGACACAAAAAAACTTAAACTAATGAACCTGAAGTTCTCCCTGTATGTTTAAAATTATCTTTAAGAATAAGAGCAATACAAGAGCACCTATAATATTTGTAGGAAGGGAACCGGTGAAGTAGCTTTGAATGGCAGCAATGAACTGTTCTTCGATGACATATAAAACTCATCCATCAAGGTCAGCAGCTTTATTGCAGTCAATAGTCTTCACAAATTTAAGTATATTAGAGCATTAGGAACAACATTAAAATTTTGGAGAATAGAGGCAGTGACGATTGTTGAATCAAAATTAGACTGATCATGGTATTTATCCTGAAATAAGGATGTAAAGTAAGCAATACCACTGTCAACAATCTGAGATTGCTCGTGTTGCCAAGCCCAACTTTCCAATTTATTTTTTATAAATTGTGTATTTTTGTCTTTATTGCTTGATACAGGCATGAATGAATTTGGAATTCCTGTCCCCCTCCACAAATCTAAGGTATGCAGCTTTTGCTCCAGAAAATCGATTACAATTTGGATAACTTGATTCAATGAAGATTGAGTAGAGATCACCTCGTACTCCCTACACTAAATCATTGCTAAAATCAACTTCATAAATGCAAACCTTTTTGTCAGCATCAGCCACATTCCTATGAATATCCTCAAACACATTCCAATTCCAAATGGTAAGTGCTTTGCTCCGATTTTTATGTAGCTACCACAATTGGACTCAAGGAGAACTATAAAGCTGCAAAGACTAGTTCAGTTTAACCAAATGCAGGAAACCTTGGTGGGATGCCAAGACAGTGAAAATTTTGAAGAGATTAATACTTATCTTGGGAATAAGAACCAATTTGAGAAGCAATGGATTATAGTGAAAGCAAGACATACCAAGACGAGTTACCTTAGAAACAGGAAATAATTCCTTCCAGCAATAATTCATAAGGATTATATCCAGTCTTTCAAATATGTGTCCCCTTTTCCAGTTTAAAATGTTGTCAGTAAAAGGATCATCACAAGATAAGCTGTATTAATTTGATCACAAAATCATTCCACTCCCTTCCACCATTTTTCTCTACTAAAGAAGCAATTGCATTGAAGTACCACCTACCGTCCAAGGAAACATAGTATCAGAGCTTCTAGCATGTAACAGATAATGTACAAGATCTTCTTTATCCAAACTACAGTTACCAACATAAAACTATAGTGATATAATCAGAAAGATCAATAAGAAAATTATTCAGATGCAGAAATTGTGGGCTTTCAGCCAAAAGCGTGACCTTCATCTCCTTTTTCCAAAGGAACTAAATTTTGTGGTTAAAATTAAATAGAATTTAATAAGGGTCCAATCTCCTAGCAGTCTTAGCAAAGTTTTCCTTAGCAATCGGAGGTTCAAGCAATGCAAAACATTTGAACCTGTGAATCTTGCAAAGATTCACAACGCCCTTAGAGGCATCCCTCTTGGCGATGCCCCTAACATTCCAAATAAGAAAGTTAATCATTATAAATGGAAAACACCTCTTAGTGTGCTTAGAAGGAGCATACCTATAACTGAATTCCCTTCATATTGTAAGACATTATTACGATCTAAACTTCTCAGTTTTTTGTGGGCCATGTCTTTATTCCTTTTGGCCTTTTGCACTTGTCAATACCTTTTTAGTCTGTTGGACAGCAGTGAATCTATTCATCTTAAGTTTCTGAATCCAAAATAATTGCTTGGTAGTGTGAGTTTATCTCAACCTAAATCAAAACCTCCTCTTCAGATACTAATGATTGCATGCTGAGCATCCCCTACCTCAATAGAATTTTAAGGACTAGAATTCACCAATTTAGAGTTGGGCTTATTTTTGGTTTTATTGACTCTCATTTAGGCAACAAAGTAATATTCCCAACTGAGTCCAAGAATTTTGCATTTTGTGTAATATTTGTGCTTGTATTCCACTTCCAATTTCTGCCAATAGCCAACATTATGTGTACCAATCCTCACCTTCTCAGGCATAAGAACAGTTATATACATTTCCACCATGTCGAAGGTCTACTAAGTGTGTAAATAGCCTTGACAACCTTAATGATCTCCCAAAAATAGCACTAAGTGAATAAAGATCTTTAGATTAAATAAGCGCAATCTAAGATATGGGAAGTAATCTATAAAGGAATGATAGGAAGTTAAGTTGGAGGGTCGAAGCTAGTGGTTCATTTAAGAACCTTCATTTGAGTGTCTTCAACGAACAAAGATAAGAAAAACAATCTAGCATAATCCTCTTCATTTTCTAGTTTGAAACATATGTGTCTCACATCCAAGGCACCTACTTGCCACTCTCCCAATAGTTCAAGTTTTCAAAGAAGTTCTTGATTATATCCATTTTACGTTGGCCGCATATGAACTTTCCTACCAAGGTGAAGTTGAATGGTCCAACCAAACATGCAGCTTCATTTCTAGTGAGAATCAATGCAGGCTTTCGATTTTTTCTGTTGGCTTTCTTAAGTAAACACTCTTCTTCACCAATTTCATTGGTAGTATAGAAACCTTGTAGGAAAATTGGAGAGGATAGGTCCAACTTCTTAGAGCCCTTAAGGGCATTAGGAAATGTGGGATTTTTCATCACATTAATGCCCTCAGCCTTCTACAACCAATGTAACAGTAAAATTAAAGAAACAGTAACAGTGAAAGTAAAACATGAGAAAACACCAACATAATTTCAAAAAGTGAGGGCCAAAAGAGTAAAACTAAGGAAAAATAATCCAAACAAGTTAGAAAGATTCATTCCTCTTCAAGCGAAAAATTCAAACCCTAGAGCAGAGAAGGCAGCTGCGGTGGCCAAAACATTTATATATATATATATATATATATATATATATATATATATATATATATATATATATATATATATATATAAAGGCAACTTCATTGATAAAAATTTAGTGAGTGGGTGCAAATCCACTCACAAGGTATACAACGCACACAAAAAAGCCAAAAATACAAAGTATACCTCAAAAGAAGAGAAAAATAGCCCCAAACAAGGCTCCAAAACAACCGTAGAAGTGCTGAAATAACTGTGCTGAAGATTAGATACGGACATGTTTTGTAAAAAGGGGAGGTTGGGAGGGGGGAGGGATCAGTGGAGTTCAGCAAACACTTTGTAGAGTGATCTTTATCCAAGAGAGCCAATGTATTATACTGTAAATGCCTGAGTTCACACTTTCCTTTGTTCCTCTTCTTATATGTTTGAACATGACAAGCCTCAACCGTTGAACTTCCCGTATGATCAATGGCAATATGTTGATCCAGTGGTTGTTGAATAGGTGCAAATAGTTGCCCATCGTTGGCTCGACACTCCTTCAATAATGGAGTGCCCAACTGAGCAGCTATAATGTGTTGATCCATAGAGTGTTGATTGTTTGCAGGTTGTTGCACATTTTGAGCTTGGCACTCCCCCAAGATTGGGGTAGCCACAGCATTAGAATTCGAAAAGTCTGTAGTAATAGAAGTATCATTTCCCTGCAAAATTATAGGACATATTTATTCAGCAGTTTGTGGAGGCTAAAGAGTAGAAAAATTTCCCGCGGGGGCAATTGAACCGGCAACAACGTTAGCCATTGCAACTATCACAGATTTCTTCTTAAATGTCTTCACTGGCTCTAGCTTTCTAGCTTATTCCAATAAACCGAGTTTCTCTTGAATCGCAGCCATAGCGGTCATCATCTCTTCGAATTTATTTTTGAAGTGGTTGATTTGTATATTACGTTGTTGAATGGCCCGTTGAAACTCATCTGCGACATTCTCCTTGGTGGGTAAAGGAGCATCACGTGAGGATGATGTGGCCCTAGTCTCAACAACTTTGATTCCTGTGAATTCTTCCTCCATGTAATCTGTTAGATTGTAGTCTTCATCACCTATATCTTTCTTCGTTCTTCAGAAAAATGTGTAATGTCGGCTCGAAGCCTCTCCACATATCCTCGACTGATTTTCCTTTGATAACTAAGGTCAGCTGGATGTTTTTGATGAGCATCATTTCTTTCGTCGAGCACTGATGTAGTCATATAGAAGTCAATTGAAACAATTGGATCGACCGAAATCATATAGATAGAACCTTTTTCAAGTTCTCTCAAATATTCTTTTGTGATCGGTAAGTTCTCATTCTTGAATTTCTTCTCGAGTCACTCTTTGAAGCTGATACAACTCTTTGTGGTGTGCCCAAGCAATCTGTGATATGGGCAATATCTAGGGTGATCCTTCTTATCGAACTCGTCTGGCTTCTTTGGCACTGGTAATCTGAACTCGGGTTTCTTGACTAAATTTTGGAACATCTTTCCCACTGTCTCATCTTTGAAGGGGCATACTTTATTTAGATGTTCGGCCATGGATGCACCTTGTCTTCCATCTATCCGGTATGGCCTCTACTGAAATGACTGTTGACCATGTTGTTGGTTGTATTGTTGACTATGCTGCAGATGTTGTTGGTTGTACTATTGTGGATGTTAGTTGTATTACTGCTGGAGCTGGTAGATCTGTTGAGGCTGCTCGGCCTGAATCTGTAATGGTTGCTTGCCTTTGTCCACCACTGCCGCTGTCCCAGACTTCTTCTCGAATGACTTCATCGGCTTTGGCTTCTCGATTCTTTCTAGAAATCACAACTGCTTGGCCTCCTCTTGCAAACTTTCGAACTTGCTTAATAACCTCTTAAGCATTTTGACTGTGAACACCTTAATCATAAAAGCGACTGGACCATGCATGTTTTTGAGTAAGATCTTAATTGCATGATGCTCCTGCAACTGTGGCACACTTCATGCTTGAACTCCTCCAACACAGAATGTACTCCAACATGGTTTTCATCGGTTTCTGTCACTCTGCCACAAGATCACCTACTGCGATATGGTGAAAGCTCTAAAAAACCTTTTGACGAACATGTTTTCCAACTCTACAAATGTCTTTATCAAGCCATTAGGTAGATCTGTATACAAATCAAAAGGGACTCCTGAGAGGCTGCTCACAAACTGACAGAACATTAGTGCATCACTACCCCTCACGTCGCAGCAGCTTGCTAGAAAGTGTACAACATGCTATCGGGGGGTGCCTATGAAACCCCTTTTGGGTATTGTACAACATCAAACTCTTCTGGGTAAGGTTTACCCTTCAGAATCAATGTTCCTCCTTTGACTAGGCTAAGGCTTCCCTCACCAGTTGTTCAACCATTTGCTTGATATCTTTTTCTGACATCGTGTTCTGGGTTGAATCCTTCTTCTCATCTGTGATGTGAATGACTTATGGCTAGTTCAACCTCTGGAGATGCTATAGGCGGTGACTGTGATTATCCTTGAATAGTGTTCATAGCGGTCATCACTTCTTGTTTCTTTTTCATTTGACGGATCTGTTCATCTCGTTATTGATAGCCCTTTGTAACTCATCATTGGCGTTCTCCCCGACGGACGACAGAGCATCGCGTAGTGATGAAGAGTCCCTAATCTCAACGACAAGGATCTCAACAAAATCTTCATCCATGTGATCTAATACTCGTACCCTTCGTTATCTCTTTGTTGTTCTCTTGATAGCTTAGGGATGTTAGCCCTGAGCTTCTCTAGTGTATCTTTGATCGACTTTCCTTTAAAATCTTAAGATTGATTGAGGGTTGTTGTTGTAAATCCTTTATCAACACAAGCTTTTGCAGGTTTGGAACGCTGACGACTGGCTTATCGGACTTGGAATCTTTCTCGGGGAGGTAACCCTCTAACCTCCAACGCTGCACCGGTGCAACGACCATAGGTCTCCATGACCTTTCCTTTGGTGCTGGTGCTTTGAGACTCATTGGTGGCATCCATTTGTCGGGATGAGTCACAGTCCCTAATGTGTGGTTCGAATTCATTTGTCATTATTCATCTTTTGGGGCTCTCCCCTCGTGGTGGCAAGCAGTGCCCTTGGCCCTAGGCTAGACTTGATCGGTCGATGCTCTGTAGGCTTCCGATAGGTGACAGCAGTAAGGTATGAATAGCAGCGGTATCGGAACGTTCTCCAAGGCAAAGGTTAAAGGGAATACGAGGCTGCGGTGTTCTTCCTTTCTAGGAAAATACATGCGACTGGCAGGTGGGTTCACCTTTTCTCAAAATCACTACTCAAACTCGAGGCGACAAAACACACCCCATCCTTCTTATTATCTCGGCGACAGAGCAACACTCTTTCCGAACCAGACTTTCAAAAACTGAATGGATTTTAGCAAAAGGCTCAAGTCTCCTTCTCTTTTACCCTAATGGTGAGGCAGTGATGGTAATTCAATAACAATTTATGAACAATCTTCTCTAAGAGCGGCAGACATCGGGTGAAACCTACCTCCTCCAAGAAGAGGTGTGGTCTCAAACAATCCAATCTCCTTCTCCTGAGGAGTCTCTTCAGCAGGAATGGTTTTCAAAGCTTTTGCTATTTGGCACTCAAGATCCTACAGTTCCTGTTCCTTCTCTATGATCGGGTCAGCTGACCGACTCTCAAACTGGACTGACGGTACAAGGAAAATGGCGCTAGTTGAAACATCTTCATGCAAAACTTCTTTTCCTTTCGACAATGGTTTACAGTCACAGTAGACCTAGCGGGGGTAGTAGTAACAGTCTTGGTGGCAGGATCGGCTACCCCAACGGGGACGGCATAGACCTTCGCCTTCTTGAGAGAAGGGAAGTCATCACTGGCTGTCTCGTTGGTTGGCAAGGCACTCGAGAAGATCAACTTTGGGGATGACATTCTTCCTATCACTTGAAAATTTGTAAGCATTTGTAGCATCCTACACATTAGCTCTGGGTGTAGTAATGTTTATCGCAAGTACAGAAGTTTGGCAAAATTGTCTTATAAACTGGACGATTATTTCAAAACTGATCCAACTGAAAATTTTCTTTCTATTTAGTTTGCCCCTTTTTTTAAATTTTTTTTGTTTCATTTCGTTGTGTTGGATGTTTTTTCTTTTGTTATGGAAAGTTCAGGAGTCTAACTTTACGTTATTTGTTGGAGACAAGCTGGATTTGAAAGGTAGACGGAACAAGTTTGAAGTTTAGGACCCATTCCAAAAGAGTAAAGTCTAACCTTACAACATATTTGCCTCGACCTTACCCACTCATCACTCTTAACCCATATACCATAATGGGGGTCCAACCCACATCTAGACTCTAGATATCGTAGAACCCACCCTCTGTTTAAGGATGTTGAAACAGTTGGTTCCAGAATCTAAGAGGAGTTGACTATACCGACTCAAGGAAGAAATGAGTATGATATGTCAACAGAAGAATAGCACTCTGGCCCACGAGGGATACAGACACACTGCCGATGTATGAAGATTAAACCTCCTGATAAAAAATGAAGAGATGAACTAATCCCCAACGGAGTTGATAGATCCAATCAATCGCTTTTTTCTATTGAAAAATGATTTAATTTAATATGTATATAATTTTGATTTTTGAAAATAGTATTTTAATTTTGAAAAAATGCAAGAACAAATAGATCTCATATGTTCAATAGTTTAAATAATCAATCACAACACCACGAGTAATCCCTCATATCCTGAGATGGGTATACTACTTGACAAATGACAAAATTATATAAACTACAAAATTTATCACATTCGTTTGGTCTACAAAACCTTTTATGTATGACCGACAAGTTTCTCTATCTAATATAAATCTTAGAGTTTATTTTAGCCGGTTTCTTAAGTTCCCCATAAGGGTAAGTTTTTATAGTTAATTACATCATAAATGACCAAAGTAGCATAAAAAAACTCTCGATAATGATTAGAGAAACTAGTCTTCAAGAATTCAACGTTAAGATTTTCATGGTTGGACATGGAAAGTGAAATGAGAAAGGATCAAGTGAGAGTAGTTATTTAGGAGTCCAAATGAGAGAGTAGTTGATGTCATGTATCCTGAGAGAACTTCGGTGACTTTACAACCTATCATATTATTTGGTACGCACATTTTAGAGATAATTTTATCTAAGTGTTCACTCCTGCCAATTTTATAATTTCGGGCTTACGATTGCATGATATCCAATCATGTAAACAACCTAAGAAGATAAGAGGGTTTATGTCGTACCGGACAACAAGCTTAGAACCGAAAGAAAGTTAGGACTTATGCTTCACAACATGGTCGTGCAAGCACTTAAAGTTAGTGCAAAGATTTACGTTGGTTAGATGAACTATCTCGAAGTCCTATGGATTGTGTTGATTAAATCTAGGAAATGGTTTTGGTTGAAGTAGCTCTGTTCTATGAGCTGAGTCTCTTGAAGTTGTTATGCACTTACATCCTCGTCATGCTGCCCATAAAGCTTGCTCTGAGCTCCATAACATAGCGACTCTGGGTTTAGGGCTTTATGTGTGAGCATGCAAATTTGTTTGGTTAGTGGTATGTCGCAGTGTAACTCCTAAAACGGGTGTCATACTGTTCTCTACCTTAGGCTTTGCAAGTTTTTAAGTAAATGCATGTGTAAAAGCACAGTAAAAAATGTAATAAAGTATAAAAAGGTGTTGTAAAAAAATAAAATGCATGTGCGCACCTGCAATTTCTATTGTTACTGCAAAATGCTAGTATCACAAGTAAAAGTAAATAAGTGTTACAGAGAATGTAACAAACATGGAAAACATGAAAGCATGTGTAAAAAAACAAGTGACACATATATGAAAGATCAAATTAGGCCATAAGCATTCAGATTCAAGTTAGGCTTAGAGCTGAGTTGTGTGCTTCACAATCGAACTTTGGATAAAAGCTACCAACCAAAGGATCCAAGAAGGATAATCGACGCCTTAATCAAAGTGATTAAAAAGTGGACTATTGTAGGATCGAACCCAAAATTCTTTGAGATTGACATGCATGTAGAGTCTACTTAGCAGTCAAAAGTAGTAGCGTCAAGAGAAAAATATATATATTTTTTTGTTGTGTTATATATAAGTATTCTAGCAAATTAGATAATCTAAAAATTATTCACATCGATTGAGTTAGAACTACCGGCAACCTGAGAAAGCTAAGGGGAACTTCTCATCAAGAGTTGGTGAATAGTATCGCCCATCCTGACCTCCACTCTTCAAAGGCCATTGAGACAGAAGACACTATTCTTATATCCCACACAGCACACATAAGAATTATTATCATAGAACTTAAACCTTGAACCATCCAACTTATAGCCTAGCTTGATGATGGTCTATCTCTAATCTCATATGTGCTAATTAGAATATTAGCACATAAACTAAGTCATTAAGCAAGGAAAATAAAAGAGAACAAAATAAAGAAAAGAGAAGAGACTAACCCAGTAAAACGTTTCAAATTTTCTAAAAGTAATGCTCCAAAAGCTTCCAAACCTTCACAAAACAAAACCGTCGCAATTTCAAACTTTAGCAAAAGAAACAACGCTAAAACCTTCCCAAAAAGATGAACGAATCCGTCCAAAAGTGGTGTAGAATCAGATAAAAAATTAGCATTTAACCCGTTTAAAATGGTGGGCACATCGTTTCAAAATCTCAACATTAAACCCTTTCAAACAACAAGTAGAACAACCTCCAAAACGTAATGTTTAAACCCTTCAAACAAGGAGTAAAACAACCCTCAAACATCACCCAAATAGAGAGAATATTGGGTCAAAAATAGCACCTAAACAACACCCAAACAGTGGAAATATTGGGTCAAAAACAGCACCCAAATAACACATTTAAAAGCCCCAAACAACATTCAAATAGCATAAAAAAAAGCATTTAAAACCCTTTTCAAACAGCAAGCAAACCAGCCTCCAAAAAAGCATTTTATCTCTTCCGAATCAAGGGAATCATGGGGCAAAAGATAACATTTTCAACCCTTTCAAAACTGTGAAAGTATGGGGCAAAAACAACATTTTCAACCCTCTCAAAACCGTGAAAGTATGGGGCAAAAACCAGCATTTTGAACCATTCCAACTCAGTGAATAAATCAATCCAAAAGATCAGCATTTAAACCATTCAAAATAGTGACTCAAACAGCCCGAAAAATCAGCACTTAAACTCCTCCAAACAGTATACGTGCAGTCCAAAATAAAAACATTTTAAAACTTTCAAAGGCAGCATTAATTTGTGCTCAAGATTCTCATGGATACCGCTCAATCCTCATGTATTTACATACAAAGTATCTAAAATCCAAAGGATTTAAAAGATTTAGGTGACATGAACATAAATAGCAAAATCTGGGTGCCAGATATGCATATATATGAATTGAGTGGTATGTATGTAAGAGAACATAAAACTTATATGTTGGCTATGTAAATGCATAAGGATGAGTGTTAATGTATTCAAATTATTTTTACAAGTAATACAATACCGCAACTGTAAACACTAAATAATTGTATTTCTCGACATTGAATGCATCAAATTTTTTTACAAATAGGCCACTCAAAACTTTAAGAGTTTTTTTTTTCTTTTTTTTTCTTTTTTTTTTTGCATGTAGATAAATAAATTTCAGATTGTTGATATATAAGCACATAAGAAGTTACACATTTTGGAAAGCAAGTGCTTAGGAAATGGGTGTTGGATACATGCAAGTACGAACGTTAGGCAAAAGAATTATATTATGTGTTAGTTGGGATATCCAAAATGCTCTTCCTGATGAGTGGAGGAAGAGCATTTTGGTCCCCATTTTTAAGAATAAAGGAGATGCACAAGAGTTGCAAATTATAGAGGAATTAAATTGATGTGTCATACTTTAAAATTATGGGAGAGGATAATTGAACATAAGTTAAGACGTATTACGAAGGTTTCTCATAATCAATTTGGATTTATGTCGGGCAGGTTTACTATGGAAGCTATACATTTATTGAGGTTTGATGGAGAAGTACAGAGATAATAAGGAGGATCTACATTTGATTTTTATTGATTTAGAAAAAGCTTACGATAAAGTTCCTAGAAATGTTCTTTGGAGAGTCCTTGAGAAGAAAGGTGTTGATATGACTTATATTCAAGTCATTAAAGATATGTATGCTAGAGCTGTTACATGTGTTCGAACTGAAGGAGGATTGACCAATAATTTTACTATTTTTGTTGGTTTACATCAAGGATCGGCTTTAAGCCCTTATCTTTTTGCTTTATTTATGGATGGTCTTACTGGGCATTTACAAGAGGATGTACCTTGGTGTATGCTTTTTGCTGATGATATCCTCCTCATGGATAAGACGAGAGAAAAAGCCCAGGAAAAACTTGAATTATGGAGGTCTACATTGGAGTCTAAAGGTCTTCGTTTGAGTAGAACTAAAACTGAATACATGTAATAGTAGGCCTAGTGACAGAAGTGTAACTTTGGGTGATCAAATTATTAAAAGGAGTGAACGATTTAGATATCTCGGGTCCATTGTTCAAAGTGATGGTGATATAGATGGGGATGTTAATAGTAGAATTCAGGTTGGTTGGTTGAAGTGGAGGAATGTGCCCGGCCTATTGTGTGATAGAAAAGTACCGCTTAGACTGAAAGGAAAATTTTATAAGATGGTGGTGAGACCTACAATGTTCTATGGTGCTGAATGTTGGCCTTTAAAAGAGAAGCATAATGTTAAGTTAAGTGTTGCCAAGATGAGAATGATTAGGTGGATGAGTGGCTTTACACTTAGAGACAAAATGCGAAATGAATATATTCGTAATAGGGTTGGTGTTGCACCAGTGACGGATAAAATTAGAGAGAGTCGCCTTAGATGGTTCGGTCACATTAAACGTCGACCACCTGATGATCCGATTAGGAGAGTAGATGTTTTAGATACTACTTATGTTAAGAAAGGCAGAGGTAGACCTAGGAAAACTTGGGCTTATTGCATAAAAAATGATCTCAATTTATTAGAGTTAAACGAAAAATTGACACTAAATAGGACGCAATAGAGAAAAAGGATTCATGCAGCTGACCCCACTTAGTGGGATTAAGGCTTTGTTGTTGTTGTTGTTGTTGTTGGGATATCTAAACACATAAGAGTTCAAATATATGTACGAAAATCTGAATGCCTAGGCATATAAGCAAATAAGAGTTCAATTGTATGAAAGTTTAACTATCTAAACACATACGACTCAAATCTTATTTATGCAAGTATGAAAAACTTAGGCATATAAACAAATAAATCTGAGATATATGCATGTAAATACATAAGAATTCATTTGTATGAATGAAAACTTGTAAGCTTGGACATGTAAGAACCCAAAATCTGAAATTTAGGCATTAAAATACATAAGAATTTATCTACATGTAAATCCCCTTTATCATCTGGGGAAAGAAGAATAACTCCGTCTACAATCAAAGCGAGTATTAGAAGAACGAACTCCTTCATATTTAACGAATAGCAAATCCATTCATGGGCGAACAATAGCAAAGTACCATTCCCACTTCATAATGCTAATCAAACCAAGATATGCAAAGAACTTCTTAAATAATCCATCCATGAAACTTAAGGTAAAGCATACCATAAGATCCAACTAGACTCAAAAATCCATTAGAGAAAATCATTCATGGTTTCTAAAAGAAATGCAAGCATAAGAAGGAAACCATTAACCTTGCATTAAATCATAAGATAAGAGTAGCTAAAGGAAAGTCCAAAGATCAGCAATGTGAAGAAAATAGGAGAAATAAATCTCACTTTCCAAATGTTTAGAAAAAAGAGGGGAGGAAGAGTTTGCTAGGGTTGTTTTCCGACGAGGAAGAGTTTTGGCCGACGAGGAGGAGTGTCGGCTAGGGCTTTCCCGAGCAAGGGAACAGGTGTCGGGGAAGAGAGAGAGACCGGTGTCGTTTAGGGATTCGGTGGTGGAGAACCGAATGAGTAGCAGAGGAAGCCGTAGAGGGAATTCGATGCCGAGAGGGAGAGGGGAGACGAGTCCAAGCAATCATTCAGGCCAGAGGTGCGATTTTTGTATACCCAAATTTTCAAAGCAAACCATACGAGACAGTGGGCGGGCATTTAATTGATTTTCATCCATATTCTGGGCTCTATTAGAAGGTAATAACACTGCTTTCAATCCCCGTAATGGCTCAATTGATTTGTGCATTATGATCTATAGATTTTAATATAAAAATTGAATTAACCTTGCAGCAATATTCATGGTGTTATTCTGCATTGTATCACTGTGTCATTGGCTGAGAAACGTGGAGCATGAAAGCGGGTGTTATTTGTCATGTCGGCGTTATCGAGGTTCAGCGGTAAAATGTTGTTATTAGAGATTGTATTTTGGTTGTATTGAGGGAGTATTGGGGTTCCGGCAAGATCTGGAGTTATCCATAGTAGTAACACAATTAAATCATATTATTAGTTTTAATCAGCGAAATTGATGTTATTGTGGTGTTTATTCAAAAAAATGGTGTTATTTCAGCAATGAATTGGCTTCAAAGCAGATTTATTGCAGTTTTAGCCCAAATTGAGCTTGGGATGAGCCCAAATCCCCTCTTCTTTTAATTAGATAATTATTTATATCGATTTACGTGCAATTTGCTCGTGCGTGAAACTATGGCAATATGGGTGTCCTCCCTAGGTAAAATCACTGTTTCAGAGACGCTCGCATGGTCCGTTTCGTCATCTGGGGTCATCTGGACAAGTTCATCGATGATTGGGCAACTTTAAGTGATAATTCGCTTCATGAGAGTTTTAAATTTGTTTAAATTTAATTTTGGTGTCATTTTGTGAATTATGCATGAATGTATAAATTGCAGTGTTCATATGTGTTTGATTCACAAAGGGTTTCCCCAAAAACATTGAATCTTGTAGGAACTTGTTTTTTGGCTCTCTACATGTTGGTTCTTAGCCCTTGAAACTAAGAGCAAAGTTCTTAGGGCCACTAATCACAGGAAAATATATTAAGAAATTCATACCCATTATTTATGAAATTGCACTTTAAAGAAAGGTATTTTCTTTATTTTATTGCAGGAATGAAGATTTATAAGTGATGAAAGCAAAAAGCATGAAATGGAGTGAATTTGGATAAAAAAGGAAGAAATTCATGCAAAATGAACTAAGTCGCTGACGGCGAGATCGAGCCCGCCGACGGCGAGATCGTGAGAAGAATTTTTGAAGGATTTGCAACTACTTCGCCGACAGCGAGCCCGAGCCCGCCGACGGCGAGATCGAGCGGTTTGGAGACCTTCTAAAAGCCCGCCGACGGCGAGACTGTTCAAAATGCCAGATACATTGAATCTGGACACTTTTTGAAGAGGTGTTTAAGCACCCATTGGACCTTTGCCTACCCCTATAAATAGAGGACGAATTTTAGTATGTTGTGTGTCTCTTGAGTGTCAATTTGTGTCTATTTTAGAGAGTCTTAGTGTCTACTTGGTGTCTATTTTTAAGAGTTTAAGAGTGTAATTAGTGAGTTTAGAAGTGTGCTGTACTAGAAGGAAAAGTCAAAGGAACTTCACGAAGTGCTCATGGGAGGAAATCGAGATAAGTATCTTTGTTTATTGTTGTTAACTTTAAATGAAATCTATGCTTTGTTTAATTTCTATGCATTCTGAGTAGTTTTCTTAGTCTTTCTCCTTGTTTATGAAGTTATGTGAATTGATGAAATTAAATAAGAAATACCTAATATATTAAAATAAATTGTGATAATTTTTACTTAAAACTTAATTTACTTTTCAATCTGGCCCATTGATTTGTTAAAATATGTTGAATTATCAACTATAGTAAAGATTACATCCAATATTCGGGAAGTCGAAAGCCTCGAAGGAGGGTGCAAATAAATAGGGAAATATTATTTATCGGACGTAGAATTGGTCATTTTAGTGTGACGTACTAAAATATTCAATTTGGTCCTATTGTTTGAAGCTGAAGTGTAGATGCTAGCTCTCAAGTGAGGGGAACGTGGGAGCTCAAGTGACAGACAGGTATCCTCCTACAGCTTACGGATTTAGTAATCAAACATAGGACTAGTCAATGTTCTTTGCACCTGGACCAAAGGGTAAAGAATAGGAATGCTCCTATTTGTCACAATACAATAAAAAATTTTATTTGAATTCATCATTCACTTAATTTTTTAAAACAAGGAGAATGATACTTTTTTTGAAATCTTTAAATCAACTTTATTTAAAGCATTAGTTTACTTTAGTTCGCTTTAGTTACGTATTCTAAATTTCCGTATACTATATTAGTAAGTAAATACTTTTTAAATTTAAGTCGTTACAATTCTTTTAAAACTTCCTCATGGGATCGATAACCAGGACTCCACTAGAGCCATGTATTACTTGATATGATACGTATACTTGCGTAGAATCTACGTTATACATTCCATCATAAAATCAAATATATATATTAAAGCGTGATCAAGTTTTTGGTGCCGTTGCTATTAACATAATTTGAAAACATAAAAAAGTGGGCCAAGTTTTTGGCGCCGTTGCCGGGGAAGTAAAGAAATTATTTACTAGAGTAACGGACTATTTTAAAATTTTATTTTGCAAAATTGTATGCGTAAATTTGGAAACGAAAATTTAATACCTTACGATTCTGAATTAGAGCGTACAATTAAAAGAATTAGAAAACAAAAAAAGAAATTATAAATTTAACACAAATGGCGAATATTCCTGAAAATGAAAATATCAATCAACAGAGATCATTAAGAGATTATGCCAACCCTACATTAGATGAAATTCATTTAACTATTCAAAACCCTGATGTAGTCGCTAACTCATTCGAACTTAAACCCGCAATTATCCAAATGGTACAAAACAATCAATTTAGTGGTTCACCTACTGAAGATCCTAATTTACATCTTGCTAGTTCTTTAGAACTATGTGCTACTTTCAAATATGAAGGAGTATCTAACGATGCTATTAGACTTAGACTTTTTCCTTTTTCTTTAAGGGATAAGTCTAAAATGTGGTTAAATTCGTTAAGACTCTGGATCTATTAAAAGTTAGGGATAATTATCACAAAAATTTCTATCCAAATATTTTCCACCATCTAAAACTGCTAAGCTTAGAAATGATATAACTTCTTTTAGTCGATTGATGGAGAATCAATATATGAAGCTTATGAGAGATTTAAAGAACTTCTTAGGAAATGCCCACATCATGCGTTACTAGATTGGTTAATTATTCAAACTTTCTATAATGGATTAGTAGGATCTCTTAGATCAATCATCGATGCTGCTGTTGGAGGATCATTAATGTCAAAACCATTTGATGAAGCCTATGCACTAATCGAAGAAATGGCTACCAATAATTTTCAATGGCTCATCGATAAAATGAATCCGAAAAAGATAGCTAGTATTCATGAAAATGATGTAATATCTATGTTAGCTTCGCAAATTGCTGATATATCTAAAAAATTAGATCATTTTGGAATGAATTACTCTCCAACTATATTAGAAGAAAACTCATCTGGACAACTTATAGAATCTCAATCTCATTATGAAACTATAAATGATATTAATAACAGACTCAATAATCCTTATGCGAATTATTATAATCCTGGATGGAAAAATCATCCTAATTTTAATTGGAATAATAATACAACTAATCAACCATGGATGAACAACATAACACAAACATTAGGAAATCCCTCTAACCAAGGAAATTCTAATTATAAACCTAGTTATCCATCTAGATTTAATAATAATAACCCTCAATTTAAAGATAAGAAATTATCTATAGAAGAATTACTATTAAATATGGGTCAATATTTACAAAATCAAGGAAATCAATTACAAAATCAAGGAAATCAATTACAAATACAAGGAAACCAATTACAAAATCAATGAACAGCTAAAAATATTGAAACTCAACTTGGACATATTGCTACCGCGCTTAATAATAGAATACCTGGAACATTTCCTAGTAATGTGGAAATAAATCCCAAAGACAAAGGAAATGAACAAATTAAAGCGATAAAATTACGAAGTGGAAAAAAATTAGAACCTCGAATTCAGAAAGAACTGTAAAGACAAAAAGAGGAAGTGGAAATCGAAAAGGAAAAGAATCAACAAGATCCTAACTTAGAAAATCCTTTAATGCCAATGAAAATTTCTGTTGAAAAACCTCCACCACCATTTCCTCAAAGACTAAATCAACATAAAAAAGATAAACAGTTTGCCAAATTCCTTGAAATTCTGAAGAAATTAATGATAAATATTCCTTTCATAGAAGCTTTAGAACAGATGCCAAACTATGTAAAATTCATGAAAGATATTCTAAATAAAAAAAGAAAATTTACCGATAATGAAACGGTCGCACTTAGTGAATAGTGTAGTGCTATTATTCAGAAAAAGCTTCCTGAAAAATTAAAAGATTCTGGTAGTTTCACCATACCCTGTGCTATTGGAGAAACATTCTACGGAAAAGCTTTGTGTGACTTAGGAGCAAGCATCAATCTAATGCCTCTATCAATTTTTAAGAGATTAGGATTGGGAGAAATTTCACCTACTTCAGGTAACCCTTCGATTAGTCGATCGTTCGTTACATATCCTAAGGGAGTTATTGAAGATGTTTTAGTAAAAGTGGATAAATTTATCTTCGTTGTAGATTTTATTGTTTTAGATATGGAAGAAGATAAAGAAATTCCAATCATCTTAGGAAGACCATTTTTAGCCACTGGGAAAGCTATGATTGATGTTCAGAAAGGAGAATTAACTATGAGAGTAAATGACCAAAAAGTAACTTTTAATATTGCTAAATCAATGAAATATCTTACGCTAGAAAAAGATGATGAGTGTTTTCGAATGGAAGTACTCGATCATTTACAAAAAGAACATTTTAAAGAATATTATGAAGAAAAATTAGAAAAAGAAAATATTGAATTAATTGAAAAATCTGAGATAAATGAAGAATTAGATTATATTCAAGAGAAATTTGAATTTTTGGATAACACGAGAAAACACTCGAAAAAAATATAGTTCCATCGATTATTAAACCTCCCGAACTTGAGTTAAAAATTTTACCTAATCATTTAAAGTATGCTTACTTAGGTAATTCTTCAACTCTACCAGTTAGTATTTCATCTGAATTAAATGAATCTCAAGAACAAAAACTTTTAGATACGTTAAAAAATATAAGAAAATTTTTGGTTGGACTTTAGCAGATATTAAAGGAATTAGTCCTTCAATCTGTATGCACAGAATTATTTTAGATAATGAACATAAACCTAAAGCAGATCCACAAAGGAGATTAAATCCGATAATGAAAGAAGTGGTCAAGAAAGAAATTTTAAAATGGTTAGATAATGGTATTATATATCCTATTTCTGACGATGCTTGGGTAAGCCCAATTCATTGTGTACCTAAAAAAGGAGGGGTGACTGTCAAAGCTAATGAAAATAATGATCTTATCCCTATAAGACAAGTTACTGGATGGAGAATATATATTGATTATAGAAAATTAAACACAGCCACTAGAAAAGATCACTTCCCTTTACCATTTCTAGATCAGATGTTAGATAGATTAGCCGGACATAAGTATTTTTGTTTCTTAGATGGATATACCGGTTATCATCAAATACAAATTGCTCCTGAGGATCAAGAAAAAACTACATTTACTAGTCCTTATGGAACTTTCGCTTTTCGAAGGATGCCTTTTGGATTATGTAATGCACCTGCAACATTCCAGAGATGTATGATGTCTATATTTAGTAAATTAATTGATAATGGAATAGAAGTATTTATGGATGATTTCTCTGTGTTTGCAACATCATTTGACACATGCTTAAATCATCTTGAAAAAGTATTTGAAGTATGTGAGAAAACTAATTTAGTTCTTAATTGGGAGAAATGTCAATTTATGGTTGCGAGCGGCATTGTATTAGGGCATAAAATTTCGGAAAAGGGCATGGAAGTAGACCCTACAAAAATTCAAGTTATAGCTAAATTACCACCTCCAACTATGGTAAAAGGGGTAAGAAGTTTTCTTGGACATGCTGGATTCTACAGACGTTATATAAAAAAATTTTCAAAAATTACTAAACCTCTATGCCAACTTCTTGAAAAAGACAAGAAATTTGAATTTACAACTAAATGCCTGAATGCTTTCGAATTATTAAAAGATAAATTAATTACAGCACCTATAATAGTTTCACCTAATTGGGAGAAATCATTTGAGCTTATGTGTGATGCTAGTTATTATGCTATAGGAGCAGTTCTTGGGCAAAGATATGATAAGATTTTCAAAGTTATATATTATGCTAGTAAAACTCTAAATAATGCTGAAATAAATTATACAGTTACTGAAAGAGAATTATTAGCAGTTGTATATGCTTTTAATAAATTTCGGCATTATCTAATAGGAACTAAATGTACTGTGCATACTGATCACTCTGCTATAAAGTATTTAATGCAAAAGAAGGATTCTGAACCAAGATTAATTAGATGGATATTATTAATGCAAGAATTTGATTTTGAGATCGTTAACAAAAAGGAACCGATAATCAAATTGCTGATCATTTATCAAGATTAGAATATCATGAATTATCCGATACCGATAATGAAATTATAGCATGCTTTTCCTGATGAACAACTTTATAATATAAATGAGTGGAAAATACCTTGGTATGCTGATATAGTAAATTATATTGTAAGTGACATTTTACCACCTATGTTAACTTTGCAACAATAGAAAAAATTCATTCATGATACTAAAATATTTTTGGGATGAACCATACTTATATAAGCAATGTAAGGATCTAATTATTAGAAGATGCGTGCCTTATGAAGAAACTGAACCAATTATTCAAAAATGTCATGATTCTGATTTTGGAGGACATTTTGGGACTGATAAAACTGCGTATAAAATTCTATAATCTAGATTCCACTGGCCTACTCTATTTAGAGATGTATACAGATATATAAAAACCTGTGATAAATGCCAAAGAGTAGGAAATATATCAAGAAAAAATGAAATGCCTCTGAATTTTATATTAGAAGTTGAAATTTTTGATGTTTGGGGATTAGATTTCATGGGACCTTTTATTCCTTCATTTGGAAACTCATATATATTAGTAGTTATTGATTATGTTTACAAATGGATTGAAGTGCAAGCTTTACCTAGGTGTGATGCTAAATGTGTTTCAAAATTTTTAATGAAAAATATTTTTACTAGATTTGGAATGCCGAGAGTGATTATCACTGACGGACGAACTCCTTTTAGAAACAAATATATTCACAAACTAGTAGAAAATATATAATATTATTCGTAAGATATCAACTGCTTATCATCCACAAACTAGTGGATTAGCTGAAGTTTCTAATCGAGAGATTAAGCGTATTTTAGAAAAGTTTGTAAACCCTAATAGATTGGACTGGTCTATAAGACTAGACACTGCATTATGTGCATACAGGACTACTTATAAAACTCCGATTGGAATGACTCCTTACAAGCTTATATATGGAAAAACTTGCCACTTACCAGTTGAATTAGAACATAAAGCATATCGGGCGATTAAAGAATTTAATTATAATATGAAAGAAGTCTGGTGAGAAGAGATTGTTGCAATTAAATGAATTAGAAGAATTAAGGAATGAATCATATGATAATGATAGGATTTATAAAGAAAGGATGAAATTATGGCATGATCGGAAGATTAATCGAAGAAATTTTGAACCAGGACAAGAAGTTTTGTTATATAATACTAGATTGAAATTATTTCCTGGGAAATTGAAATCTCGATGGTTAGGACCTTTCACTATAACTCAAATATTTTCATATGGAACTATAGAAATTGAAGATCCAAAAACAGGACATAGATTTAAGGTAAACGGACATAGATTAAAACCATATTTCGAAGGTAGAATACTAAATTTTAAAGAGGTTTTAATGCTTAGTCGACTTCGATTACTAACTCGAAATTAGGTCGGGCTGACGATGTTAAACCAAGCGCTTTATGGGAGGCAACCCATATTAGTCTTTTATTTTAATTATATACAAATTAGTGAGTCTGTATTATTAAAACAAATCTTACTACTCAATTTTTAATTAGAATCATCACAAATTCTAACCTATATGATGAGATCAGAAAATATTCGGACCAGAGTGAAATTGGTCAATTTTACGAAATCTCGCCGACGGAGAGGTCGATTCTCGCCGACAGCGAGATCGGCGCCTAATTACATTTCAGTTTATAGCGATCTCACCGATGGCGAGAAACTACCCGCCGACAGCGAGATCGCGTGCCAAATTTTAAATCAGTTTTATAACTAGCTCGCCGATGGCGAGAAACTTCCCTCCGACGGTGAAGCAGTTGAAAAATTGGTTTCTTAAGTTTTTATGTGCGGTTTTGGATGGTTCTAAAGCCATTTCTTTGTAGAAAACCATTCCAAAGTCATTTTTATATTGTTTTCTTCCTAAGAAACGACTAGAGACCATTCCTTTCAATCCGAAATGGCCACCAAACTCTTAGAAACCACAAAAACTGGAGTTTTCAACCGAAGAAAATTCTTCATTCGGAGGCGCAGTGCATTTTCAACAAAGTTTTGATGAAGAAGCGACTTATTAAAGAAAGGGGATTTGTCAACAGAGGAGTAGAGAATTCCACCACAAAAATTGAAGAAATGATCGCGCAGCAGAGCATTGGAAGGTATTTTGCTATACGACATCCATCGTAGTTATTCCCGTAGTTAAAGAGTTTTACTCTAATCTACATGCGATCAACAATGGAAGTGTCTACGTTAGAGGAAGATGGGTAACATTTACTCCTTCAAGGGTAAATGAATTATTTTCTATAGAAAATACCCTTTTCTGTCATTATTCAAACTTTGTTCCTTCAAGATACAATATGAACTTGATGATTGGGAGTTGCGCGAAGACGGGTATGTCAGTTTTTCTGCATCACTTCTTAACCCTGTCTCGATGCATTGACGTTTCTTTATCTCATCAAAGTTATTACCCACTATGAGGGTAAATAAGGTTTCAAAGGAATGCACTATATTAAATTATTGTATTCAAATTGGACTACCTATCGATGTTGGATCAATTATAGTAAAGTCTGCATTGGGATTGATTGTGGATGGGTCGGCTCATGGACTTGGACACCCATCAACTATATTTGCTTTATGCGATCGGTACCAAGTTTCTTACGAGGCTCGGGAAAAGGTACTTTTGCCATGGAAACCACTCGATCCTATGGATATGTTTCCAACTTTGGATAATAATGATGAGATTACCATTATTTCGACGGAGCATCACGTAACAATCCTTTAGCGAGGCCCCTCATCGATAAAACAAATTTCATTCGAAAAAGATTAAAGGATTAGAGAAAGAGTTGCAGAACGTGATGAATTCCTTCGATAAGATCTCCGATATGTTCGATCACATCGATCTGGAGGATGAAGGAGCACTTTGATCATACTTGGACATCCGGAGGCCGGTTTTATTCTTTTACTGAGACAGAAAGGGTGGATTGATGAAGAATCTACTGTAGAATTCCCTTTCAGGCCTTTCTACATTCTATTTGTGCACCTGCGTCACATCAGAAATATCAGAGAGGATTTTAGTTCAGACACTGAGGTGTAGTAAAGATTTCTATCTTATAATATATTTGTGTGTATATTTGTGTTGATTTAGATTTAGGTTTTATTATGATTTGAATTTTAATTTGATCATCTCAGATTTGATGAAATTATATGTATTTGTTATGTCTCAGCATTTAGTGTATAGTGGTTTGGATTGCGATGTTAAGTATTATGGATTTGGACATTTAAGTTAAGTATGTTGTTAGTTGTTAGTGTGAAGTTTGTAAGTCTCATGTAATTCATATATAAAGTTATATTGTTTGTGTTGTGTGAACTTTTTGTGAGTATAAGTATCTAATCTTCATACTAAATTATTAAATTAAGTGATCAGAAGATTGATTAAGGGCAAATCGAGGTTGAAAATGATTGACAAATTTCAAAAAATTAAAATTTTGGGATCTCGTCGACGGCAAGAATTATCCCGTCGACAGCAAGGGAAATCCCGCTGACAGTGAGAACGATCTCGCTGACGGCGGATTTTTCCCTAAACTTTTGCCTCTGTCAAATTAATTAACTCACCGACGGCGAGAAAAATCTTCGACACTATTCATCATCCCCTTCCTCAAAACTTCGAAAAAATCGACCTAGGGCTTGTGAGATCTCGGATTTGAGGCGATTTCAACACTTTTTGACACCGGATTTCATCTTCCCTTGGTAAGAGCTTCACTCTTATGCAAAAATTTTTTATTTTCACCATGGATTTATTCTACATTGGGAAATTTTGAAAAAATTCGAAATGTGGAGAAAATACTTGGAAGAAATTCATGGAAATTGATTTAAATGGATTTTAAATGTTATATGAAGCCTTCTTAGTAATATTTGGAAGTTTAGTTAAATTTTTGCAAATTTCACAGATCGAAAATGGCTCCACGACAAAAGCGACGGTTGGATTACGACGAAACCCGATTTGTGAATGCAAGGGCACAATCAAGATATTTACACAATATTCAATCAAGAAAATGCATTCAAGATCGAGTTTTTTAAGAATCCAGGAGGAGAGGTGGAGCGAGTAATAAAGGAACGAGGATGGGAAAATTTCTGTTTTATAACCAACAAAGCCGCTGTAGAAGTGGTAAAGGAATTTTATGCGAACCTGACACAGTCGAAGATGCACCGCTTAAGGTTAGAGGATTTTTTATGGAATTCGACGCCGTAAGAATAAATGCTTATTATGAGGTACGTGACACCTACACCAGATGAGTATGATACATTTGGAACTATGGAAGGACCACAGGAAGAGGTGATCGACTTTCTCACTGACAGGAAAGGAGTTTGGAAGATAAAGCAGCGAGAATGGGTAAACTTCCCTCTTTCTATGTTAAATGCAACATCTAAAGCCTGACACTATTTTATTTGTTCTACTTTGTTACCTACTTACCACCATAGTGAGGTAACAAGAGATGAGTAGCGTTCCGAATTTCGTATTCGTAACCAAAAAGTATTAATGTGGGAAGTATAATTTATAAGAATATATTAGCCACCTCAAGAAGTGAAAGTGGAGGAGGACTAGGACATCCCGGTCTTATCTATGCACTCTGCCAATTATCTGGGGTAGAGGCAAGAGATGATGAGGAATGGGTTGAGCCTATGAAACCCATTACTCTGGCTAATATTAAGAAATATGAATCTCACGAAGGATGGAGATCTGGGACAAGGGACTATCTACCTTCTTCAAGTAGAGATATACCCTCTACTAGTTATGAAGCCCTCAATACACCACTCCTACCCTTCAAGATCTGATGAATGATCTGACCCTAAGTAGAAAGAGTTTTGAACAATTTGGAGAGAATATGGAAAGAAAATTTGAGCATATGGACCACGGGATCGATGGCTCGGAAAGAAGACATGATTATGATAGATGAATATCTCCGGCGGCATTCGTAGTACGAAATCGCATATTATGAGGCTGAACGTCGATATAGGAGTGGTGAGTTAGATGTTGTATTTCCTGAGTGCCCCCGCTACACACAGTACCAGCCTGCTCAGCCTTCTCAGCCTGGAGATCAGGGAGATGATATAGCCCGAGATTTTGATGAGTAAGATTAGAGAATTTGTTTAGTTTGTTTAGATTAATTGTTATTTTGAAAACTTTATTGTTCTGTGTGTAATTATTCTGTACTTTCTATGGACTGTGGATTTGGTGTGTTTGTGTGTTTGCTTATGCTGTAATGTTAGACTTTTTATGTGTGTTAAGTTAGTTTGCAATTTTTTTTTAGATAGGATGTTAGTTTTTCTTTAATGTGTTGTTTAAGTTTTTATAAGTTATGAACTTTTAATATGTTTAGATTGTTTTAATATGTTTAAAGTAGGTTAGTTGATTGTATGTGTAGTAATAGATTAAGTTTTCATTTGTTGTGTTTTATACTTATTAAAAATTTCTTATCCCAAAGACTTTCTTTTAAATACTATATATATGGAAGAATACTAACAAGTACGAGTTCTTTAAATAATGAAAAAGCTCGCAAAAATTTCAAGGAAAGAAATACCTAAAGCTCAAAGGTATGATGTAAATTCATCGTATATTTTCCTTTTCACCATTTAGAAATAGATAGAAAAATTTAAGTTTGGGGGAGGAAAAATACAAATTTAATTATTAAATTTTTCTCAATTTCTATGTTTAAAAAAATTATTATTATAATTTGATTTTCTCGTAATAATTTTTAATTCAATAACTTGAATTAATTTATATAATTATTATAGAAAGTTGAATAGAATATTTCTAGAAATCCAAATTAATTTAATAGAATAAGATATTTGGTTAAAAGGAATAAGAATATATTAAACTATTTAAAATAAGGGAAACTATATTCTAAAATTGAAATTCTTAAGAATTTAGATGAAAAAGAAGAGATTGAAACTCAATGAAATAAAGGCTATAAAATACATATAAGCAAAGAAATATTTTAAGTTTCAAATTTAGGAAGAGAAAGTTGAATATTAAAATTATTAAAAGGCTATCCAGATATAGTAATCCTCACTTGAAAAAGAAAAGAGAAGGATTGAAAATCAATCCAAAAAGTAAAAAAAAGAGAAAATAAAAGAAAAAAAAATATATAAGTGAGGAGAAGCTTGAGGAGATGCCTTATCAAAAATTGCTTCAATGGAATCAACCTAAAGGGTAAAACTCAAATATATTTCTAAACTTATATATATGGATTAGTATTTTACTAAATAGTGTCTTTTGAACTTCCTATCATCTAAATATCTTAAGTAAATTACTCTTTTTAATATGATCTTTCCCGAAATAAATAACGAGCTAGAAATCTTAGATTTGATAACTAAATAATCTTATATCTATAAAGTTAATTTAATTACTTAAAAATATATCTATTTAACTTTACTATAGTATTATTTAAATTTAATTCATAGTATATCTGAATTGAAAAATTCTATTACAGAAATCATTATTTTTATTTAGTACTAAAATTACTTGAGGACAAGCAATAATTAAGTTTGGGGCATTTTGATCACAGGAAAATATATTAAGAAATTCATACCCATTATTTATGAAATTGCACTTTAAAGAAAGGTATTTTCTTTATTTTATTGCAGGAATGAAGATTTATAAGTGATGAAAGCAAAAAGCATGAAATGGAGCAAATTTGGATAAAAAGGAAGAAATTCATGCAAAATGAACTAAGTCGTCGACAATGAGATCGAGCATCGCCGACGAGCGAGATCGTGAAGAGAATTTTGAAGGATTTGCAACTACCTCGCCGACAACGAGCTCCGAGCTCGTCGATGGCGAGATCGCGCGGTTGGAGACCTTCTAAGCCCGCCAGAGCGGAGAGAGACGTTCAAAATGCCAGATACATTGTACCTGGACACTTTTTGAAGAGGTGTTTAAGCACCCCTTGGACCTTTGCCTACCCCTATAAATAAAGAACGAATTTTAGTATGTTGTGTGTCTCCTGAGTGTCAATTTGTGTCTATTTTAGAGAGTCTTAGTGTCTATTTGGTGTCTATTTATAAGAGTTTAAGAGTGTAATTAGTGAGTTTAGAAGTGTGCTGTACTAGAAGGAAAAGTCAAAGGAACTTCAAGGAGTCTGCTTGGGGAGGAAATTGAGATAAGTATCTTTGTTTATTATTGTTAACTTTAAATGAAATCCATGCTTTGTTTAATTTCCATGCATTCTGAGTAGTTTTCTTAGTCTTTCTCCTTGTTTATGAAGTTATGTGAATTGATGAAATTAAATAAGAAGTGCCTAATATATTAAAATAAATTGTGATAATTTTTACTTAAAACTTAATTTACTTTTCAATCCAGCCTATCGATTTGTTAAAATATGTTGAATTATCAACTATAGTAAAAATTACATCCAATATTCAGGGAAGTCAAAAGCCTTGGAAGGAGGGTGCAAATAAATAAGGAAATATTATTTATCGGACGTAGAATTGGCCATTTTAGTGTGACGGACTTAAAATATTCAATTTGGTCCTATTGTTTGAGAGTCGAAGTGTAGATGTTAGCCCTCGAGTGAGGGGAACGTGGGAGCTACGAGTGGCTGACAAGTATCCTTCCAGGCCTATGCTGCATTCCGTAATCAAACATAGGACTAGTCAATCTTCTTTGCACCTAGACTAAAGGGTAAAGAATAGGAATGCTCCTATTTGTCACAATACAATAAAAATTCTATTTGAATTCATCATTCACTTAATTTTCTAAAACAAGGAGAATGATACTTTTTCTGAAATCTTTAAATCAACTTTATTTAAAGCATTAGTTTACTTTAGTTCACTTTAGTTACGTATTCTAAATTTCCGTATACTATATTAGTAAGTAAATACTTTTTAAATTTAGCTGTTGCAATTCTTTTAAAACTTCCCTGTGGGATCGATAACCAGGACTCCACTAGAGCCCTGTATTACTTGATACGATACGTATACTTACGTAGAATCCACATTATACATTCCATCATAAAACCAAATATATATATTAAAGTGGGATCAAGTTTTTGGTGCCGTTGCTATTAACATAATTTGCAAACATAAAAAAGTGGGCCAGCCACTCATGTGAGGCTTTTGTACGAGTCAAGAAGTTCATTGAAGTTCTATGTATTGTGGGTTTCATTACTAGTCATCTAGAATAGTCAATAAGAAAGTCCTATGACTAGATCTTATGCTCTAGGAGAAAGATACGACCTCACAAAAAATGAGGTCAACACCTGTTATTTTCTGTTATTTATCATGATAATAAACTTAAGAAAGATATTTTTTTGTGTTGTGTAGAATACAGGGCCTATGCCACTTGGAAATGGAAAGGAGATGAAATTGGAGCAAAAAATTATGAAAAATGGGACATGCCAAATTAAGGCGAGTTGGCTTGCCAAATCCTGCTACAATCCTGGATCCGACAGATCCAACCAAACAAGATTGCCAAATCTAGCAAGGCTGGCTTACCAAATCTAATTAGGTCGACTTGCCAAATCCAGCCATAGTCCTAGATTTAGTAAATCCCTCATGAGCATGACCATGCCAGAATTGGTGTGATCATGCTTGTTTTTGACATGACCACACTAGTTTTCGGCATGGCCATGCTAGTTTTGAGTGTGACCACACCATTTTCAGGTGTGATCATGCTACTGAACGACCCTATGAGGATTTTGAGTGATTTATTACCTATTTTTGGCCAATTGATGGATTTTTTTATCAATTTTGTGCATATTTTAGACCTATTTACCAATTTGGGGAGATTTTATGCCTAGTTTGAACTTCTAATGCATGATCAAATTATAAAATCATGTTTTTATAATTTTGAGAGGACTTTATGCCTAGGGGGTTGTGCCTCTAAGGCTTGGAAAATCTTTTGGAACTTTTGAGAATTTTCTTATTCAGCTTAGCTCAAAAGTGTTTGTTTTCTGGTTTATTCTTCTTTTTCATGATTGTCTGAGAATATTTACGATCTTTTACGGTGAGATTGAGTGTATTTATATGAGAGAGATACATTAATATTTATATTGATCAGAAATAACTTCATTGAATTGCAAGGACCAATTGACTCTATCTTAAATTTTTTGTACTTCTTGCATTGTTTCCCTTCCTTATACTTGTAATAACAAATTTTTTGTTATCTTTCATCATGCATTATGATTAATATTTTTTTGTAGTTATGTGATACAAGTCTTGTGGTTGGTTTTTATGCTATGGATTATCATTTATTATTCCCTCGATGCCTTTCTGAAGCGGAATTTTTTGTTTTTAATGTGTTAATCTTGCTATTGTCATTTAGTTTTTATCGAAAGTGATAAGAAGTTAAAATTCCATGGGAATTATGATTTCTAGGTTGCATAGTGGAATGAGTAGGTTAACAACAAAATCATAGTATGAATAGGCATATTTTAGTAGGATTTTGCAACTTATCCAAGGGATAAGAAACATTCTGCAAAATACCATGAGGATTAAGGAAACTAAACTTTATGGGGTCCAATCTTCTTTTGGCCTAAGCATAGGCATAAGGAAAAAATTATATCCCTAGTTATAAACTTTAGTGCGGGCCTATAAGAAAACTACAAGAAACCACCTGAACTATATCACAGGATTATGAGTCTTACATATCTGAAAAACTTGACAACATTTCTTGTTATTTCTGTTTATTTTTTTTCATGAATGTTATATTTTTCTCATGATTTTAATTATTTCAAACTAGACTCAGCAGTTCATTAAACTAGAATTTTTGTTTGTTAGAAATATTTTTTCTCTATCCTTGTGAGATCAACATGCAGTGCTCTTTAATTTCATTATTACTTAACACGTATACTTGCTTGATTGATTGACTTACTTCATAGTAGGTTTTCGACCATCAAAGATTAAATGAACTAAATGTATTTATATATTTATTTTATAAGCCAAATCTTATGATTTTTTTCAACACCTAAGGAACCACAAAGAAAGTAATGTTTTCCATAGCTCACCACTAGCCATGAGCATGTTAACTTGACAAAAAAAGCTTATAGAAGTGATTTTTGTCACATAAAAATGGTAAAATTATGCACACTAAAAATTACCTTAGATAATGACACTCTAATAACAATAATCCTTGCTAGTGTATAGTTGAAAGATTTGGGACTAACTTCAAAATGTGAAGTTAAATAGTTCATTGAGCTAGACAGATTTCTTAACTTGATCAACTTAGCCAAGCAACTCAACTAAGGAATGCTATTAGATAAATTTCATTTGGTGATCAATGTACATGTGTTCAATCTAGGCCACCAGTTAAGTAACCCAAGAGTTCAACAATTCATGAAGCACGGCTCCCTACAGGCTCTAGTTATTCAAACTCTACCATTAGATCAAACCTTTTAAGATTATCAATTTGCCTCACTATGGAGTTCGTTGATAAGAGCATTAATATAAAATAAAGTTCTAAGAAAATTAAAATGTAACAATTACTAATATAATGTGTTATTAAGATAACATTGTTACAATTCCTTGCCAAAATATGATAAAAAAGAAATATCATTGATCATTTAAAATTCATTTGTAAATATTTTTTATTTGTAACTTATATGAGATCCCCTTTATAATAAGGAGTATTATTATAACACAAATGAAGCATGTGTAAACATTAAAAGACAAATTTGTCTCTCATTCTCTCTCCATTCCATGTGCTTAGATATTTCTTGATATAGTATTATCTTGAGTGTGTGAGACCATATACAAATCTATACCCAACATGAAAAATGGAATGCGAAGTGTGGAAAATATAACATAAACAAAGAAGTGTCACACAACAAGAGAGCCAAACAATAAGAAAATCTCTTATAATATTAAATGTATTAAAAAGTTTAGTGTGTAAACAATTTAGGACATAATATAAAATGATGGCGGTAATCTAAGAAACCCTATAAGATGTTCCTAAAGTAATGCATGAGTATAGATGCCTGATCTATAAAAAAATACCTATTTCTTTATCTCTTAATTCTTATCAATTTCTAAGGATATTATGCTTTAATGAAAGGTATTTTTTGTGTTTTTGGATGTAGGTAATGTAAAAATGTCTAAGAAGGAAAAAGGAGCAAAAAGGAGCAAAAATGGAGCAAAATACCAAAAGTACAAAAAAATATGGCCTGGCGCCTAGGCGCCAGAAACTGGTGCCTAAGCTCCAGACTCGATACGAAAACTGTCAAGTTTTTTACAACGTTTGATCAGTTATTTTGACGGAGTGAGCCGTTATTGGACATTCTAGAAGGCCGCGGCTGTTCCTCGATAATAGGACATGTGATACATTGCATTTGGACGCTCCAAAACGGTTTTAATCGCGAAGAGGTGTGAGCCAAAGTGAAGAGGTGCGAAGAATCGGACGCGGTGTCCGCGCCTAGGCTCCGATTCCGGCGCCTAGGCGCCGCACCGACCTTCTAGAAGATTCATTGAATGTGGACATGTTTTGAAGAGGTGCCTCAAGGAAACTCTTGAAGCCTATAAATAGAGGTCCATTTCTTCAGAAAATGTGCCCCTCCCATTGTACCCCTTTCTCTTATCTACTTTAGAATCTCCCATCCTTAGAGAGAGAATTAGAGAGAGAAATTTAGAGCCACTTTTGTTTAGTTTAGTGAGTTTATTTTCAAGTTATCGCATCCGGAGTTCATTACATCGTGGAGTCAGTAGGAATCAGAAGATCTGTAGAAGAAATATTTGAGATAAGTATATTTTAATATTTGATTCAAAGTTTAATTATCATGTTTTGTTATTTATTTTCATTGTGTTCTGAATAGTTAGTTACTTTCTTACTTCAATTATGAAGAGATAGACAAGAAAATATAAAGATTCGATGGAGAATTAAAATTAATACCTGATCTTACTTTACTTTTTAAATTGGTCGTTTGAATTGTTAAAACCTGTTGAAGAGTTTTGAGACCTTGAAGGAGAAGAACTCTTAACTTGTAAATGTCACATGAATCCTTGGGTATTCGAAGGCCATGTGCGGGCTATTCATGGTGAAGTGCAAATAAATAGGAAGATAATATTTAAAGGGCGTAGAATTGATAAGTTTTTAGAGTGACAAACTAAATTCTTATAATTTGATTTATGGACTAGGAAAGGGTCACTAGTAGGGCCGACCATAGCCACCCTTGGACATCTAGAAGTGTGAGCCTAGATTAACCCATTCTACTAACAATACAACCAGACCTAATCTGTAAATTAGTCAATGTTCTTTGCGCACTGGTTCAAAGGGTAAATAATAGGAATGCTTCTATTTGGCACAATACCATAAATCAAATTCTCCAACGAATATTAAATTATCTTTAAAATCTTAGATTAATATAAGGAAAGAAAGTTGTTTATTTTATATAAAATTCATTAAATCATTTTCGTATTATTGCTTTCTTTATTGCATCTAGTAAATTAATAGTAATTTATAATCAAATTAAAAGATAAAATAAAAATATTTTTACTATTTTATTTTGCTTTCACTTCATAGAAAATTTATTTCTATAAATCTTCCCCGTGGGATCGATACTCGGGTCTTTGTTTAAAAACCCTATATTACTTCGAAACGATACGTATACTTGCGTAGTACCCCTAGTGTGTAAAAATATTTACTAAATTATATAATATTAATTTTATATACTAGCCGCTATTTATAAATTAAGTCAAAGTTTTTGTCTATCTTTTGGAAACAAACATTACTGCGTTAAGCGCGGCTCGGGTCAAGTTTTTGGCGCCATTGCCTGGGAAGGAAAGGAAGTAAAGAAAAAAGAAATAGAATAGTTAAATTTTTATATTTATTGCATGTTTTATGCAAAGATTTGGTTCTGAAGGATTAATACCTTTAGATTCTGAATTGGAAAGAACAATTAGATAAATTTAAAAGGGAAAACAAATTCAAAAATTTCAAGAAATGAATACTTTACAAAATCCAATTGAACTTAATGATTAAAATGTTTATAAACCATTAAGGGATTATGCTAACCCTACAGTTGATGAACTTCATAGTAGTATTCAAATACCAACCGTAGATGCTAATTCTTTCGAACTTAAACCGTCTATTATTCAAATGGTGCAAAACAATCAATTTGGTGGATCACCAAACGAGGATCCAAATTTACATCTTGTTAGTTTTTTAGAACTTTGTGCTACCTTTAAATATAACAATGTTTCGATGATGCTATTAGATTTAGACTCTTTCCTTTTTCTTTAAGAGATAAAGCAAAGATGTGGTTAAACTCATTAGCGACTCGGTTCTATTAAAACATGGGCTGAAATGGCACAAAAATTCCTTGCTAAATATTTTCCTCCTTCTAAAACTGCTAAATTAAGAAATGATATTACTTTATTTAGTCAATTTGACGGGGAGACAATATATGAAACTTGGGAAAGATTTAAAGAACTATTAAGAAAATGTCCTCATCATGCTTTACCTGATTGGTTGATTATTCAAACATTTTATAATGGACTAATTGGATCTTTAAAATCAATTATTGATGCTACTGCTGGAGGTTCTTTAATGTCTAAATCATTTGAAGAAGCTTACACTTTAATTGAAGAAATGACTAATAATAATTTTCAATGGCCTTCCGAAAGGATTAACCCTAAAAAGATGGCCAGTATTCAAGATAATGAAGTATTTTCTATCTTAGCTTCACAAGTTGCAGCAATGTCTAAGAAATTAGTTAATTTTGCAATTAATATTTTGCATAATAACTCTGTTAATATTGAAGATTCTCAAACTATTGAAACTTTACAAGTTATTGCAAGTAAAAATAATCCTTATTCAAATTATTATAATCCTGGATGGAAAAATCATCCTAATTTTAACTGGAATAATTCACAACAACAATGGGGTAATAATCAATCTCATCCCATTAGAAATTGGAATAATCAAGTTAATTCAAATTATAAACCTTCTAGATTTAGTAATCAACAGAAAAAGTTCTCAAAAGAAGAATTAATTATTCAAATGAATAATCAATTACAAAATCAAAATACTGTTATTCGTAATATAGAAAATCAAATGGGAAAAATTGCTACTTTAATTAATAAAAGACCTGTAGGAACACTTCCTAGTAATGTTGAAATCAATCCAAAGGAAACTGGAAAAGAACATGAACAAGTTAAAGCTGTGCAACTTAGAAGTGGAAAGGAATTAAAAGAAAGATCGCGTAATGAAATTGAAAAAGAGATCGAGGTCGAAGAGATCGAAAAACCTAAATAAACTCTCTCTCCTAGTCAAGATCGATCGTTATACCCGTTAATGTGGAAGTTGAAAAACCACCACCACCTTTTCCTCAAAGACTTAAAAAGCGTAAACTTGATCATCAATTTTCTAAGTTCTTTGAAATTTTTAAGAAACTTACTATTAACATACCTTTTGTCTGAAGCTTTGGAACAAATGCCAACTTACGCAAAATTTATGAAGGATATTTTAAGCAAAAAATAAAAATTTAAAGCTTTTAAAACTGTTGCATTAAGTGAAGAATGCAGTGCAATAATTCAAAAGAAATTACCTTAAAAGCTTAAGGATCCTGGAAGTTTCACTATACCCTGTCCTATTGGAGAAAAATTTTGCGGAAAAGCTTTATGTGATTTAGGAGCAAGTATTAATCTCATGCCATTTTCTATCTTTCGAAGATTGGATTTGAGAGATATTACTCCCACCACTATAACTCTTCGCTAGTGATAGATCTATCACTTATCCTAAAGGAGTTATAGAGGATCCTCGTTAAAGTGGATAAATTTATCTTCCCCGTAGATTTCATAGTACTTGACATGGAAGAAGATAAAGAGATACCTATTATTTTAGGAAGACCTTTTCTAGCTACCGGACGAGCTATGATTGATGTGCAAAAAGGAGAATTAACCATGAGAGTCAATGATCAAGAAATTAAATTAAATTTTCTTAAATCAATGAAGTACCCTGATAAAGAGAAATGTCATCGAATGGATATAATTGATTATTTAATTGAAAACATTATCAAGAAAAATGTAAAGTTATTTCTGAAGAAAAATTTGAATTTTTAACTGATGAAGAAGAAGTAGTAGAAGAAGAAGAGACTCATTTTATTAAAAATAATTGGGAAACTTTAGACATAACTCAAAATGATATACTTTTACCCTTAATTAAAAAAGCACCTGAACTGGAATTAAAAATGTTACCTTCACATTTAAAATATGCATTTCTTGGAAATTCGTTAACTTTACCATTATTTCTTCTGAACTGAGTAAAGATCAAGAAGAAAAATTACTAGGTGTGTTAAAGAATTATAAGAAAGCTTTTGGGTTGACTATTGCTGATATAAGAGGAATAAGCCCTTCCATTTGCAAGCATAGAATTTTAATGGAAGCAAATTTTAAACCTACTATAGAATCACAAAGAAGATTAAATCCTATCATGAAAGAGGTTGTTAAAAAAGAAATTATTAAGTGGTTAGATGCTGGTATTTTTTATCCTATTTCGGATAGTCAATGGGTAAGTCCTATTCATTGTGTTCCGAAGAAAGGAGGTGTAACTATCATTGTTAATGATAAAAATGAACTTATTCCTATAAGACAAGTTACTGGATGGCAAATTTGTATTGACTATAGGAAATTAAATAAAGCCACTAGAAAGTATCATTTTCCTTTACCTTTCTTGGATCAAATGCTCGATAAATTAGCTTAACACTCATATTTCTATTTTCTGGATGGATATTCTGGTTATCATCAATTACTTATTGCTCCTGAGGACCAAGAAAAGTCAACTTTTACAAGTCCTTATGGAACATTTGCTTTTAGAAGAATGCCTTTTGGTTTATGTAATGCACATGCAACTTTTCAAAGATGTATGATGTCAATATTTTATGATTTGATTGACAAAGGAATTGAAATATTCATGGAGGATTTTTCAGTCTTTGGAACTTCTTTTGAATCTTGTTTGGAAAACATAGCCAAAGTTCTAAAAAAATGCAAAGAAATAAATTTAGTTCTTAACTGGGAAAAATGTCAATTCATGGTCACATAAGGCATTGTACTTGGACACAAAGTATCACGAAAAAGGATGGAAGCAGATCAAGCAAAAGTGAAAATTATTGTTGAATTGCAACCACCTACTATCAGTATCGATGCGAGAAGTTTTCTAGGTCATGCTCGGATTTTATAGAAGATATATAAAGGATTTTTCTAAAATTGCTAAACCTCTTTGTCATTTATTAGAAAAAGATGCACAATGAAATTAATGAAGAATGTATTAATGCTTTTAATATTCTAAAAGAAAAATTAATAACTGCACCTATTATTATTGCACCTGACTGGAATAAATCTTTTGAATTAATGTGTGATGCAAGTGATTTTGCAATTGAGCCGTATTAGGACAAAAATATGAGAAAATTTTCAAAGTTGTATATTATGCTAGTAAAACTCTCACCGAAACATAAAGAAATTACACTACCACCGAGAAAGAGCTTCTAGCTATAAGTATATGCCTTCGATAAATTTAGACCTTCTCTTCTTGGTACTAAATGCATAGCTCATACCGATCATTCTCGCTATTAAATATCTAATATCTAAGAAGGATTCTAAACCTAGACTTATAAGATGGATTTTACTTCTACAAGAATTTGATTTTCAAATAGAAGATAGTAAAAGGAACTGAAAACCAAATTGCCGATCATTTCGTCTAGAATTAAAAATGATATTATTTCGGAAGAAAATATAAATGAGAAATTCCTCGATGAATCTTTATATGTTATTCAAAGATACAAAACACCCCGGTATGCTCGATATTGTTAATTATTTAGTTAGCAATATTTTGCCTTATGACTTGGATAACAAATTTATTAAGAAATTTAAATATGATGCTAAATCTTATATTTGTGAAGAACCTCATTTATTTAAAATTAGTAAAGATTCTATGATTCGAAGATGTGTACCTTATGAGGAAATTTTTGCTATTATTCAAAAATGTCATGATTCTGATTTTGGAGGACACTTTGGCATAGATAAAACTGCATTTAAAATTTAAATTCTGGATTTTATTGGCCTACCTTTTTTAAAGATGTGAGACAATATGTGAAAACATGTGATCGATGTCAAAGGAGGGGAAATATATCTAGGAAAGATGAAATGCCTTTAAACTATATATTGGAAGTTGAAATTTTTGATATATGGGGATTAGACTTTATGGGACCTTTGTTCCATCATCTAGAAAAATTTATATTTTATTAGCAGTTGATTATGTTTCAAAGTGGATTGAAGCTATTGCTTTACCAAACTGTGATTCCAAAAGTGTTTCAAAATTTTTAAAGAAAATGATATTTTCAAGATTAGGAATGCCTAAGATAATTATCACTGATGGTAGAAGTCATTTCAGGAATATAAGAATTCAATCATTACTACAAAAATTTGGAATCAAACATAGAATTGCAACTGATTATCACCCTCAAACTAGTGGAATGACTGAAGTATCAAACAGAGAAATTAAAAGAATTTTAGAAAAGATCGTTAATCCTAAAAGAACCGATTGGGTTGATAGACTTGATTCCGCATTATGGGCTTACAGTAACAACTTATAAGACACCAATCGGAATGTCACCTTGCCGATTAATTTATGGTAAACATTGTCACTTACCTGTAGAACTTGAACATAAAGCTTATTGGGCGATAAAGGAGTTTAATTTTAATTTGAATAATGCAGGAGAAAAATGATTATTGCAACTAAATGAGATGGAAGAAATTAGAAACGAATCGTATGATAATGCAAGAATTTATAAAGAGAAAATGAAGATGTTGCATGATAAGAAAATTTCAGGAAAGATTTTTTAGCCTGGACAAAAAGTATTACTGTTTAATTCTCGTTTAAGACTTTCTCCTAGAAAATTAAGATCTAAATGGATTGGACCTTATTTAGTTGACAAAGTATACCATTATGGAGCTGTGGATATTAAAGATCCCAAAACTGGAAAAATTTTTAAAGTAAATGGATTAAGATTGAAGCCTTATTTGGGAGATATTAAGAAGATTTATAAAGAGGCTTATGAATCGAGTCAACTCGATTAAAGATTTACTTAAGTCGGGCTGACGACGTTAAACCAAGCTCTTTGTGGGAGGCAACCCATAATTATCTTGTGTTTCTGTGTTTTGATGAAAGGTTATGCCTCGATCTTGATTAATTTTATATAACTTTAGAAAAAATTGATGCTCATAAGTCTTGGTTGACTTAAGCTGAAAATTATTTTGAAGTATCTAGAAATTAAAAATAGGATCACTCTATTTTAAATATGAGTAAAAAGGAGATCAAGTTAACCTTCATTATGATAGTTTACAATGTGAGTTATCGAGTCTAAATTACTCTTATCAGTATAATTTACCTATCTTGGAGAACGAAATTTTGAAAATTTGAAGATTAGGTGAAACGGAGTTGAACATAGTTCCGGCACCTAGGCGCCAGAATTTGGCACCTAAGCACCAGAATCAACTATGTGTCAATAGGTCCGGCGCCTAGGCGCCAGATTCGGCGTCTAAGCTCCACGGTTACAGGGACGTGCAAAAACAAAAAATTTTCAGTTTTTCACACGATTTTCCCCTTTAAATAAACCCATCTTCTTCCCTAACCATCAAGAAATCAAAATTACATCCCATACACTTTCTTCTTGAGAGATTTGAGAAATTTTTAAAGAAATGGAAAGGAGAAATCATGGAGAAGAGGCTAGGGACAAGGTCTCAAGGGATCCTCAACCCTAATTCAATGGTTTCATCGCTGTAAGTTTAGAGAAAATTTCTAGTCGTTTGGATAAGGTTGAAGAAGATTTTAAAAGGATTGGAGATTGTCTTCGAAAGATGTTTCATCAAGTTGAACATCTAGAATGGCAAATGAAACTTCAATTTGATCATTTTGCGGCTTATCAAGATGCTCAAGTTGAAATGTATGCGAAGAAAAAGTGGATTGATGAAAAGACGGCTACGGATTTCCCGAGAGCGTTAGTATTCTTTCCAAGTGGAATACACAATTTCCCTTGTGAAGATTAGAATATTCTGGTAATGAGATAGTTATTATGGTTTGTTGAGTCGTTGTATCGATTTAGAAAATCGATTGTGTTTGTTTGTGTATTTGCTTTCATGTTCAATGTGTGTTGTTTTTCCTTTGAAATTGTTATGATTAAGTGTGTATTAGGAACTTGAATCAAATGTAGTACTTATCTGGAATGTATTAAGTCAAAATTGAAGATTTTAAATGGAAATTAGTGAATTTGATTGAAAACCTTATGTTTGATTGGTCAATTTAATATTTAATTTTTATAAAATTTTGAAAAATGTTGTGGAAGTTAGAAACTGAAGCTCTACTCTAATATGAGTAATTGGAAGTTGAATTTATGAATTTTGGTGGAAAATAAATTTTAAAAATTTTTTTTGTAAAAGCCGAGTCTGGTGCCTAGGCGCCAGAATTCGGCGCCTAAGCGCCAGTTCGGCCTGCTACCCTAAAATTACCATTTAAACCCCCAAAAGCCATTTTTGACACCTAAGCTTCATCTTCTTCCCCATTTTCGCGAAAATACATCCTCTAAATCCATTTTGAGGTCAATACATTAAGGATCTGAGCGAGAAACCACTCGATTTCTTCGTCTCAAGGTTAGATCTACACTTTAAACCATTTATTTTCAAATTTCACCATAGATTTCCCTAAGTTTGGCTAAGAACTGAAAATTTGAAAAAATATTCGATTTTTAGTGATTTCTTTGAATTTCTAAACTTATTTTATGTCTTATAAACTTGAAAAGAGTTTAAATCTTTGATTCCTAAATTAGTTCTTTTTTCTTTCACGTTTAGATGGCTCCAAAATCTAAGCGCGGGAAGGGACGAGAAAATTTTGACAGCAGAAAATTTGCAACTGCGGCTGCGCATTTTCACTTCCACGAACTTGCGTCGTCGAGAAAGTTCATCTCGGAACGAAGTTTTTATTATCCTGGGGAGATGATCGAAAACACTATCGTTGCGCACAACTGCCAACGATTTTGTTACTTTACTGCTATTGTTGTGATCCCGGTTGTTCGAGAATTTTATGCAAATTTTCTGGATGCTGAAGATTCTAAAGTCTTTGTCAGAGGTATCGGAGTAGGATTTACTCTAGAAAGAATCAACATATTCTATGGCCTACCACCGACGATTGAGTACTATTATTCTAGATTATCACCATCTGAGGGTGATTTGGATATGATTATTGCCTATTCGATCGACAAGATCGGATCTTGGAAGATCAGGAACGGCAAAAGGGAAAATTTTAAATCTTCCAAGCTGAATGGTGTATCTAAAGCATGGCACTACTTTATTTCTACAAGATTGTTACCTTCCAACCACCTGAGTGAAGTGACTAAAGATCGAGCGATCTTAAATTACCGCATTCGTAGAGAGGAAGCCTATCGATGTCGGGAGCATTATTTATGATTCTCGTGGAGTCTACCGCGAGGTCCAGCACTTCGTTGGATTAGGATTTCCATCTCCGATCTACTCACTATGTGTTAGTAATGGAGTCACCGCCGATATTTCGAGGAGAAGCCGAAGTCTACTAAGCCAATCGGGCGAGAGTGTTAGTATCTATGATCGTCTTCGAGGAAGAGATCAACCGCTCCTTCTAATTCTGCACATACTTCAGGTAGACCTTCTACTTCTAGACCCTCTACTTCTACTGAGCCACCATCAGATTTCTGGGAATCAATGCATGATCAATTTTTAGAGCAACAACAGGATTTATTTCAAACTCACCTGCAGATTGATACTATTGATAGAAAACTAGTATCATTTATCCGATTATACTCGCAGGAAGGGTAATTATGATGCCGAGTATGATGAAGCCCTAGTCAGATTTCTGAAGGGTGAACATGATGTTAGCTTTCCTACTTTTCCTAGTTTCACACCATTTGTAGATCCTAAGGACGTAGAATTTTCCTTTGGTGATGAAGATGTCGATGAGGCGACAGCTAGTGATTAGTAGTAGAGAGATCTTTATGTAGTGCTACTCTGTTGTTAGTTTGTTTTGTTTGGATTGTTTATTAGTTTTATGTTTTATGTGTGTTGTTTAGTTTATGTACTTGTGTGGATGGATTTTGTGGTTAAAACATTTTTAGTATATTATGTTGAGACTGATTTTAGAGTTAATTTATATGTTTGTTTTAGTCTACTATTTAATACTTAGTAATTTTTCTCTGCTTTAATTTTGTTTCAAATTTAGTATAATAAAAAATTAGCCTGCTTACTTTTTTATACATGCTTCAATTTTATCTTAATTATTCATAAAAGCATGTTTAGAAAGTTAATTTTTCTTTTTAAGATTGTTTTTACATACTTATTAAAAATTCTGATGATTTTCTTTCTCTCATACTTTCAAATTATCATAGTATACTAAAACTTAAGTTTGGGGGAAGGGAAAATCCATTCAAAATTAAATTTTATTTGTCCTTAAAGAACTAATATTTTCTTAAAAATAAAAAAACTTTTTTAACATAACTTAAGGAATGAAGAATTTATTTGAAATCACTTTTATTTTTGAAATTATAAACAATTTAGTGAAATTAACCAAAATTTTACTAACTTTGATTGATTTTAAGAATAGAATTATTTAACTTAAAGAAGAATGAGATAAATAATTTTTCTATTCATGGTAGAAATAATAAAATTTTAAAATTATTAAGTAATAAAAAATTATCACTTGAAAAAGAAAAGATTGGAATTCTTTTTGAATTTTTATTTATGTTAGAATAATTAAGTGGAAATGTATAAGTTTTAAAAATATAAGTTAAGGATAGTGAAGTTCAAAACCATTAACAGGCTATCCAGATATAGTAATCCTATATATATATATATATATATATATATATAAAGAGATAGAGAGGAGAAGCTTGAGGAAATGCCTAATCAAAAATCGCTTCACTTCGAATTATCTTATAGGAAGAAAACCAGTTACATATTTTACTAGATTTTTATACATAAATATTTATTTGGAAAAGATTTTTCAAGAAGATCTTTTTCTTGTAAATAATCTATGAAAGCTTAATATAATAGACTTCTATTATTTTTAAAGTGAATGAATAGTTTGAAATCTTATGATTTGGTAGTTAAATATTCTTTAAATTCTTAAAATTAAACCTAGTTAGTGAAATTGGGTTAATAATTTACTAAAGACTTTATAAAATAAAAAATTATAAGGAATCATAAATATTTATCTTTTATTTCCAAAAGTTATATTTTATGTAGTAAAAAGAGTTACTTGAGGACAAGTAACATTTAAGTTTGTGGGATTTTGATCTATAAAAAAATACCTATTTCTTTATGTCTTAATTCTTATCAATTTCTAAGGATATTATGCTTTAATGAAAGGTATTTTTTGTGTTTTTGGATGTAGGTAATGTAAAAAGGTCTAAGAAGGAAAAAGGAGCAAAAAGGAGCAAAAATGGAGCAAAATACCAAAAGTATAAAAAATATGGCCTGGCGTCTAAGCGCTGAACCGGCGCCTAAGCGCCGTACTCGATACGAAAACTATCAAGTTTTTGACAACGTTTGATCAGTTATTTTGACGGAGTGAGCGGTTATTGGACATTCTAGAAGGCTGGCAATTGTTCCTTGATAATAGGACATGTGATACATTGCATTTGGATGCTCCAAAATGGTTTTAATCGCGAAGAGGTGCTAGCCAAAGTGAAGAGGTACGAAGAACTGGACGCGGTGTCCGGCGCCTAGGCGCCTAGGCGTCAGATTCCGGCGCATAGGCGCCAGACTGACCTTCTAGAAGATTCATTGAATGTGGACATGTTTTGAAGAGGTGCCTCAAGGTAACTCTTGAAGCCTATAAATAGAGGTCCATTTCTTCAGAAAATGTGCCCCTCCCATCGTACCCCTTTCTCTTATCTACTTTAGAATCTCTCATCCTTAGAGAGAGAATTAGAGAGAGAAATTTAGGGCCACTTTTGTTTAGTTTAGTGAGTTTATTTTCAAGTTATCGCATCCGGAGTTCATTACAATGTGGAGTCGACAGGAATCGAAGATCTCGTAGATGAAATATTTGAGATAAGTATATTTTAATATTTGATTCAAAGTTTAATTATCATGTTTTGTTATTTATTTTCAATGTGTTCTGAGTAGTTAGTTACTTTCTTACTTCAATTATGAAGAGATAGATAAGATAATATAAAGATTCGATGGAGAATTAAAATTCAAAATATTTTAAAAATATTGTGATGACATTAATACCTGATCTTACTTTACTTTTTATACTGGCCATTTGAATTGTTAAAACCTGTTGAAGAGTTTTTAGACCTTGAAGGAGAAGAACTCTTAACTTGCAAATGTCACATGAATCCTTGGGTAGTCGAAGGCCATGTGCGGGCTATTCATGGTGAAGTGCAAATAAATAGGAAGATAATATTTAAAGGGCGTAGAATTGATAAGTTTTTAGAGTGACTCGACTAAATTCTTATAATTTAATTTATAGACTAGGAAAGGGTCACTAGTAGTGCGGACCATAGCCACCCTTGACATCTGAAGTGTGAGCCTAGATTAACCCATTATACTAACAATACTTCTGGACCTATTCTGTAAATTAGTGAATGTTCTTTGCACCTGGTTCAAAGGGTAAAGAATATGAATGCTTCTATTTGGCACAATACCATAAATCAAATTCTCCAACAAATATTAAATTATCTTAAAAATCTTAGATTTCTTGAAGGAAAGAAAGTTGTTTATTTTATATAGAATTCATTAAATCATTTTCTTATTATTGTTTTCTTTATTGCATATAGTAAATTAATAGTAAATTATAATCAAATTAAAAGATAAAATAAAAATATTTTTACTATTTTATTTCGCTTTCACTTCATAGAAAATTTATTTCTATAAATCTTCCCTGTGGGATCGATACTCGAGGTCTTTGTTTAAAAACCCTATATTACTTGAAACGATACGTATACTTGCGTAGTACCCCTAGTGTGTAAAAATATTTACTAAATTATATAATATTAATTTTATACACTACCTGCTATTTATAAATTAAGTCAAAGTTTTTGGCTATCTTTTGGAAGCAAACATTACTGTGTTAAGCGCGGCTCGGGTCAATGCCCTCTCCCTTGAGGAGTTTGAGGTATATTGATGGAGAGCACCTTATACTTGTATGAGGAGAATTATACTATCTATTTCAACATATGATAATAAAAATGTTATCTTGAAATTGTAAACTCTTACTCTTTTGGTTAAAAAAAGAGAGAAGGTTGTCTTAGGAGCAAAATCCAAAGATAGGTTCAATATTTCTTCCTTAATATTATTCAAGGGTGGGTCTAGCTAACCACATCGCTTTATTCAAGTTAGTTATCTATTCTTAGGATAAATGGCACTTTGAAGCATCATTTACTATTCATGACTCCAAAGTAATCAACACTAAGATGGTTATAAAAGATGTTATAGGAGGTGATTATGTCCATTACTAAGTTTAAGCATATGTTTATAGTATCATTTGTTGGTGAACATAAGCCATACAATAGTTACAAGAACTTTTATGATTTTACTAGGAGCCAAGAGAATTCTTTAGAGTTTTTATAAAGGGAGATGCTCAAAATTAAACAATCATAGACCCATAATTGTATATCCTAGACTAGCTTAAGGTTTAAGGGAATGTCCTTTTCTCTATGCCTAAGTCTAGTAGCGATCTTGAACACTAGTATGGTTGTGGGAAATAGCCAAAAATAATAGTTTGGCTAAAAAAATATAATTGTTTTCTTTGCTCCTCTAAAACATAGTGCTAAGAGCTGCACATATTGAGAAGGATTTTTAGTTATGTTGATTAAGGAGATATAAGTTTTCTTGTTGGTCATATGATAAGGCCAAACTTTTAGAGAAGTTGGCCTCACCCTTTCTAGAACTATGCACATTTCTAGAGTTGTAGACTACAGTTGATGAAAGGTAAAAGTCAATATAATGAGTGTTGAGTTGATCATTAAGCAGAAATGGAATCACAATCCCATATTGATAGTTACCTTTCTAACTTCTTATAAGTCTCAAGAACTAAAGTAGCAAAGCGCATACAAAATAAATAGTTTTCTATAAACTATTCCTAATGCATGTTGAAGCTAATCTATATGATTCAAAGGGGTGTTATATATATATATATATATATATATATATATATATATATATATATATATATATATATATATATATATATATATATATATATATATATAAATTTAAAACCATGAAAGAAACAAAAAAGAAATATGTAATTTCAGAGGAACTTCTTGAGGAGTTGGCTCGTGCTAAGAAGCCAATATAATTATCACAGTAGAGGTAAATGCCATGATACAACGGAAGACACCGATAAAAATAAAATCTCATAATGAGAGCATCCTTGTATGATTTATCCATATAGCTTGGTAGTCCTATTTATTTTAGGTAGGGTTAGACAAGAATCATCTCACAATCAAGCCTTAAGAACCATCAATTGGGAAGGTAAAAGGTAAGGGTTCATCCTATCCTCTTATGACTTGCTAGCCAGACATTTCCTTCACTCTAAAAGGCCTACCTTTCATAAAAAATCCATATAATGGCACCATTATAGTCATCATATTAATAGCGAACTAACAAATATGAAAATTTATTATATTCATAAGATGTTTAATTAATACTTTTTTAAGAAAGTATGTAATAAATTGAAAATAAGATACCTCCACCCAGTCCCAAAATTTGGACTTTTATTTGACTTGTCTATGAAGAGAAAGGAATTTGTTGGACTAATTTCCCTGTTAGTCTCTTGGGTATAAATGAATAAGCAATTCATTGTCATGATAAATTTCATTGTAGTTGATTCATCAATGACCTATAGTTCTATCTTTAGCCGTCAACTCCTTAATACATTTAAGATTCTAGTTTTAACCTATGAAATTATAATCAAGTTTCTTAGAGAATGGAAGGCATTCATATTTAAGGAGACCTATATCAATCCAACACTTCTTACCTTTGAGTTGTGAGTGACGCATAGAAAGTGCTTCTATAGCTCGATACACAAATTGAAAATATCTTGAAGATGAAATAATATTTAAATAAGGTTATTGATATAAAATAAGAATTGAGAAGATTGTTCATAATAATTACTAATTTTGTTGCAAAATAAAAGAGTGAACAAGTTATAGTCGTTTATGAGTATAACAATGTGTTCATGCAGTCGTAACATGAGATTCATAGAGTTGACATTGACATTATCTATCATTAGTCCAACATAAATCAAAGAGCTTGGCCCTTGAAATAAATGATGAAACTAGCCATCATAACCTATGCAACACTAATTTGCCAATAAGTGTAGAAGACTTTGGATATTAGCTACATCAAGGATGACCAATATCTTGATTTAATTAGAAATGTGATAATGATACTAATATCAAATTTAAAATGATATGCATATAGAATTTATCAATTTGTAATCAACCTACTCAAAATATTTTTTAGCTATTGCTATCTATAGATGCACTACTTGACTTCATAATTACCTACTTGATCAAGTGTTTTTTACATTATTTATTTTGTACATTAAATCAAGATGCACCTTACTGATATTGAGAAGACTACCATGATATAAAGAATGTTTTGTACTATTATAATCCGAAGCCATTTGGGCATATGAATGAGGGGCAATGTATCAATAAATGATAAATGTAATATTTAGTGAACTTAAAGGGATAAATATTGGGGTGTATGTTGATGAATTGTTAGTTAATGATAATTCATAAGAACGACATGTAGAAGACCTTTAGGAGATCAAAACATCGAATATTTAAAATATGGTATTAATCCCACTTATGTGAAGTTCTAGTGCTAATTTAGGAAAGTTTTTAAGATACTTACTCACCTCAATGGCATTAAGTAAAACTTTAAAAAGTTGAAATCCATTTTAAATATGCCTTCATTATAATAAAACCAAAAATTTATATAGATTACCTAGTTGAATTACTGTGGTAAGTCAATTTCTCTCCAAATTAAGAGATGAGTGCTAAAAATCTTTTGTCTTTGATGGAAGTGAATCATCAGCCTTCAATAAAAAAATAAACTTCCAACCCTCTCCATCGTAACAATACAGTTAGCAGCTGAGGGAAGACTTGTTGTTGTACTTTGGAGTCAGCTAAGAGGTGATCAACTTCATAAAAATTAGAAAATAGAAGGTAGGTCGAAGAATACTATACTAGCAAAATCATAAGTGAGGCCAAACTCAAGTACAACATTATGCGAAAAAATAAGCCAACCTGATTCTTTTCATGTAAAGTCTGACACCTTTTTACAGCACATGTCATAAACTTTATTGCTAACCATTCAATAAGTTTCATAATCACTAAGATAGAATATTCAAACCAATTAATGAATTCGAAAATGAGTGAGTGAGTTTGGGATCTATTACACACCTCACATCACAATAAATGTAAAAGAAGTGCCTAATTTTTGAGCTAATTTATCTTAATCAAATAAATAAAAAGTAGATACCAACTATGAACAAATGTTGTGGAAACTATACGAAGATGTCGCATATAACAAATAAACATTTGACCTCAAAATAATACTCAGTTTATCAATATAGATCATTATATAATGTTTCATTCATATCACCAATTACCAAGAATCATATCAAGTATAAAGCCTTTATTATTAAACTAGGAGACTGCACTAGTGAGCTCAATTATTCACTTGAACTCTCTGTTGATTATCAATCTAGGACAATATGAGGATAACGTTGGCAAGATGATTAAGTACATCTTCAATCATATATATATATATATATATATATATATATATATATATATATATATATATATATATATATATATATATATATATAACTTTAGGATATAAAACGGTTCTATAGAAGAAAATCAACTCATTAATCTATTATCAAACTAAATCACTCATAGAAGTCATATTCAAAGGTTTATTTACTCATAACATAAATAATATTAACAAATAGAGATCAAATCATGTGAAAATCGGTTGGCTAAACCCAACATTGTTTTCTGAGAAATTTTAGTGGTGATTGTCAGTTTGAAGGATCTCATAATGTTCAAAACTAGGTTGACCAATAATTGCTCCCTTATAAAAAATTGTTATAATGAGCTTCTACCACATTATATCTCTTATGTGTCAAAATGGGCGACATCAGTTAATACTAAATGAAGAACATCCAAGTGAGTGTGAAAATCACTCAGGATGAAACCGGTTGGCTAATTTCATTCATTAATAAGTTAGTTTTTTGCAAAACTTAAGAATTATTCAAAATATAGATTATGTGAATAGTGTAAGATGGTGACACCAATACCATCTCATGAATAATAGTATGTTATAAGTACTTGGTCATATATTACTAATTAATGGAATGGATCTTGTATGTCTATTTAATCTTTCTAAAGGTAAGAGATAGTTGATTATAGTGGTCATTGACTATCTTCTTAAGTTCATCAATGCAAAGGCTCTAGAAAAAAATTTAATGAAGGTTACACACAAATTTGTCGTAACTGACCCCTTTATAGATAAGAGTCGCCCATGGTGATAATGATGAATAATTAAACTCAATTAGCCAACAAAAGATTAAATAAATTAAACAAAGCTAATGAATTCACCAATAATTCACCTTAGTTCATCATCTAAATATGTATGGCCAAGTAGAAGTGGCAAATAAACACATCATAAACCTAGTTTGAAATAAAGTTAAAGGTTTCGAAGGGAAGTGAGTTGTGCAACCATCTATCATATAAACCCTCAAACCAGAATCCTCAAATACATTACCACGAGATGGTTACCATTTAATACAACTTACATAATAATTGAGTAGTCATTGAAACAAATTTAAAAGAAATTGAGCTTTAAATGTTGCATATTTTTAACGATGAAGGTATGCATACTACACCCAATCTATTGAAAGTGTTGAAAAGTAAACTGTCCATGAAACAAGAAGAAACGAGAATGAAAATGGTGATTTAATGTAATTCATGAGAGAGAGAAATATTTTTAACCTGATTATGTGGTATTGAATAATGCAAACCTTAGGTATTGTAGGCATGATGTTATGGAACTAGGAAAAATTGGATTGACCTCACTTAATCCAAGAAAGAGCTAGGTATGAGCATATAGATTAAGGATGTATATTAAAGTGGAAGTTACTATGTCTTGAAATGATGATTATATTAAGCTTTTCTATCATTAAACTTAGTTTTTTTTATTTAGCATTTATTTTTTAAGCTTATGGAACATCTTACGGTGATGAATGAGTCCTTGCAATCAAACATTTTGTAACTAAAAGTAATGAGTAAGTTATGTATTTGTAGTCTTCACTAGAGTATTTTTTCATTGTTATTTAGCAAGGATATGGATAAAATTTAGGATATCATTGGATTTCTACTATTATGGAGAATGTTATAAGCACTCGGGCCAAACCTTTTAAGAATAGCTCAAAATAGAACAATGGAAAACTTACAAGAGAGATGGAGGCCTCAAAAAAAGAGAACTAATCATAACACAGTAAATCCACCCTCACTATCTATCCCTCAAAATTTAATTCAGCACACTAATATCTAAGTTCATTGATAAAGGTTTTTTTTAAGTATAATATTGCTTATATTAAGCATGCCCCTTTTATAAGAGAATCTCAGAAGATGATCGAAGAAGATTACAAATCATTGATGATTTTAAGTGATGAAAAATCTTAGAGGGCCTATAGTGAAACCACACCCTTAATAGATATGCTAATTTCAACTTTTAGCTACCTCAGACAACTTGATATCATACAGAAGCAAGAAACTCAAGGTAAATAATGCAAGACACAACACACTCACTTGAAATCAAATAGGAAACAACCATGAAGCAAATTCTTTAGACAATTCAATCAAGAATAATCTTAGGCATGATATAAAAGCTTTAACTTTTATTATATTTAATTTGCAAGTACAATATAATTATTTTTGCAAGAAGCCTAGTTATAGTGCTAAGTAGCAATGTTGAACGTAATTGACCTATTTCTTTCTAAAGCATGATTATATAGGTTGGATAGAGATAACTAGACACAACATGCAAGGGTGGGTTAATATTAAAATTTTGTTGGAGAAATTCCTTGAAAACCTATATAAGCATTAGAATAAATGTCTTTAACTAGCATTCATGCTTATATTTAGCTTTAACGCTATCCAGAAGCATGAATATCACATTGTTACGAGGGAACTCCTTATTTGTTTGAAAAAAAGTTTCATACTTACCTTCAGACAACAACAAACAAAGAATTCATCTTTTTTGGTAACTGTTAAAAAAAACTCTAGGATTGTTGTTCTTAACATAAACTTTTAATAAGCAAGATCACATGCTATACTCATTTGGGACATTGTCGGCACATTTTTCTACTTTAATTTAATTTAAGTATATATAATTTTAAATAATTTGGGAAGTAGAGTTTTATTTGAAAATACGAGATCAAATGGATCCCATATCCTTAATAGTTTAAATAAATGAATCATACATTGTAAGTCATGCACCTATCCCTAGGGATAAACACATTACCTGACATTGAGACTCGATTAAATAAACTGAGAGGTAGGGGACGTCACGGATTCAGAGGAGAACCCTGGTGACTTTCCAGACTATCATATTGTATGGCTTTACTTTTGGAAATGATATTAGATATTTAATCTTGCCAATTTTATTATTTAGGGCTTATATCTACATAATATCGATTATGCAAATAGCCTAGAAGATAAGAGGATTTATGTCATACCAAACGACAACCTTGGAATCCTAAGACAAGTTAGGGCTTATATTGCATGAGGCGCAAAGGCCTCAAGAGATAAAGTGAGGGTTTATGTTGCACTAGACAGACTACCTCGAAGTCTTGTGGCTTGTTGTTTATTTATAGAAAAGAAGATTGATGTTGTAGATCTATTTTGCAGTTGAAGATGGTCGTGTTGCCACTATATATGCTCCAAGCTCCTCGTTGCAGCAGGTTCAAGTTTCGAAGTGTAAATTTCAAGGGGTTTAAAAAAGGTCAAGGTGTTAAGTTTTGTTGTTGTTGTTTAAGTGTATTACTAAATGGAGAAGTTTAAGTTGATTAAGCGATACCGGTTAAGATTCCACGATTCCCTCCTTTTGAGACCACCATTTTTTTTGGATTCACTTAGTTTAAATGAATTTACTAAACTCAAATAAATTAATTCCATAAGTTCATCTAGAGTGGAGAAATCTCTCTAGTAGCCGTTGGTTGTCTCCTCCAAGGGATTCCCGATCATCCAAAGAGGTTGTGTTAAATTTAGTTCATATTTTTGTTTTGTTTTGAAAATGTAGTTAGTTTTGAAATTGTGGTTGTTTTTAGTTCTAGTTTTATGGCTATCCTAAAAGTTTTATTTTTGACATGCAGGGTTTCGTAAACAGAAGGTGTAGTACAGTAAATGCGTCAAAAGTACGGTAAAGTAAAGTGTTGAAAACTGTAAAAGCGTACCACTCATCTTCTCGCACTCCAGCTGAAAGATTAGCATTTTTCGTAGTATATGTATATATATATATATATATATATATATATATATATATATATATATATATATATATATATATATAATCTTGTGGGGAAGTAAAATTTGCATGAAAGAAAAGTGGTGAATACAGGTTTAAAGTGTGCCTACCAAATCTTATGTCATAACTTGGTGAGTCTCTATTTATTGATTTATGAGGATGGTTGCCTTAAGCAAAACATAATAAGTTTAATTTTTCTCCATACTATCCAAATGACTATAAAAGCATTCAGGGTGTGACCCCAAACAACTTTTAGGAGTCTATTAAATCATCTCGAGTTCTCATGAACATATTATGTTGCTTAATGATTCAACCTCACCATACCCTCATGTTCAGTGAGCTTTGATGTTTTAATTATTCCAATGAGTGGGGTAACCATCATTTGACATTTCATTTATAAATTATGTGGGTGAAGGCCCTTAGAAGCAATTCAGCTCATTAAGAAACTTAACCGGTTTTAGTTTGAAGTCGGGCTTGTAGCGTTTCAAAGTGTTTAACATTGATTATATTTCATTTTCTAAACCTCATTAATCAAATCTTAATTAAGCCTAGTACATTACTAAGCCCTTAAGACTTAATGGGTAGATTTGCAATTTTAGAAAAATAATTTTAGTAATTTGATATTAATCCTTATTGAAACACTGAATTAGCATTTCATCATTGATTAGGGGTTCCAAATTGGTGAATTATTATCTTCCAAAAATTAGACGCCTCATAATAAATATATAATGTCCAATCATAATAAATAGAAAATTACAATTTTAATTTAATTTAATTTTAATATGAATCATTTAATTTAATTAACGTCCAAATCATAATAAATAAGAAAATTACAATTTTACCCTTATGGTAGGAAAGGTGAGATTGGTTTCCCTCATATTTCAATCATCAAACATATACATTTGTGATCATTAATTACTCATTTACCTCTTAATTAAACCTATACATTAATTAAGACTTAAATTCTTGAAATTACCATTTTGTTTCTTTAAGGCCTTTCACCTCATAATTTATAAAATTTAACTCAAATGACTTTAAAATTTTTATGTTACCCCACTCTTAGGTCAATTAAAACATCAGAGGAAAAAATGTGATGTTTCTGAATTTAATTTAATTTTTAATGCAAAAATAGGGATTTTCAATCTTAATTCAATAACTTGGTGAAAATAAAAAATCTGTCCTTAAGAAAATTAATGGAGGTTTATCTAAATTAGAGAATCACCTCGACCAATTTTCATAATTTTTTGAGTTTTAAATTAATAATTAGAAGTATTTTTCTATTTTGAATATTAATTAATATAAAATATTATTTAAATGAAAAATTAAGTTTTATATATTTTTTAATTCTATCTGAGTTCAAAGAACTCGGAAAATAATTTTTCATATTTTTTATTTATATTTTAATTATTAGAATTATATTAGTGCAAAATTAAGGAAAATTCGTTTTAAACACTTAAAAATTAATATCTTCACTTAGAAAATTAGAAAAATTATTTTAATTGGTCCCAAGTGATCAGGAAGCCAAATATGACATTTTGGTGTATTTTTGTAATTTAGTGATTTTTATGATTTTTAATTAATTTTTAATTATTCAAATATTTAAAATAGCTTAAAAATGAAATATTTATTTTAATTCCAATTTTATTTTTCATAGGTCCCTCTCATCACAGGGAACTTCCAAAATAAATTTCATGATTTTTTGACTTATAGTTTAATTGTTATAATTATGTTAATTTTAAAAATGTCATTTTACTTGAAAAATCAATTTTAGTGATCAAATTAACTCCAATTATCTTCAAATTTTTATGGGGAGCTCCCCCAATCATTATTTACAATATGGAATGATTTTTGTGTTTTTTATATTTACATTTTAATTATTTAATTTTTCTTTCATTTTAATGAGGTAATTACTTAAAGTGACATTTTTAATAGTAAAATCCATTTTATATTTTTTCTAGGGTTCTCTAACCCCATTGAATCTATCAAAGCCATTTCTATAATTTTCTGATTTATATTATAATTTTGATAATTATTTTAATCAAAAGGTGTGACTTAACATTGATAATTAGGATTTGTCATGTTAGGGTTATTTTTTTTTTAGGATTTTTCTACACCAAGTTATGCATTTCTAAAGTTTATGTATTTATTTTAATTAAATTAAAAAAAAACTATTTCTCTATCTATTCACTTAGGTGCCGAGTCGACCTCATCGTCTCCGAAGCCTAAGTTGTTTTGCACCTAACGAGTCTAAGTTTTGGACGTGGTGGCATGTAAATATGTGAAAAAAGTAAATACATAAGATCTAATTAATAGCCAAATAAACATACAAAATTTAAGTGGTGTGAATGTAAGCTATCAAAGTTTAGGTGTCAAACACAAAGATTCATAAGATTTGATTTTTGTACATGTAACTATGAACGTTTATATATCAAACATGTAAATACATAATATTTGAGCGGCGTCGACATAAACTCTCAAATTTTAGGTGTTAGATGTGTAAATATAAAAATTAAGTAACATCGATGTAGAACTCTCTCTCTCTCTCTCTTTCAAAATGTATAAGACATGTAATCACATAGGACCGAGTGGTATATGTGTAAAAACATGAAATTACATCACATGTGTGTGGATATAAAAGTATAGGTGGTAGGAGTGTAAATACACAAAATTTGGGTGAAATTCATGAAAAATACATAAAAATGTGGCATGCAACTAAATCTCCCCTTTTTTTATTTTTAGTTGTTTTCTTGTAAAAAAAAATGTTATGTCAAAAGTAATTGTGCGGCATGAATGCAAATCTGCCCCTTTTTAAATTTGAAAAATTTTAGGTGTTAGAAATGTAAATATATAGAAATTAGGTGGTATGCATGTAAAAAATAAGAGAAAAAAAAAGTAAGAGGAGAGAGAGACTCACCCTACGGTTTGGATGAGTGGTTTGCACGGGGAAGTTTGTGTTAGGGGCTGCTCGGTTAAGGGAGGAAGGAGAGTTGAGTTGTGCGTTTTTTAGAGGAATTGTGAGGTGGTGAGTGGAATGAAGGAGCCGTTTGGTTGGGGGAGCTGTTCACGAGCTTTGGTGAAGGCATGGAGTGGGGCTGCCTTGTCACCGTTTTTGAGATAACTAAATGAAGAGTGGAGAGTTTTTTTTGGAGGCTTAAGGGTTGAAGAAGAACAAGGAGTGTGTGAGCTTATGGTTTTGAGAGTGGAATCATAGAGAGAAAAAATAGGTTGGAGAGAATGTAAAATATTTGAGAGAGAGGGAGAGGAGAGAGGAAGTAACGGTTAGGGAAAAAAACCATAAAGTTTATGTCTCTCTCCTTTTAACCATGAGCTTCCTTTTTTTTTCTTTCTTTCTTTAATTTTTTTATATATAAAACGTGAATTATATATATATATATATATATATATATATATATATATATATATATATATATATATATATATATATATATATATATATATATATATATTGTCATTTTGTGTCATTTCCTTTATCTATTTATTTCTATTATTATATTTTTTTGTCATTTTGTGTCATGTGAGATTTGGTTCATATTTTTATTTTGTTATATTTTATTTTCTTTTTTTAGCATTTAGTGACATGTGAGTTTTGACTTGACTTGGAGGGAAGTGGACTTGGCTCACTTTTGTGCACTTTTGGTCCATATCATGAAAATGAGTTGTACTCACTTGTCATGAAAATTGGGCTTCGTGGGGGCTTGGGTGGTGATGTCTTAATCATGATGATTTGAGTTTAGCTTAGGTTAGAGTGAGCCATGGAAGTGATTAAATGCTTTTTAGAGGATCTTAAAAGAAAGTCATTCTTTTACCACTTAAGGAGTGGTGACATGGCATGACACATATGACTTGCATATGGCTTCGAGGTGGTTTTATGGCTTGTATTTGGCTTGGCTAAGTTCCATAAAAAAAGATTTTTGAAATTTTGGGTAATTTTGATGGGTTTTGTTATGAAGCTTGTTTTAGGAAAAATTTGATCATGGATGATGTGGCATAAAGTTTAATTTAATTAAATGGATGATGAAGAGAGATCATGTCTTGTGTTCTCAATTTTGGACTTTTAAAATGATGTACTATTGGATGGGCTTTTTAAAATTAGGAATGATGGGCTTTTAAAATCATTTAGGGAAGGCTTTTAAAGTGGGCTTTTAAATTATTCATGAAGGGTTGAATTTGAGAATATGTCATGATGAATTTTATAAATAAAGATAAAGGGTTTGGATAATTTGGAGATTATGATGAAATGGGGTAAATTTAGGAAATTTTAGGGATTTTGGTAATTTTAGAGAAGTTAGGTAATTTGGGAAGGTTTAAAATATTTTTTGGTGGAGAATTGGGCATTTGGGCTATTTTGGAGGAATTTGAACAATTTTGGAGATTTTAGGGTTGCAGTGGTGTTTTGGTAATTTTGGAGAAAGAATACCAAAGTTCAGTTTTTTTTGAATTGATTGGGTAAGGTGATCATACAAGCCATGAGGCCTTTCTCAAAGCCATAAGATCCATGGGAGAGCTCGTTTCAGATCCTCGACATGTTGGTCCTAACCATTTTAACCAAAGGCTAAGGGCTTAGGACCACGCACATGAGTTTCCAAATGGAACTAGGAGATAGCTCAAGCGTAAGTGATTCTAAAATTTGGGGTTGTGGACTTTATGGGTTTAAATGTGCGTATGGGTGAGAGCAAGACCATGCCACCCAGAGTCATCCTAAGGCTCATTGATCCTATGGGAACTCATCTTTGAATCTCCACATGAGGGCGATCATGTGCCTAATAATGACTAATGAAAGCTTGTCCAAGATAATATTCATAAAGAAGTATCTCAACTAAATAGTTGTACTAATTTATGAAAAGATTAATCTATACTAATAAATTGACCTTATCTAAGCTTAAAATTTCTTCTTCTTTCTCTTGGATAGATTCTTCTTGGTCAGATCATTCTCAATAATACATTACACATTTACTTTCTTGGGAACAAGTTCATAATATTTGTAAAAGCTTTAGAAATTTACTTATATTTTTAGCTATCAATGAGCTCGTACATCATTGACTTGATGGCCATATCTACCATTTTCTTCCTCAACATGATGTTTTCCATAGCAACTAATGGATTTTTCTCTACTCTTTTCTTTGTTTGGCGGCCTCATCTTACATTGATGGTTTAGCCTCCTCCTTTTATAGACATAATAAAGAATGCATCCCTAAGTTTATTATGAACTCATCTAAAAGACTAACCCAATAAAAGGTATAGAGTAAAGATAAAGAAATGATTACATTTCCAACATGGAAAGCTTTTCTCATAATATCACAAATCCCACTTTCCAAGAATGTAAATTGGTAACACGTTAAGAAAAGTTATGCTTCAAATTTGAATTAGAAGAATCACTGTTGGCTCACCATAGTACTCAACTCTCTACAACAACCAAATCTATGCCATTCTCGCTCTTTAAAGTTTGTCACCATAAAAATGAACAATTAAATAAATAATATTGAGTAAGAGCACTAACAAATGGAGAACTCGGTGTACCACTTTAATTAAAATTTAATAGCTAAGCTACAAATAAAGTCTATTACAAACAAGCAAAAGTTCTCTCAATCTGCTTGAACCTTAATAAAGACTTCACATGTAACTCATCACATTCTTTGAAGTCTCATATCTCTTTTTCTCTACTGAAGTAAGAATCATCACAAGTTTTTCGAAGGATATGTTTGGGGTCAATTTGTGATTGGCCAACTGCTCTCACATGAGGCATAACAATGCCTACTCATCCATTCATGGTTTATCTCTCAAGGCTAGCTAGTTTAATCCCAATTCTTGGGAAATGGTTGAAGTCATTCTTATACTCATTAATGCAAATGGAATAGGAAGTTAAGAAACACATATACCGAGTAATCCACATCTTTCTTATATATAATATCAGGGTGAAGTCACCCACTATGGGTTACACCACAATGTGACCATAAAATTTATAGTGGCTAATTAAATCTTAATTGAGTGGAACTCATAGCCTCATCAAAAATTGATTATGATAAAAGATGAGTTCATTCTAATAGATAGTGTTAAGGAACACAACTTTCTTTGTTGTGTAGAGCGGTATAGATGAGTCAAACACAAACGTGCATTTTGAAAAATTCCCCTCCTCATCGAACACCTTAAAGTGGCTTGAGTGGTAGCTTTCATTGATAATAAAAGAAGAAGAAAAATGAGAGCCAAGGAATTAGAAAGCATTGGAATTTTCACAAGAAACAAAAGAGTTTCTAACATAAAAATACATCGTTATATAGGAGGGATAATAATCAGCATATGGGTAAATATATATATAAAAAATTGATATTTTCTTATTATTGTAACAAAATTATGAAGAATAATTGAAGTCATCAAATCATAATCATAGTTAAAGAAATAATAAAACTTTTTCTTTGTTCAGTATATGTTTCCATCATTAAAGAATAAAATAAGACAAACAAACTGCCTACAACACTAGCGGTGGTCACTCTGATTTACATAAAATAAATAAAAATGTCAAAACATAGATTTGATATAGCTTCCAAGAGAATCTGACCAGCTCAAATTAGTCACTGCAACACAAACTCACCAACTCTTTGAATTGGATAAATTTGTTGGGGTTTAATGTTTTTTGGAGAGTAAAGAGCCTTTCATTCAATTCAAATACCTCCATCTTCAGCTCATCATAGTCATCCTTAAATTTAGCAATGACACACATCAATATAGCCAGCTATATAAGGACTTTGATGTTGTCTATCATAATAAACATACTCAAATTGTTCTATCTTGAGGCGAGCTTCTTTATTATTCTCTACTCATCACATAAACCCATTTGCAATAACCTAACTGTGAAATATGAGGGAGTTCCTATAAATCTCATAAGGAAGACATCAGCAAGGTAAATAATTAATAAGGCATTACTCAATTTCATGAAATATTTAGAATATACACATAATGACATGCATTTAGTTAACAAATTATCTTACACAATGGTAGGAGAAGCCTCTTCAATAGATGCAGGAGTAACTTCTTTAAGCTCTCATTATTCATCTTCTTACATGGATGGATCAATTCGCCCATCTAAAAAGGTGAATGCCTCATTTAATTTATGCTCGCCCACTTTATCAATTTAGTCGCGTTGTTATAAAGCTTGATCATTTCTTATAAACTTACTGAAGATGAAATGGACAGTAAGAATAACTTAATATTATTATAATTCTTAATGGTCATTTCTATAAATTTCGTAAAATGTTCTTATATCTTCTGTCTTGCACTTAATATTTTTAATGCATAGATAGATTGTACATTTATTTTCACCTTAACCAAAGATGAATTCAGTGTCATTAGCTTTTTAACATCAATTATGGCCTCCAACAAGAGAGCTGCCACATTAGTCAACAAACAAATAGATGGAACATCAACTGAGTTTGCCTCCTATGGAACTATTATAGATTTCTTTGTTACAACGTCTTTTTTTTTCATAAATCTGCCTTCCCTCTTTCATTTTATAAGCATGTTTATCATTTAGGTTGTTAGAAAGGTCATCTGGCCTTCTGAGATTATCTCCATCCATCCCAGTATGGAATTGAAGCATAAAAAAATATATAATCCTAAGGAAAAAAGAAAAGATTCTATGAATAGGGATGATCCAACATGCACCTCCTCACTCTTCTATATATATATATATATATATACATATATACATACAGTAAATATATATAAATATATACCCTAACTTCAAGGGAGTTATTAATTATTTTAAAAATTTCGGATAAAAAAGAAAAGATTCTATGAATAGGGATGATCCAACATGCACCTCTTCACTCTTCTATATATATATACATATATACATACATATAAATGTAAATATATATAAATATATACCCTAACCTCGAGGGAGTTATTAATTATTTTAAAAATTTCAGATAACTTTGTGGAGATTAGTCTTCTCTTATATATTTCATAACAATCAGTGTCAATGAAGTTAAATGTGCATAGCCAAAGGTCCTTCAATAAAGTTCAAGCTGCGAAGCTAGATAACTCATTGAAATTGTTAGACTCCTCGACTAATTTAATTCAACTAAGCAACTCGATGAGGGAATCCTACTAGATAGCTAGCTTTATGTCGATGATTGCATGGATGCATGATTGGCTTGACTCTGGAATTCGTTTTGGAGATCAACTAGCCATGAAGCTCAACTAACCTCTCGACTTAGCTAACTATCTAAACTCTCCCACGTTATAAGCCCTTTCAAGAAGCTCAACTCGCTCCACTATTCTGCTGAATGACAATAACGCTACCAAAAGAGAAAAGCAAAGGAAAAGAGAGACAATTTTAATACAAGGCATTGTCTAAATACTATTAATTATAATGCCCACGGGAAAAGACAAAAAATTAAGAAAAAAATGGGAAAGAAACTTCGAAGAAAAAGAAATAACAAGATCGGTGCTGTGCAGCCAACTCATGCAAGGAGACAACCGAAGCTCTACATCACATTCATATACATGGTCCCCAGCTTCCACCCAAACTAACTCCAAGCAAGCTCCGTTATTATATGACGGCCAAACGAAGAAAATCTATGGGGCGAAATAGAGAGAGAGATTGAAATGATTGAAGAAGAAAATCAAGGTGGGGTCTGAAGAATCTTATTTGTCTTGGCAAACCAACGTGTGCATGCCTCGACTTAATGGTGTAAGAATAGCCGTTCTTTATATTACGTATGATAAAAATATTATTTGGAGGCATTATTTAACTGTGAACTGGCAGTTGATGCATTGAGAACAATGAGCAAAACCAATAGACGATCCTTCTCCGAAGCTTCATATTATGGCAGTTTCTCTGCTTCATCACTGCATCTTCTGCAATGCAAAAAGGCATGCAGACCAAGCGGCAAAAGATATGAATATGCATGGCGTTTGTTATTTACTCCATAAGATACTCTATTTTATTTTACTTTTTTATATTTTATGGGTTCACATTTCCAATCGCACGTCCAATTCTTATGTATTTACAAATCAACCAGCTAAATTTTCATATCTAAATTACATGGCACTCAAATACTAAAAATCACATGAAACAATAACAGTGCCACTTATCTTTTAGAAGTAATATACAATCATTAGTAGGTTTATAATACTAAAATGTTATAAAGATAGGAAAAGATTTTAGGTCTTAGATATGTAAGTACACAAGAATGTTGTGTTATGCATGTAAAATTTCAAAAAATTTATCTATTTAAATTAAAAAGTGTTGTGCATTTCATGTCAATGAAAATATATGTTTAATCACTACACACACAAAAAAATTTATACAGTTGAGAAGTGAAGCATATTTTTCTTCTTCTGCAGAAATGCTCGTAAGGTTACTTCCTGTGATGTTCCTCTCCAGGAACAAAGGCATGTGCTTTGTGATAAGGCCAACTACTCAATGTTCTTCCAGCTGACTCTGGCGTTTCAATGTGGGCGTGAGCCATGTTATATTCTTTGTACGTAAATTAATTTGATCTACTGTTTGATATATTATTTTTTTATAATTTTTCTTAATGTTTTGGTTCTATCCAATTGTGTGTGTGTGTGTAGATCGATCTCAAGTTTGTTCTTTTAAATTTCAAACATTTTTGGATGACATGACAACGTTGCTAGCACATAGAATAAAAAAGAAAATATGAGATAGCAAGTAGAAATTTAGTGTTGCATCAATTGTCATAGTTATTTTCCTTTAGTATCGGGACTTGGAAGGAAACCATGCCACCATTTGCCATTGCTCTATAAAGGAATCTTTAGGCTCTGATACCACTTTGTTAGAATGAAGAAACTTTTAGGATTTGACAAAGTTTAAAATTTGTGGAAGAAGCTACACTTCTATTTATCACATTTTCTTAGCTTAATACAAACTCAAAAGACTCAACCACTATTTATACTAATGGCACCTCCTAAATTAATGGTTAGGATTGTGCCACTACAATTCTAATCTAATGGTTACAAATGAATCTTTAGAATTATCTTCATAATTCCATACCTACTACACATTCTACACAACTCTATAGATTACTCTAGAATAAACTTCTAGATGAGACTTTTCTAGAACATGCTTTCTGAAATTAGGCTCTTATTGAGCTTTATTTATACAACTAAAACCCTAAAAACTAGAAATTAAGTTTATATTTCAACAAAAAGCTTAAGACTAAGGGAAGGAGAACTTGAGAGAGAGAGAGAGAGAGTGAGAGTGAGAGAGAGAGAGAGAGAGAGAGATATGCCCATTTGTGAGTGAATCAGGGTGGTCACTGGGCTCGACGAGTACTTTAATTCCACAAAGCACCATGTTACACGTGGGGGAGCCCAATCGCCTCTTCTGTATGAAAGGACCCTCATATATATATATATATATATATATATATATATATATATATATATATATATATATATATATATATATATATATAAAAGATAGGAGGGTCAAAAAGTAATTAAAATATTACTCTTGCCTTTTAAATAGTGGTCTTGAATATTTTAATCTTTTATATTGATATGTTTTACTAATAAATCCTCCGTCAGAGTTATCCGTCAGGGGGGAAGTCCTCTTCTAATTCTGGTTGGCCAAAGGAAAGAGTTTAGTTGGTTGAATGAAGTGAGGTGACCGAGAGAGAGAAAGAGAGTTTTCTCAGTCAACTACAATGAGGTGGCCGACTACTATATTGTTTCGAGATCCATGTAAATTATTTTTGAGTATACATATCAAGTTTCTCATTTTTTATGTTCCTTGATAGTGACATCGGCGATAAGGATAAGAAAATTTATAAATAAAAAAATCTTAAGCATGTAATTTACTAATGGTACTTCATGCTTGGCATTTTTCACGCTCACTTCTGTTACTTCGTCATCACATGCGAGAGTTCTAAAGTTACTACCCGTGGGGGAAGTCTTAAGTTGCTTACTGCAGAGGTGAATATTTGAGTTGTACCCCCCCATCGAGTTTGTCACTACCGGGTGTTAATTTTATGGTTTTGGCGCATGACAATCGTTGTTGCACCTCCAGCGGAGCTTGTCACTGTCGGGTGTCGATACATCCTAAAGTCCTCTGGCAATAGTTAAACACCCCTCGCGAAGCTTGCCGCTGCTAGGTGCTAGCTTTGAAATTTGGGCGCAGGACAATCATTTATGCATCCCTCACAGAGCTTGTCGATGTCGGCTGCTGATACATCCCATAGATCTCCAGCGATTGTTAGACACCCCTCGGGTGCTAACTTTGAAAATGGGCATAGGAAGATCTTTTACGCACCCCTCTGGGAGGATGTTGCTGTCGGGTGCCAATACGTCCCTTAGTCCTCTGGTGATTAGTAGACCCTTCCCAAAGCTTATCACTGTCAGGAACATTGTAATTCGGCGCAGGACGATAGTTTACGTAGCACTCATGGAGCTTGTCGCCGTTGGGAGTTGATACATTTCATAGGCATATATTACTGATCGGACAATCATGGCGTTGTTGTCGGTGTCTTTTTGTCTTGTTGGTGTCTTTTTGTCTTTTTGGCATCGTTGTCGTTGTCGGTGTCTTTTTGTCGCAACTGAAAATCAAATTGCTGATCATTTGTCGAGACTAGAATATAATGAATTATGTGACACCGACAAAGAAATAATAGACAGTTTCCCTGATGAATAACTTTATAACATTAATGAGTGAAAATTACATTGGTATGCTGATATAATAAATTATTTAGTAAGCAATATTTTGCCACCCATGCTAACATTGCAGTAGCAAAGAAAACTTGTTCATGATTCAAAATCATATTTTTGGGATGAACCATATAAACAATGTAATGACCTCATTATTAGGAGATGTGTGCCTTATGAAGAAACTGAACAGATCATTCAGAAATGTCATGATTCTGATTTTGGAGGACATTTTGGGATTGATAAAACTGCATAAAAATTTTACAGGCTGGATTTTATTGGCCTACTCTTGTTAGAGATGTTTACAGATATATCAAAACATGTGATAGATGCCAACGAGTAGGTAATATATCTAGAAGAAATGAAATGCCTTTGAATTTCATATTAGAAGTTGAGATTTTTTGATGTTTGGGGATTAGATTTTATGGGACCATTTATTCCTTCTTTTGGGAACTTATATATTTTGATTGTGGTTGATTATGTATCAAAGTCGATTGAAGCGCAAGCTTTACCTCGTTGTGATGCTAAAAGTGTTTCAAAATTCTTAAAGAAAAATATTTTCATAAGATACAGAATACTGAAAGTGATTACCACTGACGGAGGATCCCATTTTAGGAATAAATATATTCAAAGATTGGCAGAAAAGTTTAGTATTGTTCATAAATTCTCTACTGCCTATCATCCTCAAACTAGTGGTTTAGCTGAAGTTTCTAATCGTGAGATCAAATAAATTTTAGAAAAGACTGTATATCCTAATAAAGTAGATTGCTCTGGAAGACTGGATACTGCATTATGGGCATACAGGACTGCTTATAAAACTCTTATTGGTATGACTCCTTACAGGCTTATATATGGAAAAACTTGTCACTTACCAGTAGAATTGGAGCATAAAGCATTTTGGACGATTACAAAATTCAATTATAATTTGAAAAAATACTGGTGAGAAGAGAATGCTGCAATTGAATGAATTAAAAGAATTAAGAAATGAATCTTACAATAACAACAAAATTTATAAGGAAAAACTGAAGTTAAGACAAGATCGAAAGATTAACCGAAAGAACTTCAAACCAGGGCAAGAAATTTTGCTCTATAATACAAGGATGAAATTATTTACTGGGAAATTGAAGTCTAGTTGGTTAGAACCCTTTATTGTGACTCAAGTTTATACTTACGGAGCAGTTGAAATTGAAGATCCTAACACTGAGAATAAATTTAAAGTAAATGGACATAAATTAAAATCATATTTTGAAGGTAAAATACCAAATTTTTAAGAGGTTTTAATGATCAGTCAACTTGAATAACACTTGAATAGATCGGGCTGACGACGTTAAACCAAGTGCTTTATGGGAGGCAACCCATAGTTATCTTTAATAGTTATGTGTTTGTTTGAAATTATTGTTAATTTGTAGTAATAGTAAGTTCTACTACTTATATTTACCCTTTGATATTCATAGAATTTGAATCCAAAGAGAAAATTTGGAACATATTGGACCACGACGTTTTTATGCAAATTTTTGTCTAGGTCGCCGAGGGCACGCTCGACGCCGCCGACGGCGGGTTTTTCTCGAGACCTCTGGTGTTTAATTGCATAAAGCTCGCCGACAGTGCCTTCGAGGCCGTCGACAACGAGATCAGAGAGTGTGCAGTTTTTTGTGTTTAAAACGACGGCTTTTGACGATTTTTAGCAAATTCATCTTCTATAAACTCTTATGGACGGTTCCTAAACACTCCAAACTCTCAAAAACGAATGGATACTCTCTCAAATTTCTCTCAAATGGATTCCAATTCGATTGATAACCCAAGATTTCGAGTGTACAATCGGAGAAAGTTTGTCAGTGCGGAAGCGCAACGACTTTTCAACAAGGTAATCTCGAAAAAAAGATTGATTAAAGAAAGAGGATTTGTCAATAAAAGATAAAGCAATCCTTCATCACCAATTGAAGAAATGATTGTGCAAAGAAGATGGGAAGTGTTTTGCTACACTACTGCCGCAGTAGTCGTTCCAGTGGTTAAAGAATTATACGCCAATTTACATGCAATCAACCAAGGAAGCGTCTATATGCGAGGTTGGTGGATTACATTCAATTCTGGAAGAATTAATGAGTTATATATGCTTGAGAATGTTCCAGTCTGTTATTATTCGAATTTCGAGCCGACAAGAGAAAAGATGAATGAAATATATCAATATGTGATGGACAAAATCGATGACTAGAAAGTTAGAGAGAACGGGTATGTCAGTTTCTCTACAACACTTTTAAATCCAGTTTCGAAACATTGGCACATTTTCATCTGTGCGAAGTTATTACCGACGATGAAAATTGGCAAGGTCTCGAAAGAAAGTGCAATTTTGAACTACTGCATACAAATGGGATGACCCATTGATATTGGATCGATTATTGTGAAGTCTGCTTTTAGCCTAATCATTCAAGGATCATCTCAAGGGCTTGGACATCCTTCCCTAATTTTCTCGATTTACAGTTTTTTTCAAGTGTCGTACGAAGTTTGGGAGAAGATACTGCTACCCTAGAAAGCATTAAACCTAACTCAGATGTTCCCAGCCAATGATGGAGAGAGTGATGTAGGCTTAATTATGGATCAAGCATCGCAGAATTCTATTCGTGTTCAACCTTTAGTAGCAGACAAGACACTGATGCTCTTGCATAGAATCAATAATCTGAAGAATCAGGTACAAAACATAACGAGTACAGTTAGCAACATGTCTGATTTTTTTGATCACATCAATTGGAGAATAAAAGAACATTTTGATCATACTGGGCAATTCGAAGCGAGTTTGGTACGATTGATAAAAAGGATGTGATTGATTGATGAAGATTCAATTGAATAATTCCCATTCCAACCTTTTTACAACCTGTTCGTCCACGTTCAAGCAATGGAGATATCAGAGGAGAGACCAACACTAGTTCTGAAGAGTGGTAGACTTGATTATGTTGTGTTTGATTTGAACAATGTTTGTATGTTTGTGTGTTTGATTTCTTTAGTTTGCTTTTTAATCTCAGTATAGATGAGATTAAGTTTGAAATGTTTGCTTTTAGCATTTTGAGTATTGTGGTTTGGATTATGACGCTGATTAGATGGATTTAGGTTGAAAGAATCACTACTTATGTGTGTTATGTATTGTTTGTTGCAAACACTTGGATTTAATATATAAATGTGAAGTTTTGTTGTGTGAACGTTTATTTGTGTTAATAAATCACTTAATCACTTAAAATATATGATAAAAAGAATCGAATGGATGACGACGAGGCTTAAAATTGATCGAAATCGCAAAAATTTGAAAATGATAAATTTTTGAGAATCTCGCCGACAGCGCGCTCTAAGCCGCCGACGACACGATCGCGAAAATTACCTATTTACCACGATTTTGACCGGTTAAATGCCACTATTCATCATTTTCTTCCACTTTTTACCTGAAAAGTCGACCTAGGGCTTGAGAGATCTTGGATTTGGAGCGATTTTAACAAAATCTAACACCGGATTTAATCTTCCCTTGGTAAGAGCTTCACTCATATGTAATAATTTTTTATTTTCACCATGAATTTCTTCCACATTAAGAAATTTTGGAAAAATTGAAAATGTGGAGAAAAGACGTAGAAGGAATTCATGAAAATTGATTTAGATTGTTTTAAACCCCCTTTAGAAGTCATTGTATTGTTATTTTGGAGATTAGTTTGGAAATTTTGTGATTTGATAGATCGAACTATGACTCCAAGACAAAAGAGAAGACTTGAATTTGACGAAACTCGATTCGTTAATGCTAAGGCGCAATCAAGTTACACTTCACTCTTTCAAAGTAAGAAGTGTATACAAGATAAAGTTTTCGAGAATCCTGGAGGAGAGGTAGAAAGAGTAATCAAAGAGAGGGGATGAGAGAACTTCTGCTATACAATCAACAAAGCTTCTATTGAAGTTTTTAGAGTGTTCTACTCCAATCTTACTCAACTTGAGGATGAACCTGTCCAAGTAAGGGGATTTTCTGTCGAATTTAGTGCTAATCGCATTAACACTTTTTACGAGCTTCGCGACTATTTTTCTAGCAAGTTTGAAACATTTGGAACAATGGAAGGTCTGTTGAACGATGTTATTGACTTTCTCACTGATGGGAAAGGTGTTTGGAAACTAAAAATCGTGAACAAATTAACTTTCCATTGTCCATGATGAATGCCACTGCTAAGGCATGACATTATTTCATCTGTTCGACTCTGCTACCGACATATCATAATAGTGAAGTCTCTAGAGAGAGAGCTATTCTGAATTTCTTTATTCAAAACAATATAAGCATTAATGTGGGGAGAATAATCTATAAGAATATTATGGCTACTATGAAGAGTGAGACAAGTGGATATTTAGGGCATCCTGGCCTCATTTATGCACTTTGTCAACTATCTGGAGTTGAAGCAAGAGATGATGAGGAATGATTTTATCCTATGAGACCCATTAGTAAATGAAATATAAAGACTTATGCATCCCATGAGGAATGGAGATTTGGGAGTAGGAGCAAAGAAGCTTCTACTAGTAGAGACATTCCTTCTACTAGCTATGACCCTCCTGCCTCTAGTCCCCCTACCTTGTATGATCTGATGAATGTCATGACCCTACAGAGGAAAAGTTTTGAACAGTTGGATGAAAAGCTAAATAGAATTGATCACATGATTAAAGGGCTAGAGAGAAGATATGACCATGATAGTGAGTATCTTCAGAGGCATTCAGATTTTGAGATGGCTTATTACGATGCTCAGACTAGATACTACCAAGGAGAGCTAGATGTGACTTTTCCAGAGTGCCCCAGGTATACTCAGTATCAGCCTAATCCTCCTACTGACTAGGGTGATGAGGACGTTGTATGGGAATTTGATGATTGAGATTTTAGATGTGATGTGATGTATTTGTTTGTTTCTAGTTTTGTTTGATGAACTGTGATATGTATTGTGTGGACTATGCTTTATTTTCTATGATATGTGTTAGTTTGGTAGTTTGCATTTTTATTTCCAGATGTTTGTGATATCTGTGATGAATATTTATAATTGTGAACTGTTTAGTTTAAAATAGTAAACTGTTTGTTTTGTGTTGTGAAATGCATATGTCCTGTGTAGTGTAGTTAGTTGTTTTTGTTTGATGTTTAGTTTTAAATACTTGTTTTGAAATTTCGTTACACCAGCAAATTCTAAATTGTTAAGTGTGTAAAAAAGATTTTAATATTACAGGTCACTTGAAGTTAGAAATTTTGAGAAGAACCTGAAAATTTCAAAAAGACAAAAATGCTTAAAGTGCAAAGGTATGAATTTTATATTTAGAACTTTTCTTTTTCCACAATGTACTATTTCTATTTATAGAAAACTGTAAGTTTGGAAGAGGGAAGAAAAATATTAACTATTATATGTTCTCAAATAACATATTTTCAAAAATTATTAATATGATCTTTGTGATAAAATTTAATTCAGATAACTATATTTAGATTCTATCTAAATATTATAAAAGATTCAAAGACATATTTTTGATAATGAAAATTAATTTTGTAGATTAAGATATTTAGTATAAGGGCATAAGACTATAGTTAACTATTTAAAGTAAGGAAAACTATATTTTGAAATATTAAAAATCTTAGGAATTCATTTGAGAAAGAAAAGATTGGGATTCAAAAATGTAGAAATTATGAAGTACATATAAGGTAAAGAATGTTTGAAAGTTTCAAATTTAGGAAAAGAAGAGTGAAGTTCAAAATTATTAACAGGCTATCCAGATATAGTAATCCTCACTTGAGAAAGAAAAAGAAAGAAAAAGTAAAAGGATTGAAAAACAATCACTGAAAAGAAAAGAAAAGAAAAAAAAAGAAAATAAGTGAGGAGAAGCTTGAGGATATGCCTTATCAAAAATTGGCTTCACTTGGATTAACCTAAAAGAAAAACTAAAAGCATTTATGAACTTATATTTATGATTAGTTTCTTACATATAGTTTCTTCATGAATTTCCTATCTTCTGAATACTCTAAGTGAATTAATATTGCAACATATAGTCATTCTTGAAATTAATAGAAAACTAGAACTCTTAGACTTGATGACTAGATAGCCTTATACCTCCAAAATTAATCTAATTACTTGAAAATCTTTCTGAGAATTCTTACTATAATATTTATTTAAATCAAAATTATAGTATTTTTGAATTAAAACTTTAACACAGTAAATCATAACTTTTATGTAGTACTAAGGATTACTTGAGAGTAAGTAATAGTTAAGTTTGGGGGATTTTGACCCAAGGAAAGACGGTTAAGATTTTCATGCCTATTTTATACTGATTTTGATGATATTGCACTTTAAAGAAAGGTATTTTTGGTGTTTTTCTGCAGGTATGAAGATTTAAGGACAAATGAGCAAAAATATGCAAAAAGGAGCGAATTTGGAGCAAAAAGGACCAAATTATGAAAATTTAAACTAGGGCGCCAGCGGCGAGGTCGATGGCGCCGACGGCGTGATTTTCCTGAGAGTTCAGAAGTAATTTCAAGGAAGGCCGCCGACGGTGGAGATCGAGGCTGCCGACGGTGGGGCCTGTTTAAAAGCACTATTTCTAGAAGGCTGCCGACGGCGGGATCGACGGTTCTTTCTAGAAATACATCGAATGTGGACGATTTTCAAAGGGGTGCCTTCAAAACCCTTAGAGACTCTTCTAAAACTTTAAAAAGAACCAATTTAGGCCGAAAAAGTGGTCTCCTACGTGATTACTAACGAGTCCAAAGTGTTCTAAAGAGTCTATTAGTGAGTAATTAGTGTTGTTATTTAGTGAGTAGTGAGTTCAAATAGAGATTTTGTGAGGAATTCTTCGAGGGATTGTAAGGGTTGAAGGGAAGTGAAAGATCTCTTCTGCATTGCCATTTCGAAGGAGAATTCTATGTGCTATAAAGAAAGGAAAAGATTCAGAAGAACTTCAAGGGGTTTGCTTGGGGAGGAATTTGAGATACGATGTGCTTATTTAATATAGTGTGTAGAACTTTATTTTATTATATGAAATCCAAGTTTTATTGCATCATCTTCATGAATTCTGAGTAGTTTTTATGTCTTTCTCCTTGTTTTGATGTTTTTGTGAAATGATTATATGAATTAGTCAATTAAATAAATTATAAATAAGTTGTGATGATACTATACCTAAACTTACTTTACTATACGAATTAGCCATTTATATTGTTAAAATATGTGAAGAATTCTTAAGATCTGACCGTGGGCTAAGAATTCTTAACTAGTATGTATCACATTTCTCTTTGAAAGGTAGATGGGTAAATCCTTGAAAGGAGAAGTGCAAATAAATAGGGAAATAATATTAACCAGGCGTAGAATTGGAGATTTTAGAGTGACAGGATAAAATCCTCAATTCTGTTCTATCGTTTGGGTGCTGAAGTGTAGATTGTTAGCCCTCAGGCGAGGGGAAAATGGGAGCTCCGAAGTGAGAGCTGGTATCCTCCTAGCCTAGCCGCAGATTCAGTAACCAAATATAGGATTAGTCAATGTTCTTTATACCTGGACCAAAGGGTAAAGAATATGTATGCTCCTATTTAGCACAACACATATAAAAACTAATTCTAATTATCGCTTCACTTAAATATCTTAACAAAGGAGACATAATCTTGCTATTATATATTTGAACTTAACCTTAGTAGTATTAGTAAATGTTAGTAAAACTAGTTTAAATATAAATTTTATATTGTTGTCGATTGCATATTAGTGAAAGATAGGCAATTCGATTTAGTTCTCATGTTCCCTGGGTAAATCGAATTGCCTATCTTTCACTAATATGCCCTTCTCTCACTTCAAAGTTCTCATGTTCCCTTCACCTGAGGGCTAACATCTCACTTTAGTTTCAAAACATCTGGACAAAATTGAGGATTTTAGTCTGTTACCCTAAAATCTTTAATTCTATGCTCATCAAAGTATATTTTTCTCTTTATTTGCACTTATCCCCACGGATTACATTCTCATCCATGAAATTAAATATGATTCTTACTTAGTTGTAGAAAGCATAGCCCTTTCAGATCGTATGATTTCACAAAAAAATTTAACAAATTAATTGGCTAGATCGATAAATAAATGTTCAAAGTTTGAATAATCACAATTAAGTAATTAAAACACTTCTAAACAATTTTAATTCTTCACATAACTATATCTCATTGTACGGAGAATGACATGGATTTATAAATATATAAATAAGTTTACACAACAACTAAAAATAAATAGAACAACTTATCCCAATCTCCTCCTCAAGCAAATCGTTTGAAGTTCCTTTGAATCACCTTCTCACCATACAATATCACTTAATTCTCTCTTAGAAATATAATGAAGAAGAAATCTCTTACTTTCTCTCTCCTCTTACAACTATTACAAAAAATCTTCCCTAACTCTTTCACATAACATTTTTTGGCCCTCTTTTTCTGTCATAAAATCATTTTTATATAATGTAGGGTCAAATTTCCAAGAGTTTTCTTTGGCATCCTTTCAAAATTCATCCAAATTCAATGAATTTGGAGGAATAACTATTTCTGGAGCCTAGGCGCCGAAATCAGGCGCTTCGGTGCCACCTTCTCTGTATTCTGGCACTTAGGTACCTAATCAGGCGCCAAGGCTCCTGTTCAACTTTTACAAAATTTGCCTTTTGCCTCCAAATTCCTCCCTTATTGCTTCTTTTAGTATACCTGCAACAAAAACATGAAAAATACCTTTTTTTAAAGTGAAATATCATTAAATATAGGCATTATATATATATATATATATAGAAGTTGAATATTTTAAGCAGCCATCGACCATTTTTGGTTATACATTGATAATAACTCATTGGTGGCTGGTTATGTAGTAGACAAGGTTTATAGCCTGATTTTACTTGGAATTAATTATTAGCATTAAAAGTTAACTTTCAAAGAAGAAGCCACTATTTTTCTTTGATGATATCACAAGCATACCAAGCAATTCTTGAGCTTTAGCAAATGTGTCAACTCTTAGACAAATAGATACAAAATTTGAGTAAATACACCCTTAGGTTTTTATTATTCTCTTATAATCAATTTCAATAAGATCCTATAAAAATTTGCTTCTTATTATGAGTTTATATTAAAATGTACGGGACTTCACTAATTTTAGTGAATTTATGCCGAACCAGAAAAGTTTTCTCTCTTGAACATTTAGGAAATTAATATGAGTATTCAAGTTTTAGATTCTCTTTGATATTTGTGTTTTAACTGCAAAAATAAAAAAGATAGTAATCAAAACTTCTTTTTTCTTTAATAGTAATTATATTATTACTTCCATAGTTTACTTATTGATAATTTCATTTCAGCATACCAAATTCACCTTTCTCCTTGAGTTTTAACTGTGTATTAGAATATACATATACATACTTCCACTTTCGAGCTTGTTGATGTTTTTCTTACTCAACTAAATGTCAAGAATCCTTAATTTAAGAAAATTAGATTAATAAATGAGATGTATCATTGATCATATGTCAACTCAAATAATCAAGAAATATTTTTGAATTATTTTTATAAGAATGTTAAGTTCGTATTAGTTGATTGATATATTATTGTCTAGTGTTTTTTAGGTTATGACACATGGAAAAAGTATTTTGACAAAGTGAACAACAAGAGTTTTTATGTAGAAGCCCAGAAGAGAGGAAAATGCGTGAATCTCTGCCCAGTTGAAATGATTACAGTATGCTGATATAAAAACTTAATTGTCCTTGTGAACAATTAAAGGCAAAACTATACAAGTGAAGGTTAATAACTTGATTTTCCATAGAGGAAGTGATAATGAACCAATTATTTTCATGGATGGCCAACAGTAAAGGTAAAGAAATGGAAAATTGACACCAGCATCGGAAGTAGCTATGGCTAAGCGATGATATGTTGACAATAACGATAATGACAATACTGGTTAGGTTATAGAGGTTTGACTACGATGGTGGTGGCAAAGTGATGGGAGTCCTATGGTGGTGGCAGGGTGATTGGGCTCCTATGGCAGTGGCAGCTGGGCGGCGGTGATCCAATGGTTGAGGGGGTCGGACTTTTGGGGTCGTGTGACAATGGTATCTGAGCGACAATGGTCTGATGGTGATGATGATGACAAACATTTGTCGATTCCTCTACTATAGTTATTCGATTGTATTGATGGTGTTGATGGTGATTATGGTTGAGCAATAGTTGTATATAAGCGGTGACAATTAGATAATGTTACTCTTGGTGAAAGTGGTGGTCAGGTAGCGATGTTCCAGGAAAGCTATGGAGGCTTGACTATGGTGATCTTATGGTGACAATAGTAGAGAAATGGTGGCTCTATGGTTGTAATGATGGTGTTTGGATAGCTTTTAGTGACAGTGATCTTACTACAACTGTCCAAGGATGGTGGTGATTGTTTGACACTGATAAGATATATATATTTTAAGAACCTTGCACCTCATAGTAGACTAAATTATTATCTATCATTAAAATAAACAATTATTGCAAAATATTTGTAGCTAAGAGTCTGAATTCATGTATGTTGAAGTCAAGAGACTGACGAAAAGTGATAGTTAGATGATGCAATCAAGAAATATTAGGCATTCAATGTATTGAAGTGATTGAAGAAAATTGTCATGAATGTTTAGCTTATCCAAGGATTTCTATTTAGTTGTTACTATAAAAACATGAGCTTTTTGTAGAAGATGGCAAATGGTATCTACTCAAGGTGTTTGATATATTCAAGATTATTGGTCATATCGCTATTCAATAATGTTGTCTCGTATATGAGAGGAAAAAGAATGTTTGGCTCATTCAAGATGGCAAGTCAAAATATTAATCAATGATGCTTAATTATGCAAAAGAGATCTATGTAAATCTATTTGGGATTTATAACCAATGTGGGCCTATTTATTAGAGTTTCACTCAATAATGTTAGCTTACATGGAAGAGGTCAAAGTAAATCCATAAAAGATTATTGACTAATCTAAGGATTTTTGTATTAGTATTACCAAATTATTTTAACTCGAATAAAAACAATTTGGAGAAACATTTTTGAACTATCTAGGTTTGTTTATAAGGGCATTACTGAGTGACTTTAACTTGTAAGGAAGAGGTTGAAATGAATCTAATTGGGATTAGTTGCACCCTAATTATCAAAGGATGATTATCTCATGGTTCCCAACTATAAGGTGAATTTAACCTATATTTAGAACATGAGTACCATTTTATGATCATGGCTACATCTTTGTCCATTGAGCAGATGTCCATTAACAAAGTGCATATAGAGCTTAAATTGTTTTGACATTTTCTCTTACTTTAATGAAAATTTTAGAAAGATAGTTGTTAATAATATTATCATAGATGAAAAGAGCCTAAATAACCACGACTATGGCAAGAAAATTGATATAAGTGATATTTTAAGGTTTAATAAAGGAAACTCTTTGCTGGGAATTAGTTCACATCAACTTGATATCAAGGTGGAAGGTAAAGGGACTACCCAATCGTAATTGTGCTTAGAAGGTTAATGTGAAACTCACAAAAGTGTAATGAAGTTTGCTCCCTAGTATGGAATTGATTATCATAATTTGGATATTTAATGAAAGTCAATAAAAAATTAAACTATTACAATCATGCTCAGGTCATTCATGTGAATGACATTTAGAGGTAATAATTATGGTTGACCCTCATCTTAAAATTTATTTTCATAGAATTAATGAATAGGTAGAATGACTACCCAATCATAACTGTGCCTATGATATTGTTACAACTAATCTTTTAAGGATATATTGAATAATTCCCTTTAACCCAAAAATAATTAAAATAATCTTAAGATTCTTGGTTTCCATTTCATGAGATATACTTATGGTTACAAAGGTGTTACTTGAAATGCTTCACACAACCATAAATAACCTCACTATAAATGATCTAAGCTTCTAAATGGTTTATGAAACAAAAATATAAATTGTTCCTCTCCTGCATTATGGTGAGCGAAAAGCATTAGGGTGAAGAATTTCAAAACCTCCAAGTAACTCTATACCCATCCATAAAATCTAATGAGCTTCTTAAGAGAATCTTTGGAAGTTATCTTTATTTTTTTATTTTTTTATTTTTTTATTTTTTGTAAAATGCTTTTTAAAAAACATGATATGATCATTGAAGCCATAAATAGCATTTTGGAGATAATAGAACCATGTGCGAGCCTAATTGATAAAAGTGGTGGAAAAACTTGATGGAGAAGCACAATAAAGGCCCATAGAATGTGCATGATGGTTTTATAGACGTTAATATATTCATCATGTTCTAGGGATCTGATGCCCTACTACAAAACTTAATTTTTGAGAGCTTAAAGCCGCTTTGGAGTACTAACTCAACTAAAGATGAAGTCAACTAAAGAGTTCTATGAGTCGAGAGATGAATATTGTCCCTAGCTCAAAGGGAAAGTGTCTTAAAAAATAAAATAACTCTTATATATTATATTATAAGGAGTGAAAATAAGAATGGGTTATGTAGAGTTCCCTCTGAGCATTGCGAGAAAGTTTGTCATATGGGACAGATGAAGGGAACTAGTAGTATTAAGGATGTTAACATCTTTGTTCGATGGAGATGGATTCCAACCATAACATTGATGGGTTCCCATAAGGTTAATCAAGAGCGTTGCATTACTATTTTATGGTTGATCTTGGGGAATGTAAACTCCAACTGATTGCACTAAAATTACTTGTCAAACTATATATGTAAGTTGAAGAATAAATTTTTGGGAGTTCTACAACCTATGCACTGAGTACGGACTTGAAGCACCATCATCAATATGGTATTATTTGGGAAACGTAGAGGCTTGACATCATCTGCTCTAAAGTTATCCCTTGGAATGGTGAGCATTGGAGTGGGAGGCTTCCTTATAGCTAGTATTACATTTATTAGCCATTTAGCGATTGTCATAGAGTGTGTAAGGTTTTGGAGAGTATTCCCATATATGACATAAAATTATTATGTATCGTTAAACTTGTGATGTTAGAGTTATATATTTATAGCATGGTGTTGTACAAAGATCCAATCACACAAATAAAATAGGACAAACAAATAGGATAACAAAAGTAATTATGCGAAAGCTCCTAAAAGAAGAAAATCATGGGGTTTACTTTAGTAAAAATAATTTGTAGATCTTAATTTCCCTCAAATAGTTGGAAATAATATTATAAAAGTGGGGGTTATGAACATGAATTTTACTATAAAAGTAGTAATAAAGTTAAGGAAGTGGTAGTGACCCAATTACTATGATTAAAGAAAAATAATAAAGGTTTAGGGATGAAAATATGATATCAGCATTACTGGCAGTGATGGATGTGCAATGAAAATTTGATAATAACAATGAAAATGATAATGGATAAGAAATAGCTTTTTAATGATGGTTGTTTGTTGGTCATCAAATAGAATTTTTTGGTTGGTTTTCGGAATGTGTCAATTGTCATTAATATATATATATATATATATATATATATATTTATATATATATATATATAATTAAAAAATTTTAAAATATTATTTTAATTTGGAAAAATGAAAATGAATAGATCTTATATATTTAGTACTTTAAGTAATCGAGCAAAACACCTCAAGTAATACATCATCCCAGGAGATAGGCATACTACTTAGCAGTGAACTCGATTATATAAATTAAATAATTCATGACATTCATTTGGTTTGTGAACCTTTTTGTGTGACCGACAAGTTCCCTTATCTAATATAAAGATTATATAGGTTTTATATTACCTAAGTTACTAATTCCCCAAACAGGAAATTATCTATAGTTAATTACATCTTAAATGACCGAAGTCACTTAAGAAAACTCTTAATAATGATAAGAGGTTTCATTTTCAAGAATTCAAATTTGTTTTCACAATTATTTGTAAGAAAAGTCAAGTGGGGTGGGCTGATATAGGAATATTTTTTTTGGAATCCAAATGAATGAGAGGTAGGGATGTCATAGATCTTGAGGCAAACCTCAAGAACTTCCCAAACTATCCTACTATTTGGCTTTACATCTTTGAAGTGAATCTATTTAATGTTTACTGATTGACTCGCAATTACAAATTAATTTAGCTTAAAAAAAGATGGCTGAAAACTTGACACAATTTATATTTAGTAGCTAGTGTGAAAAATTAAAATGTTATAAAAATTGGAAAATAGTTTACACACTAGGGGTACTACACATGTATACTTATCGTTTCAAGTAATATAAGGTTTTCTCTTAAGACCTAAAGTATCGATCCCACAGAGAAGCGAGGTAAGAAATCTCCTAGGCTAATTCTAGTCTACTACTATCAGGCCTTAGTTTGGAAAGACAATTAAAGTTATTTTTCTAATAACTATTTCTAAATGAAAATCATAAATATAAAGATAACTTATTTGGATAAATTGGTTTGGAGAATTTTGAGATGTTAAAAACTACCCTTCTCATGTAATGACCTAGATAATGTGTAGGAATGAAATGATTAGAATTAATGTAGTGCTGACCTCACTTTTGTTGAGGTCTAGTCTTTCTTTATAAGAGCCTAGGGTCTAGCCATAGGACTTTCCTGGTGACTATATTAGAAGACTAGTGATGGAACCCTCCTCCCCTTAGATTATCAAAATGCTTCTTTGCTTCACTTGGAGTTTCATATGATTAAGGCTAGCCTCTAGCACTTGGTAGGATGAGTTTAAACATAAGGAAGCTCAAGGGGAGTCCCCTATAAGATGGTCAAGCCTTAGGATAACCTTGGGTGGTCTGGTCTTTGTTAAGCTAGCTCACACACTCACACCTACACTACACTTACACTCACCACTTCAAACCCTAAACCAAAGTTCCTTAAACTTGATCCCCTATTAAGTTGGAAACTCATGTGGGTGGTTCCCCAATCTCTTAGCCCTAAGCGAGCGTTTGGCTAGGACCAACACATGCAGGATCCAAAACGGTATTTCCCTTGGTCCATGGCTCAAATAGGTGGGTATCACCATTGAAATCTTAAATTAACCCCAATTTTACCAAAATTATAATTTTTGGCCCCTTATCCCTAAACCACCAAATTACTAAATTGCCCCTAAAACTCTAAAAATTCCACACTTACCCAAATTCCCAAATTATCTCTAAAAAATAATTCCAAAATGTTTTTCACCACCTAGATTGACCAAAATACCCAAAATACCCAAAATTTCCAAATAACCCCAAAATTAGCCAAAATGACCAAAATGCCCCGCATGACTCAAATAATCCAAAATTTCCAAAAATTTTCTAACCTCCAAAATTACTCTGAATAATCCCAAAAAACAATTCAAACCACTTCATTAAGCCCAATTTGACCAAATTGACCCATTTTGACTAAAATCCCGAAAGTGCCCTTAATAGCCCAAAAATACCTAAGTCATCCCCAATGTCCACCCAATTGACCTCAATTTCACCTGATTTCAATTCTAAACCAAAATTAATCATGTACAATATTAATCTAAGCAAAATCCAAGTTCAATTGAACTAAGTTCAAACACAATTTCAAGCTTAAATCTAAAGCCCCAATTTTGACCATGTACCCAAATTCCCCTAAATTGAACTCTATGATCAAGCCAATTTCCCTAATTTTGAATTTCAAACTCTTCCTAACATTCCCACAAACCTAATTGATCCACCAATTAACCCACATTTTAACCTAAACCTCACTCAAATTCAACCTAAGCCAAACTTCCCAATTTTGCCTGAAATTAGCCACATACTCAAAATTCACCAAATTGAACCTCCTAACCCCAAAATTTCCATCCAATAAATGTTCAAAACTCTTCATGGCACTATTCTAGACCAAATTGGATGATCAATTGAACCATAGCCAAACTCTAGCCGAACACAAATCCAAAATCTAACATAAAGTTCCCAAAATTGGCCATATGATCAAATTTCACCAAATTGACCTTCCAAATCAATTCAAAATCACTCCAATGCTTTTCTAAACTCTTTATTACAATCAATCACACCAAGTTTTTCAATAATTTAGGCCAAACCCAAGCTTAAAACCAACCTAGACCTAACTTTGACCCTGACCCCCAATGTTGTACCCAAGACCCAAGCTCACCCTAATCAAGCCAAATTGACCAAGCTAAGCCCACAACACCCAACATTTGGACCCTAGGGATTGGTCTAAACCCACCTAGATCAACTTAGTTTAGCCATGGACTAAGGGTACCCTAAATTAGGGGATTTTCTCCGTTAAATGGTTAAACCAAAAGGATTTCTTACCCAAAGCCATCACCTGCCATCTTGTTATCCATTAAGAGTTCCTCTGGCCTTCCTAACCTAGCTACCCACCTCCCCTAACCTAGATGGCCAGCCTAGTGGCCTAAAAACCCAAAAACTTAGAGCCACCTCCCCATAAGCCAAACCCAATTCCACCCATCCAATGTGTCTCACCATAATTGGTTACTAGTGCCTTTCAACTGTCCACTTAGCAATTGATTGCACCCATTTGCCAGCCCTGAGCTCCACCATGCCCATGTCTATTTATGCCACCAACTCCCATGGCAAACAAAAAAGAGAACTTATTTTACCTTGAGGATACTTTGCTCAATTTCTTTCAAAGCCTCTCCCATCCTTCCTAAGTTTAACCTAACCATTTCCCAGTCATTCCCTCAAGTGTCTGAGCTCAATTTTTGAGCTTAATATCAACCAAAACTAGGACATAATTCCCCACTCCACAACATTGTACCAAACTCTAAATTGAGTTACCCCTCACCATTCCTTGACCAAACGAAGATAATCTCTCATAGAGCCTCTCTAACCTAGACTTCCATTAGAGCCTCCAAATAAGTCTGACCAATTTCATACCTGGGCCTGAGGAGAGCTTAAATTGGTGCTTGCAGGACCTTCGCGAGGTCACAATGAACATTTAGATTCAATCTAATTGAGGCCACACCTCTTAGACCAAGGTATTGAACTCTTCCCCCAGGTTGAGCTCGATTTGGGTATACACACTTGTTATTGTATTTCATATCGTATAAACCTTATAGATATGTGTTTCTAGGTTAGATGCGTCTATAGGAACAAATCCGAAGAAATTTTGTTGAGTCTATCTTGAGATCTTAGGATTTTAGTGTGAACGGTTCACGGGACACACTAGTTAGAGATGAAGCTTAGGAATCATTGGATTGCATGTGTATCAGATGGATGGATCAGATTGCATTGAACTTAGATCAAGTGCATAAAGAGCGGAAGCGTGGAGGCTGAGTCAGATGGTGGCATCGAATGAGAGCACACCGCATGGGAGTTCAGAGCTGCATAGGATCCAGTCAGCACTGCGTGGTTAAAATAAAAAAATAGGGTTTTTCTATATTTATTTAACTTAGTAAACATAAAAAATGCATAACTTAGTGTAGAAAAATGATAAAAATAAATTAAAAATATCTACTTGCTCAGTGAACAGAGGAGAACAATGTAGAAATCAATTTAATATCATTTAGTTTATACTTTATTTTATATTAATTAAATACATTATAACTTTTTTAGGCCATAACTCACTCCAAACATTTCACCATGACATGAGGTTTGTAGGGCTTAAAGGCTCTATGGTTAGGGATCTTCCCTAAGTTTTTCAAGGTTAGAGGGAATCTCTAGCTAAAGATCTCTAATTTTCAAGATAATCCCCTTTTTTTAGTTTTAAAATTATAAAAATTGAAAAATAAATAAAGAATGCAAAAATTATTTTGGTAGGTTCACTGTGATCAAAGGACCCTTAGAAAAAATATCAAATGGATTTATATAATTAAAAATGACACTAATGGTAATTAACTCATTAAAAACCTTTAAAAATTAAATGATTAAAATATACATGAAAAAATCAAAATAGTGAATCCGTACTGTAATTAATGAATAGAGGAGCTCCAAAAAAAATGAAGTTAGTTAGAATTAATTTGCCTACTAAAACGAATTTTTCAAGAAAAATGACAATTTTTGTAGTAAAATAATTATAATAATTAGAATATAAATCAAAAAGTTACAAAATTAGTTTTGGGGGATCCTAATGACTAGAGGAACTTAAGAAAAATAAAATTTAAATTAGAATAAATATTTCATTTTTAGCCTATTTTAATATTTAAATAATTAAAAATAATTTAAAATCATTAAAAAAATTATAAAAATCACTAAGATATAAAAATTCACCAAAATGTCACATGTGGTCTCCTAATCATTTGGGAGCAATTAAAATAAATTTTCTATTTTTCTAGAAAAGGATATGAATTTTTAAAGGCTTAAATTGAATTTTCTTAACTTTCCATTAAAACAATAATAATTATTAAAATATAAATCATAAAAATATAGAATTTGATTCTTTGGATTTCTTACCCTTAGAGAGATTTAAAAAAAATGCAAAACTTAATTTTTAACTTAAATAATATTTTAGATTTAATTAATACTCAAAACCAACAAATAATTTTAGTAATTAAAATAAAACTCAAAAATCATGAAAATTGGCCTCGTTGGTCCAGTAACCATGTGGAACTTCCAATAATTTTCTTAAGGATAGATAATTTTTTTGGTTAAGTTATTGAATTAAATTTGAAAATCCCTATTTTTGCATTTAAATAATTATAAAAATTATATAAATTTAGAAAAATCACATTTTCTCCTCTGGTATTTTAATTGACCCATAAGTGAGGTAACAAAAAATTTTAAAGTCATTTTGAGTTAAATTTAATGAATTATAAAGTGATAAGGCCTTTAGGGGCAATATTGTAATTATGGAATTTAAGTCGTAATTAACATTTAGGCCTTATCAAGGGTAAATGAGTAATTAATAATCTTAATCAACTCTTATAGATGATTGAAACATGATGGTTAAGTGGTATAAACCAACTTTAAATCTTTTCACATGAAGAGCGTAATTGTAGTTTCATAAATAATTAAGGAAATTTGGAAGATAATTAAATCAAAAGATACTAAGGTGAGGGGTTTAATCTTGGAAGACAATAATTCATTAATTTGAAACCCCTAATTAAATGGTTGGATGATAGTTCAACATTTGATAAAGATTGACATCACATAATTTAACATTTCTAAAATTGCAAATTTACCCATTAGATCTTAAGGGCTTAGTAGTGAGCTAGGCTTAATACAGATTGGACTAATGAGGTTTAGAAAAGGAAATATAATAAACTTTAAACAACTTTGAAACACTATAAGCCCAACTCTAAATTAATTGGTTAAAATCCTTAATAAATCAATTTGCCCTTAGAGGCCTTCACCCACATAATTCATAAATAAAATATAATGTGATGATTACCCTACTTAAAGGGATAATTAAAACATCAAGGTTCACTTAACATAAGGTTATAATGTGGATGAGTTATTTAACAATATAATAATTTCAAATGAACTCGAGATGATTTAAAAGGGTTGTGAAATATCTAGGGTGTTCCCTGGACCTTTTCACAAGTCTTCTGGATATCTTGGAGGACAGCTGAACTTATTATGCTTTTCTAAGGAAAAACATCCTTTACATGAACAAATAAGGACCCACCAAGTTATGACATAAGACTCAGTAGGCATACTTTAAACTTGCACTTCCTGCTTTCCTTTCATGTAATTTTAATTCTCTGCAAACTTATATATGCAATGCTAAAAGCTAATCTTTCAGCTAGAGTACGAGAAGAGGACTGGTATGCTTTTACAGTTTACAGTACTTTCCTTTCCTACATTTACTTTACTGTATTTTTCTACATATAAAACATGCATGTCAATACAAAAACTTTTAGGATCACAAAACCAAAATACAAAACCAAATATTGATTCATAATAAGCAAAAATATAAGACAACTCAAAATTTAATCACAAACAAAACAAAACAAAACAATTGCAACTAAATAAAAATATCTCTTAGGATGATCAGAAATCTCTCGAATGAGGAAATCTACGGCTGCTAACGAGATTTCCCACAATCTAAATGAAAGTTTTGAATTCATTTATTTGAATTTGGTAAATTCATCTGGACTAAGTGAATATGAAGAAAATAGTAGTGTCAAAACGAGGGAACCCTGGGATCCTAACCAGTATCGCTTAATAAAATTAAACATTTTCGCCTAATAATACATGTGACATTAAATTTGACACACTAGAAAACTTGAATTTTGAAAAATGATACTTCTCTCAATCTCTTACATTTGACACTTCTAAAACTTAACATGCTGCAAGGTGAAGCTTAGAGCAAACACCGTGAGCTGCATGACGGAATATACAGAAGAACATATTCAAGAAAGCAAAATAGTCTTCAATAGCCAATCTTCCTTAGAAATAAATGACAAGCCATAGGACTTCGAGATTGTCTGCCTAGTGCGACATAACCCTCACTTTATCTTTAGGCCTTTGCACACTGTGCAATATAAGCCATAAATCATCTTAGGTTCCAAAGTTGTCATCCGATATGACATAAATTCTCCTATCTTCCAGGCTATTTGCGTAATCAATAATATGAAAATGTAAGCCCTAATTAATAAAATTGGCATGATGAAACATCAAATAATCTCTTCTAAATCAAAGCTAAACCATAAGATAGGTTGGGAGGTCTCTGAGGTTTGCCTTGAGATGAAGGTTCTTCCTACTCATTTAAATTATGCATTTTTTGGGAAATTCATTATCTATTTTCATATCCTCAGGTTTAATTGCAGAACATAAAGAAAATAATTGGAGACATTGAAGAATCATAAGAAAGCCTTTAGATGGACATTAACTTATATTAAATGAATCAGTCATTCAATCTGTATGTATAAAATTTTAATGGAAGATAATTATAAGATTAAAGTTGATCCTCAAAGGAGATTGAATCATATAATGAAAGATGTTATTAAGAAAGAAATTTTAAAGTGGTCGGACGTTTGAATTATTTACTCTATTTCAGACAATTCTTGGGTTAGTCCTATTCATTGTTTTCCTATGGAGGCATGAGTGAATGTAGTTGTAATTGAAAGGAACGAATTAATTCTGACAAGGAAAGTTACTGGATGGTGAATTTGTATTGATTAATGGAAATTAAACCTTGCCATTATGAAAGATCATTTTCCTTTACCTTCTTTGGATCAAATGTTGGGTAGACTAGCTGAGCACCAAAATTTTTTATTTTTGGATGGATATTCTGGATACCACCAAATACCTATTACTCGTGAGAATCAAGAGAAGACAATTACTAGTCCTTACAGGACATTTGCGTTTATAAGGATGTCATTTGGATTATGTAATACACCTGCAACTTTTCAAAGATGTATGATGTTAATTTTTTTGTGTTTTAATTGAGAAAGAAATTGAAGTTTTTATTGAAGATTTATCAGTTTTTGTATCCTCTTTTAATTCATGTTTGAATCATTTAACAAGGGTTCTAAAGTGCTGCGAAGAAATTGAGAGAAATGTCAATTTATGGTTGTAGGAGGAATTGTGTTAGGGCATAAAATTTCTGAGAAAGGCATGGAAGTAGATCCAACAAAAATTTAAATTGTTGATGAATTATCGCCTTCTACGAATGTGAGAGAGATAAGAAGTTTTCTAGGAATTCTAGTTTCTACAAGTGTTATATTAAAGATTTTTCAAAAATTTCCAAGCCTTTATGTCATCTTTTGAAAAAAGATGCTAACTTTGAATACAATTAAGATTTTTTGGATGCCTTCAATTTATTAAAGGAGAAATTTAATTACTACACCTATTATTGTTTCACCCGATTGGACAAAACCTTTTGAATTAATCTGTGATGCTAGTGATTATGCTATAGGGGTTATTTTAGAGCAAAGGTATGACAAAATATTTAAAGTGATATACTATACTAGTAAAACCCTTAATGAAGCTCAAATTAATTACACTAATACCGAAAAGAGGTTACTAGCTATAGCATTTGCTATTTATAAATTTAGATCTTATCTTATTGGTCCAAATGTATTGTGCATACTGGTCATTCTACTATAAAGTATTTGATGATGAAGAAGGAAGTAAAACGACTGTTGACCTCATTTTTGATGAGGTCTTCTCTTCTCTCTTTAGTACTTAGGATCTAGCCTTAGGCTTTTCCTTTGACTATTTTAGAGGACTAGAAGTGGAACCCACCCTTTAGAATTTCAAACCACCACTTCTTAAACTCTCTGCAAACTCCACAAACTTGATTGTAGACCCCTAATCACCTAGAGGGTTGAAATCAAATGTGGAAGTTTAAAGGATGAGTTCCTATAGGACTCTTTGGCCTTAGGACCGCCTCGGGTGGCCTGGTCCGGTGAGGGCCGACTTACACACACACTACACTTATACACTACACTTTCACACACCTCCTAAAACCACACCCATACCCAACTTGACCTCTCGACTCATGAAGGTGATTCACATGGATGGTCCTTAACCCCTAAGCCCTTGGCTAAGAGGGTTAGGAACAACATAGTGAATGCCTCAAATGAGTTCCTTCATGGCTCATGTGGGCTTGATATGGATTCATGGCTCAACCAAAATAATTTTATTCCACTTACATTTACCCAATCTTCAATTTTCTAAATTTTCAATTTTTAACCCCCGGGACCCCAAACCAACCAAACCTACCAAATGCCCTTGAAACTACTCAAAATTTACAAAATCACCTAAATTACCCAAAATTACCCAAAATCATTCCTAAACATTTCCCTCCACTCAAATTGATCATCCATAGCCAAAAATACCAAAAATTCCAAAAATACCCCCCAATACCCTCCAAATACCCAAATGCCCCTCTCAGCCAAAAATCCAAAAATTTAGAAAATTCCCAGAAAATTCCCAGAAAATTCCAGAAAATCCCAAATATTCCCAATTTCATTTTGTCCAACTACACCATGGGCCAATTTTGTTAATTTACCCCACTTTTATCAAAATACCCAATTTGACCCATTTTAACCCAAAGTGAACCCAATGTCAAACCAAACCTACCCAATTGACCCAAATTCTGGTCCAATTCAATTCTAAACTTCAATTTAACATCCACAATATCAATCTAGACCAAATCCAAGTCCAATTTGATTGACATTTGAATCCAATTTCACTTTTGACCTTAAAGCCTAATTTGGACCCATGACCCAAACTTAGCCCAAACTAACCCAATTCAACTCCAATTAACCCCAAATCTTTTGTACACCTTCCCTAACATCCCCACAAGCAAAAAACTAACATAATTTGCCCAAAATTGAGACCCAAACCCCACTCAAATTCAACCCAAAACCAAAAAGCCCAATTTTGACCTAAACCCAAACTTAACCCAAATAGGCCCAAACCCCAAAATCCAACCCCAACAAAAGTTGAAACCTCTTTGAAACAGCCCTACAAACATTTCTCAACATTAATTTTACACTAATTTCAACATTAGCTCAACATTAGCCCAAGTTAACCCAATTTGGTCTACCATTGGCCACTTTACCAAAAAGCCCAAATTCAACTCAATTCAAACCCAAACCACCTCAAATTTGTTTCAAATTACTCAAGACACATCCCTAAAGAAAAACCAAATAATTATTTGGCCCAACCTTCTACAAAAATTCCCATCCATAAAGCCCAAGGCCCACTTCCTTAAACCTTTCTAAAAAGCCCATCCAAGACAAATTCAAAAGCCCAAAGTCTATGACAAAGCCCACATGAAATTTCTCTCATCATCCCTTTGATTTAAAACACTTCCTAAGTTCTAAAATCTATCACCAAATAAATCCAAATCAAGCCTTATGACAATTCTCCTTAAATCCATCAAAAATTCCAACACCCTTCCTCATGAAAGTTGACTAAACTTTTCCCAAGCCAAAGATGAGCCATGAAGCCATGCATGAGCCACATGAGAGCCATGGGATCTACTTTCCACCTCACCATACCAAAGATGGCAAGAGGAGGAGGCCCTTTCCACATTCCCTTAAGGGGATTAGCCACTTCCATGACTCCACTAAACCTTGCTTAAACTTAATTGTACTTGGATGGTGACCCTTCCCCACTAATTATGCTGACCTAAACCACTTTATCTTCAGCCCAAACTAGCCATGGGAAGGTGCACCTAGCCCAATCCATGCATTTGACCAATTTGAGCCAAAATGCACCCTTACCCCATTCCACTTTGATTCAAACCCTTTACACATGTCAGCCACCAATTGACTTCACAAACATCAAGCCCTGACCCACCTGAACCTGAGGGTGACCCATGCCTGGCCGGCCAGCCACCAGGCCTCCGGAAAACGCCATGGCCGAGACATTGGAAGGAGCCAAGCATTGAAATTCTCCCTTGCTGAGTTGCCCCATGCCCGGTGGCCATTGCAGCTGTTCTTCCCTTGCCAAGAGCAGCTGATCCCAGTCCCTAACTCCCCCTGGGAGGCCCTCCAGCCTCTCCTATTTAAACACCACCTCTCTCGGCCATGGAAGAGGTGTTGAACCAACCTTAAGGAAACTCTGCCAAAATCATTCCAGACTACTCCCCACACATAGAGAACTTGATCCCCACTGAAATCCCCCGCCATTTCCTCTCGCGAGCTCAATTTCGCAGTTGAAATCCAAGCCCAAAACCAGGACACTTCTCCACAAGTGAGCCAATCCCCAAATTGATTGGTCCTACACCTTCACCGTACCAAGAGAAGAAGTTTACCAAGAAAAGCCCCTTCTCCGAGCCACCCATCCGTTCCGTACTCCAAGCTTTGTAATCGGTCGTGGTCGAAATCATACCCGGACAATTCACCGAGCCAAGGGACTTCATCCGGAGCTTGCTTGGACCCAATCGAAGGTGACACAACTCTCAGATCGAAGCTTCACTTCTCTGAGCAAAGGTATGGACTCACTCTTCTTCCCGAGCTTACAGAGATTCTCCATTTAATTTGAATCAATTTCAATGCATGTTTACTGTATGGATGTGTTCGTCTCTTCAAGACGAATCCATAGTGCATAAGAACACAAAAATCCGTTGAGAATCGAGTGAGAAATTAGGGTTAGAAGGTTGACGGTTACGGGTGCACACCAGTCCTAGACGATGACTGGGAGTCGTCAGATCTAGCGTGTATCGAGCGGACGGTCTGGATCGAGCCGGACAGCGCGATGGTACGTGAACCGCGGGTCCCTGGAGCGCTGAGTCGGATGGCGACGCCTAATCAGGAGACGACTCATGTGCGTTCGGAGCTACCGAGGTTGAGCTGGCGCTGCGTCACTTAAGTAGGAAAATAGGGTTTTTCTTATTTATTAAATACCCAGAACTTCAAAAATCCATAACTTTGTGTAGAAAAATCATAAAAATAAAATAAAAATACCCTCTTGCTCAGTGAACAGAGGAGAATAAGGTAGAAAAGAAATCATTTAATTTCATTGAATATTTGATTTTTAATTATTTATTTACTCTCTACACATTTTCAATTCTCCATGCATGTATACAATTCACCATGGCATGAGACCATAGGGCTTTTGAAGCCTCTAAATTTGGGGACATTCCCTGAATTTTCCAAAGTCAGAGGCCATCCCTATGAAGAGTTATTGATTTTTCAATTCTAGGTCATTATTCTGAGTATTTTAATTCCAATAATTAGCATGTTGTGAAATAAATTCTAGGAAAATTTGGAGAGGTTTCTTATGACCAGAGGACCCTAGGGAAAATAGGTTTTGAGTTAACTCACTTGAATAACCCTAATCGGCTTAAACACCCAAAATGGAACTTTAATTAATTAGAGCTAATCATACATCAAATTGACTTAAAATCAATTCTCCACTGACCTTTAGGATCAGAGGAACCCACCATAAAAGTTTGAAGTCAATTGGACTTGGTTAGCCTTATCAAATGAGTTGATTAAGCCATTTAGCCAAACTTAAACTTCAAAAATTTATAACTTTCAAAATACTTTTCAAAAATTCACCAAATTGGTTTTAGAGCCTCTATGATATCAGGGGAATTTAAGAAAATTAAAATTGCAATTTTCCAAAAAAGTTGATTTTTTGCATTATTTTAATATTTTAATAATTAAAAAATAATAAAAATCACAAAAATAATAAAATTCACCAAAATGTCACATTTTGAATTTTAATCATTTTTGGAACAAACCCCATATTTTTCTTAAGTCTCTATGATGAGATATAAAATTTTAAAGTCCTAAGGTAATTTTAAAATAAAAAAATGTATTTTCTAGCATTTCCACTAAAATAATTCTAATAAATCAAAGAAAAATTAGAAAATTATAAAAATTGGTTCTCTGGTTTCCTTGATATCAGAGAGATTTTTGAAAAATATAAAATTCATTTTTCAACCTTTATTTTATTTTTAAATTAATTAATACTCCAAAATTCAAAATAATTATAATAAAAATAATATAATTCAAAAAAGTCACCAAAATTGGTCCAAGTGGTCCTCTGGTCATTAGGAATGTCCCATAATTTTCTTAAGGACAGAAACTTTCCCTTGGTCATATTATTAAATTTTCCTTGAAAGTCCCTATTTTCCACCAAAATATAATTACATAAATAAATTAAATACAGAAAAATCACATTTTCTCCTCTAATGTCTTGATTGATATATGAGTGAAGTCACATAAAAATTTCAAATTCATTTAAGCTCAATTTAGTGAGTTATGAAATTAGTAAGTTTAAAGGGCAAAATGGTAATTAAAATTTTAACCTATAATTAAAAATTTTAGGTTTAATTAAAAGGGTGGGTAAAATATTTGATACTAAGTTGATTTTGGATGTTTGAAACTTAGGTAGTTAAAGGGTGGAAACCTACCTAACAATTTGAAAATAATTAAAATAAACCTTAATTAAATAATCGATTAAACTCGAAGAATAATAAAAAAATTGGAATTATTAAAATAGGGATATTATTAGGAAGAGATTTATTCTTTAATTTAAAAAATCCCTAAATTAATCACCTCAATAACATTTAATTCCTAATTAAAATGATAATCCAAATTCAAGATTTAAAATGTTAAAAGACTTAATCATTAAATTAAATTAAAGATTAAAACATTTAAATTAAATCCTTCCAAAATTTCAATTAAATTAATACTTTAACAATTAAATTAAATCATCTTTAAAATATAAAAAAATATATAAAACATTAAATTAAAATTAAAAATTTAAAATAAATTTAAATTAAATCTAAATCTAAATTAAATTAAATTAAATTAAATTAAAACATATTAAATTAAATTAAATTAAATTAAATTAAAACATATTAAATTAAATAAAATTAAATTAAATTAAAACATATTAGATTAAAAAAAATAATAATAATAAAATCAAGTTAAAATAAAATTAAAACTAAATTAAATTAAATAAAATTAAATTGAAAGTAAAACTAAACCAAATTAAATTAAACTAAAATAAAATAAAATTAAATTGAATTAAATATAACATCACCAAAGACATAAAGAATTCAAAATAAATCTAAAACAACTTGAACACTATTCCAAACTTAAACCCATTAATTGAAATTAAATTAAATCACAAATCACTTCGAACATTAATTTGCCCTCAAAAGCTTATGTTGTCATAACTCCTAAATGGAGTGTTAAGTGAAGTATTACTTCACTCATAGGATATTCAAATGTCCTAGTTCACCGAGCAAGATAACAAAACTTGAACTCCTGGATGATTAATTCATTTTGTATAATTAAATTCTCTTGGACTTAAAATAATCCTAGAGGTATTGAAAAGATGTTTAAGATTCGTCTTAAGCACTTCCTCAATACGATAAGATGTTTATAAGAACAATTGAACTTAGTTGTTCTTTGATGAAGAAAATCGTCCTCAAACCAAAACACAAGAACCTAGATGTCATAGGAGATGACTAGCTATAGGAGTAGGACCTTGGTAGAAAACCATAACCCTTCCCTTAGCTTTACCTAGGAACTCGCTTTAAATGATTAAATATCCTAAATTGTGTTTAAGTGCAGCTTGGGATGACGGGAAGACCCTCCGGTACGCTTTGTTTTATTGCAATTTACCTCCTTGCAATTTACTTTATTGCAAATGCACTTTACTTTTCTTGCATGATAAACAACTCGTTGCATGAAAACCCACACCTTTAGGATAGTCCCTAAAACTGAAACCAAAACTAAATTAAAAGTCATTACAAGATAAAATTCACCGTCACAACATTTCAAAATATAAAACAACTCAAAATTTAATCACAAATAGAACACAAAACTACAATTACAACTAAATTAAAACGTCTTGTTGGATGATCTGGAATACCTCGGATGATGTAACCTACGTGTTGCTAACGGGATTTCCCACGGTCTAAATGAAAGTGTGGAACTCATTTAGTTGAGTTTAGCAAATTCATCTGGACTAAGTGAATCCGATAAAAATAACGATGCCGGAAGGATGGAACCGTGGGATCTTAACCGGTGTCGTTATAATCAACTTTAAGATTTGTTTTAATTAAAACACTAAAAAAAATACTTGGACTTTAAGATTTCTAAAACCAAACTCTTCTCTTCTCTTTTGATTACAATCTTCTAAAACTAAACCTCTCGCAACAACAAAGAGCTCGGAGCATGGTGGGCAAGCACGACCATCGTCGTCGCAAAACTCGAGTCTACTTCACAGAAACTTTCTTAGAATTAAATAACCAAACCATAGGACTTCGAGGTAGTTTGCCTAGTGCAACATAAATCCTCAACCTTTTGTTAGGCATTTGCATTGCAAATTAAGCCCTAACCGGTCTTAGGACTCCGAGGTAGTCATTTGATACGACATAAACCCTCATATCTTCGAGGCTATTTGTATGATCATGTCATACGAATATAAGTCCTAATTAATTAAAATTTGCAAGATCAAAACATTAAATAAACATTAGGACTTTCCTAAATTCAAGCCAAACAATAGGATAGTCGGGAAATTACCGAAGTTCGCTTCGAATCTGTAATTTCTCCTACCTTTCTTCCTTCGAATTCCCAAAATAAAATGTTCCAAACTTGATCCATTCCCTATCGAAATTCTAAAATTCAATCCCTTGAAAACTTAAACTTCGAGATTCTTGAGAGCAAAATTATCGATTATTATCGAGAGTTTTCTTAAGTGATTCCCGTCATTTAAGATGTAATTAACTATAGGGGCTTGCCCTTATAGGGAATTTTAAGAACCTGAGTAATATAAACCCCGCTTAATTTCTTTGTATTAAGCAGGGAACTTGTCGGCTTATAAAATTGGTTCGCGGACCAAACGGATGTCACAAATCTTCTAGTTTATCTAATCGAGCCCCATCATCAAGTAGTGTGTCTATTCTTCGGGATAGATACACAGACTTGTGATGCGGCTCTCATTTACATAAACTATTCGGGATGTGAGATCGCTTGATTTCATATCTTAAAATTTTCAAATTCAAAATTATTTTCAAAATCAAATGCTACTTTCTAAATTATATATATATATATATATATTTAAACCAAATTTAAAACCTAAAAAATAAGCCGACAACTTCTGGCGACTCCGCTGGGGACAATTCCTCTCTCCATTTTTAATCAAATAATTCTGCTTTCAAAGAAATCAGTAGTATATCCATGTCCCTAGTGGATCAAACTACCCTTCTTCCCGTTGGAATACTATGTTCATTTCTACCTTGAACAAGTATAGCCAACATTCTCTCGGATTTAGGAGCCACTGTTTAGACACCCCTAAACAGAGAGGTTCCGAGATCCTTTTACCTCATTTCTGAGGTGGGGTGGGCCCCCAATAGGTATTAGTTTAGGAGCGATCTTGCGGGTCGAGAAGTTTCTACAAGACTTTCTCTTCGTTTTCTAGTTCCTAATCAATTCCTTTACCCTTCCTCCAACTCTCCTTCTTTTAATAATTCTTCGTCCTAACGAACAAATCTTTTAGAAAAACAATTATCTAAATAAATTTTCTTTTAATACCACAAATACAATAAGATAAACGGAAATGTGTTCAGACTCTTTCTTTTTCGTCATAAGTTTTACGACAAGAAGAAGCACGATTCGGAGACTAACACTTGGAATCCGCCCGCGTAAATGGAAGCCCCAAAACCGATCTTCTCCTTCGTCAACGGACCGGACTCCGGCCGTGTTCAAGGACGAATCCGCTCGATAATGGAATCATTCGATTCGGACAAGGATTCGGGGACACCGACATCAAAATCTCCGACGTCACTCTCTTTTCACTCGCAAGCAAAGTACCGGAACCGAGAAGCCGTCGATCGAGTTTAACCTCAAGTCAACTCATGAATTCCCTCCTCTCGCAAAAGATTCCAACTCGAGAGGAGTACCGTTGTTCGCGAAGGACCGTTGTTGCTACTCCCACTCGGTCTAGTTGTCTCCGTACCTACCTCGGCTTCGCCAAACTAAAGGGGAAGGAAATTCGTAACCGCGATGAACCCGCGGAGGGTACGCATCTTCCCGTGAGACCTTCCGTTTTCGAGATCGGGTCCAGCCGAGAATTCCACCACCGACACGGACTCGCAGGAGGAACGAAGTAGAAGGATTGCTAGAGAAGCCGTAGCCGCCGAAGTTGCTTTCCCGAGGAAATCCCGAACTGCCCGAGTATACACCGCTGCCTGAATACATACCACTTTTGGGAGGAAGTAGGTTCCATCCCCTCTCCGCCGCAGAGGACGAGGAAAATGTCCGCAAGATTGCTTCTGCATTGCCTCAACCCGCATATTACAACGACGGCCGTAAGAAAAGGGCTAGAATTACGCCATTTGCTCGACTGCAAACCCTGATAGAAAAGTTAGCAAAGAAAGAAAAATGCCATCGTATCGGAGATTTTAAGAAGGATAGGGCGGGTGCCGGCCAAATCCCGTCTCGGACCGCGAGTAGAACCCGCTATCGCCGCGAAAAGCCGAATAAGAGAATGAAAGCTAGTCCACCCGTCGTTGTTTCGAGACTACAAATTAGGGAGGATACCACCTTCCAAAGATTTGGTCGACAGCACCATCCGGTTCTAGACCTTCCGCCGCCGAAGGATGGTATGGAATCCCACTACTCGGACAATTAAGATTAAAACAACAACTCGAGAAGGAAAGTCTCGTCAGGAGACTCGAGTCCGAAGAAAGTGCTACCGCAATGAAGGGGACTCATGAGAAGGAAACCCGATAGCTTATCGCATGACAACCGCAAGGATGTACGTAAGAGACCATTAGAAGATGCTATGGAAAAGCTAAGAACCGATATTCAACGATTAGCAAGAGAAAGAGAAGAAAAATTCGGAGATGAAGTCGACTCGTCGTAGTTCATGGATGATGAATATGCAGTAAATTAACATGGTTGAAACACGAGCTTCGTCGCCTTCACAAGGTGTTCCCGCAATCGCAGAAAGAGAGGAGCCGGAAGTGATGAGGATACAGCCTTCAAGAGAAAGATGATACGATCGCCCAAATGGCAAAAAGGATGGAAGAGATGGTTGCAGCCTCTAGCCACTCTCCGCAGTCGGGTTCAACCCCAAAGAGAAACACCCCCGTAAGTTATTCACATTGTAGACGGAGGAAAGGAGATTACATCCGTCAACGAGGATGATCGATTAAAAAAGGATGCAATACAAAGCATGATTCCGAAAAGGATATCAAGAGCATGGTGGAACAAAGAAGTGCGAGAAGCCTTGGTACAATCAAAGAGCGGGACATCCATTCGGACGGGTAGACCTTACCCCGAAGAATTCGACGCCGTCCAATATCCGAAAGGCTTCGTACCACCTCCGTTCAAGACCTTCGATGGAACCGGAAACCCTCGACAAGATGTTGCACATTTTCGTGCCGCTTGTTGCAATGCCGGGAAGTGATGCTTTACTCTTCCGACAATTTGTCAGCAGCCTGTCAGGGATCGCCTTTGATTGGTATGCGGAATTACCGAACGGTTCGGTGAAGATATTTTCAGAATTAGAGAACCTCTTCATCAAGCGATTTGCCGAAGCTCAGCACCACATCACTATAGGTGATTTAGTGGTAGAGAAGCAGAAGCCGAACGAAAATTTGGTGGACTACATACTTCGATGGAGGAATCTAAGTATGAAGTGTGAGCCACAACTACAAGAACAAGCATGCAATCGGCATTTTACTTAAGAGCATTCATGGCCCGATAAAGACTTCTCCTCAAGGGATTTACTATTAAGACTTTCGAGAAGTTGTTAAGCAAGGCCGGAAGCTTGTAAGAGGAGGCGAAGCAATTAAGTTTCACCGACAAAACAGACAAACAGAAGCTCGTGAAAACTTTTAAAAATAAGTCCGGGATCGTCGCAATAGCCGATAAAGGCAAGCGACCAATACAAATACCGCTGGAACGGCCGCAAAGAATTCAACGACTACCAAGCAACCCCGACCCAGACTGATCACTCATCTCAACAATATGAACAACCGCCTCGTCCACAACGTACGTTAAGGGAGCTTCTGAGCAGGGAGTATCCGTTCAAGAATGAGGCAGTGCCGAAAATGTTCCGCAGTCTGATGAAGACTCCAGATTTCCAACTGCCAGAGCCTAAGAAACCAGAAGAAGTCGACAAGAAAGGTGATCCCAACTTTTGCCCTTACCACCGGATGCTTGGACACAAGATAGAAGATTGTATTACCTTCAAAAGTTGGCTCAACGACAATCTCCGAAAAGGGAACATAACGATCCCGAAGGAATACATGAAGGAACCCCAGAAAGGAGGTTCCGTCAATGTTATCTCGACGGATCTCATTGTTCCGATAGATCCCTATGCGACTGATGATGGATGGACTACCGCTTGGACAAAGTCTTCGAAGAAGATTTTGGATCGCATCCAAACCACTTCGGTGCGAGCCTCAATTCGTAGTTCGAAACCCGTCAAGTCGGCACTATCACTTGCGATAGAAGAACCACCTCAACAAGAGACGATTGAAGAAAAGAAGAAAATTGATGAAGAAGAAAAGACCGAGACTCTTAAGGCTAGACTAGGGGCTGCTTATCCTAGGATGGTTGTTTCCGATTCTGGGGAGAAATCCCTCGAACCTCTGACTCTGTATGATTATTTGCTCACTCCGGTGGGATCTTATAATGATAAGGGTTATGGCGTTGGCTACGTTTCGATCGTTTCTAACGATTACGTAACTAGCGATAACCAACCTAATCCGGACATCGATTCCGATACAAGTAACAATTCTCAAATCATACACAATCTCTACAATCACAATGACAAAGAAGACATCCACCAAAGCGGCTACGAGAGTTCAACAAGCAACGAATCTATTTGAAAGTTTCGAGGAGCTCCAACTACAATAGAGTTAGAGCCTTCGTACTCGAAGCTAATCCGAAGAACCCGTCATTCCGATTCGTGAGGAGACACCAAGCAAATTCAATACTAGATTCGGGAGAAATTACGTAAGTCAACTTAAGAAGTGGAAGAGTTCTACCTCCGAGAATGGGTCCAAAGGACAAAGGAAAGCGGTGGTTGTTCGAGAAGAACCAACCCCGATAGAAGAAATACCCATTCGGGAAGAAATCGAGACACATGGAAATAAAGTGGACTACAACGTGCTAGCCCATCTTAGGAAACTACCAGCCAAACTAAGCATCTATGACGCTCTCATCTTATCAAAGGAGATGAGAGAAGCCTCGATCAAGGCCTCGCTCGATCCAGAAATTTGCTTAGCTCAAATGACCGGAGATTCCTTAGATGAGGTTTGCTCGTTAAAGGAACAACGAGGTGTTACCTTCACGGACAATGACCTACTACTGGGGACAGCAGAACCACAACCGACCGTTGTACATTTCGCTTACAATCGGGAAGTTTACACTCTCCGTAGTATTGGTGGATCCGGAGCATCAATCAATATAATGAACCTTCGAACGCTAGCATACTTGGAAATCGATGCTCGCGAGCTCGAAGCGGACAAAATGTTATTAAGAGGATTCAACCGTAAAGGAGAAAGAGCCCTCGGATCGATAACACTCGCTAATGAAGACCGGTGACTTAGCAAAGACAACCGCGAAATTTCACATAATCGATTCGAAACGTCATTCAACGCTCTATCGGGCCGACCATGGATACATGAAAACCGGATGGTACCATCATCCCTACATCGGTGCATCAAATACTATGATGGAGGGGAACAAAGGCATCAAAGGTGACTTACAACCATTCTCCGTACATGAAATTGGAATCCATGAAGATGCAACTTATTACGCACCTCCGAAGAAAACAATCTTCTCCGGAGATACCATAATGAATGAAGCAAAGGAAGTTCGGACGACGAAGAACCCGAAGTTCTAGTCCAACGACTCACTCACCACTCCCTTACGACGAGATGGTGAAGGTTTCTCCACAACTCGCATCCGAGGTCGAGGCTGGGGACGAGGTTGTGGCAGAGACGTTAAGACAATTGGACAGAGGAAACCAGCCATCAATGTTGATTAGGAAGACAGTTCTGAAGAAGAAAAAGAGATCAAGCAAGAAGCAGCGACAATAAGTCGGAAGAAGCCGTAATTCAGGATCTCTCTCGAAGATGAAAAGAACGAGGAATATAAATCGATGTACGAGAAGATTAACCACTATGTACATACTATGACCCTGACCCCAATCCATTCTAATAAGATCGAGGGTATGGTGGTCAAAGAGGTACGTAGCGGCGGTGCAAAGCCCATCAAATTCTATCGTGGTGCTCCTTCCTCCAAAACTGAAAACAATGTACAATTCGAAGATGTCACTTCTTCCGAATTAATGGAATTACCTTTCGAGTGGTACTCTCCCTGTGTTCAAAATTTAATTCAGCGTGGTTTCTTACCTCGACAATGGACAAAAGGTCAATCACAACATTTTGAAAATTATGGAATAACTCCGGTCGTCCACCCAATTCAAAACATGGTCTCGGATTCGGCACAGTAGGATCAGTTGACGATACTGAATTTTGCTTGGTTGTCACTTGCGAGTCTAATGAAAACTCGCATGGAAACTACGGAAGAACTTCAAGATTTACAAATTGGAAAAGCTCCACCGTAGTTCGAAGAAGAGATCAAATCTACAATAGATGAGTTAACGTAAGTTAACTTAAGTACTAGCGAAGAGCCTAGACCTACCTTTGTTAGCTCCTTACTCAATAAAGAAGACTCCGAAGAAATAATCAAGTTATTAATGGAATTTAAAGATTGTTTTGCTTGGAGCTACGATGAGATGCCAGGATTAGCTCCAGAGGTCTCAGTCCATAAGCTAGGAATGGATCCTACTTCTGTTCCAGTCAGACAAGGTCCCAGAAGAATGCGTCTAGAAATTAAACAACAAGTCATAGCTGAAGTTAAAAAGCTAATAGACGCCAAATTTGTCCGTGAAGAACAATACCCGACTTGGTTAGCCAATGTGGTACCACATCGAAGAAGAATGGTCGTATCGAATTTGTGTAGATTTCGTAGATTTAAACAAGGCATGTCCAAAAGATGAATTCCTCTACCGATCCCGTAATTAATGATCGACATTGCTTCAACACATGAAATATTCTCATTCATGGATGGATCTTCGGATACAACCAGATAAAATGGCTCCAGAAGATGAAAAACTTACAGCATTCGAACGCCGATCGGAGTATATTGCTACACAAGTGATGCCATTCGGACCGAAGAATGCAGAGCAACCTACCGTAGAGCGATGACAAGAATTTTTGATGATCTCATCCGCAATCAAGTCGAATGCTACGTGGATGATGTGGTCATCAAAAGCAAAGTAAAGGAAAACCAACTTGTATGATTTGAGAATTGTTTTCGAACGATTAAGACAATTTAACCTTAAGATGAATCCCTTAAAATGTGCCTTCGGCGTCACCTCCGGAAAATTCTTAGGATTCGTTGTCCGACATCGTGGAATTGAAATCGACCCGGAAAAGATTAAAGCTATCTTAGAAATGCCACCTCCCAAAACCTTAAAACAACTACGATCTTTTCAAGGGAAGCCGGCATATCTTCGACGCTTTATCTCGAACTTGTCGTGTAGGTGTCACCTTTCTCGGCATTAGTTAAAAAGGACACCAAATTTATTCGGGAAGAGAAATGCCGTAGGGCCTTCGAGGACATTAAACAATATTTAATGACACCTCCCGTCTTAGCAGCCCCAGTCTCAGGTAGACCGTTGATACTTTATACCGCGGCTTTAGACGACTCACTCGGAGTCCTGTTAGCCCAGGTTAATGACGAGGGTAAAGAAAATGCTCTTTACTACCTAAGCCGTCGTTTACTTCCGACGGAAATAAAGTATCCCACAATTGAAAGGACTGTTTGCCCCTGGTCTTCGCCGCTCAAAAGCTCAGGCACTACATGCTTTCTCATAAGGTCAACCTGATCTCAAAATTTAATCCATTGCAATACTTGATGACCCGTCCAACGCTTTCTGGTAGACTTGCCGTGTGGTCAATGATATTATTGCAATTTGATATAACTTTCGTGCCTCTTCGTGCCGTAAAGGGACAAGTCCTAGCGTACTTCCTCGCAAGACACCCTTTGCCGGCAGAATCTCCTCTCAATGACGACTTGCCGGATGAACAAATAATGAGCTTAGAAGACCCCGATGATCGACGTTGGGAATTATATTTCGACGGAGCATCTTCAGCACACAAAGACGAAGAATCGCAAGTGATAGTGCCCGGTAAGGCAGGAATCAGACTAATCTTTATAACACCGGAGCGGGGGATGTTAAGATAATCCTACCACTTGAAAGAGCCGTGTACAAACAACGAAGCAGAACACGAAGCTCTCGTAACAGGACTGGAATTAACTATTCAAATGGGGATAACAAACATCAACATCTACGGGGATTCGCAGTTAATCATTCAACAGATCGCCGGATAGTACAGAATTTTAAAGCCAAGACTCGAGCAATACTTCCAATATGCCATACAGTTGTTGGAACGGATTCCGAATGTGACGATCTACAAAATTCCCAGAAAAGAAAACGCTTTAGCAGATGCGTTAGCCCGCCTCGCAAAAGAATTTGCCTGCTTGCAAGATGAATCAGTGGAAGTGTCGGTTCACGGACGTCAGGTCCTATCACAACTCGACATAGACATAATACACAAATCAGAAAAAGAAGAAGAATCAACTGCAGCAGAGTGACGAAAAACACGTAAGATCGGCGACAACCATTAATAGACTACCCGCAAATAGGAAAACTACCGGACGATAGGTCGTTAGCCCATCGATCAAGAAAAGAACTCCGTCCTACGCATTAATAAACAACACGATATACGAAGGTCTTTCGATCAAATGTGGCTAAGGTGCCTAAGCGGGTCCGAGGCCCGTGAAATTGTTAAAGAGGTGCCTTCGGGACTCGTGATGCTCACCAGTCGGGTCCGAAGATGAAAATGAAAATTAAAAGACTAGGGTACTACCGGCCCTCGATGATGACCGACCGCATGAAAATCGCCAAGAGCCGTCACCAATGCCAAGTGCACGGAGTGGTTCTACACCAACCTTCAAATGTGCTACATCCGACAATTGCGTCGTGGCCATTCGAATGTCGGGGCACGTATATAGTGGGTCCAATAGAACCACCATCTTCAAAAGGACGTCGCTTCATTCTTGCGGCTACAGATTACTTTTCCAAGTGGGCAGAGGCGCTCCACTCGGATAAGTGAAAGCACACCACATGCTACGCTTTTCAAGAACCAAGTTGTCTACCGTTTCGGAGTGCCGCGCAAGATCATCTCGTATAATGAGTCGCATTCGAAGCACGCAAATCAACAATTTTGTCGTGAGACACGGAATCGACTGGCGGTATTCAACAATTTACTATCCAAGAGCAAACGGCCTGGCTGAGGCTTTTAATGAAACTCTCGCTCAAATTTTAAAGAAAACCTTGGACGATAATAAGAGAAATTGGCACGAGAAGTTATTAGAAGCCTTATGGGCCTACCGGATAACCTTCAGAACTCCTACTCAAGCTACACCTTACGCTCTGGTGTATGGGTCCGAGGCAGTGTTACCCTTAGAGGTCCAGCTTCCATCACTCGAATTGCAGCTTGCAAACAAAATCATGACGAAGAGAATGACAAATTACGATTAGAGGAGTTGGAAAGCCCGGAAGGAAAAGACTTGCAGACGCAGCAGAATTTAGAACTATACCAAGCTAAGATGGTTCAAGCCCATGACAGATCGGTCCGCCCAAGAACCTTCAAAGTTGGTGACTTAGTTCTCGTACTCAAGAGACCTATCCTCGCACACCGCAAGATAGGAGGAAAATTTGAACCCACTCGGGAAGGACCGTTTATGGTCGAGGAAGTCTACTCGGGAGGCTCCTACCGCCTAGCGAATTGCCAAGGAGAACGACATATGCTTCCGATCAACGGACGATACTTGAAGAAGTATTACGCTACCTGATGTTTCGAAGGAATGAATTCTTCATCCCTAGAAGCACGGGCGAAGTAATTACTTATGACTGGGTCCGAACCCAAAAATAATAAAAAATGTGTTAAAATAAATAAAATCATGATAATAAAATTTTCCTTGTTCTCTCTTACAAATCAAAATCTTTTTCCCGATCTTTTCCCACTTCATTCCTGTTGAATTTAAAAATACAAAATGAATAATAAAAAAAAAGAAAAAAAAAGAAAACTCTGTCTCCAATAAACATTTTATTAATGTTCTTGTTCTTAGTACAGCCCCTGATCCTTTTCCTTGTCTTTTCGCAGGGAAATTTCGAACGGGCGGTTGGTCCTAAACTTTAGAAATGGCGTAAGCCTTGCACTCGATGAAAAGAGGGTGAAAGATGGAGCGATAATAGAGATTGACTCAGACTTCACACCAGCAGGCTTGCAATACGAGGAAGGTGACCGGGTCCCGGCCGACCGAGAGGAACCGCCCGCCGACAAGAATGAAAGTGGGTGGCCCAAGCCACCAACCCAACAGCAAGAAAAGGAAAACAAACACTGAGGAGGACAAGAGAATCAAGTCTGTAGTCGCTACAGTAGAGGCAGGCTCGTCAGCGCCGCACCCATAGAGATTCAGGAAGTACAATGAGCTACTCTCACAAAGAACTCAGCGAAGAAATAAAAATCACCGTATCTGCAAGATGTTAACTAAACTAGTAGCGGACCAGCGCGACGAGGCAGTCGCTACTGCCAGTGCATATACTTCAAGAATACCGGTTTGCCAGGAACCTGAAGAAAGGAAGCCAGCCCCGAGGATAACGTAAGAGACCGTGGAAATCTCAAGGTGATCGAAGAAGGAAGGCTACCACGCCACCAGATAAAGCCACCAATAATGCATGACCTTGTTGTGAAGTAACCCCGGAGGATGTCCCGACGGAGACCATCCCCGAGGAGCTGAGGTATGCAGGAGAACGTGAAGGGATTGAGCCATATATCCCACAGTACGTCACTGGCCTCGCCATTTGCAGATTATTCCAGAATATGAGCTAGAAAGAATGCAGAATGTCGAGAAGCAAACTTTTGAATACTTCGAGAGAATTAGAGGCAGGAGGATCAATATACTAGAAGGCCTCGAGCTACATACAAACGTGTTCTCATAATACTAAACAACAACAAATCGTGGACTGCATCCGAGTGTTGACCTCATTTTTGATGAGGTCTTCCCTTCTTCTTTTTAGTGCTTAGGATCTAGCCTTAGGCTTTTTCTTTTGACTATCTTAGAGGACTAGAATTGGGACCCGCCTTTTAGAAATTCAAACCACTTCTAAACTCCCCGCAAACTCCACAAACTTGACTATAGACCCCTAATCACCTAGAGGGTTGAAATCAAATGTGGAAGTTTAAAGGATGAGTTCCTATAGGACTCTTTGGCCTTAGGATCGCCCCAGGTGGCCTGGTCTGGTGAAGGGGCTGACTTACACTACACTTACACACTACATTTCCACACACTTCCTAAAACCACACCCATACCCAACTTAACCTCCCGACTCATGTAGGTGATTCACATGGATGGTCCTTAACCCCTAAGCCCTCGCTAAGAGGGTTAGGAACAACATAGATGAATGCCTCAAATGAGTCCTTTCATGGCTCATATGGGCTTGAAATGGTTTCATGGCTCAACTAAAATTATTTCTTTCCACCTAAATTCACCCAATCTTCAATTTCCCAAATTTTCAATTTTTGACCCCCGAGACCCTACACCTACTAAACCTACCCAAAACCCTTGAAATTACCCAAATTTTTGCAAAATTTCCAAATTACCCAAAATTTTCCAAAATCAATCCCAAACATCTCCACATCACTCAAATTGATCATCCATACCCAAAAATACCAAAGATTCCAAAAATACCCCCCAATACCCTCCAAATACCCAAAATACCCTTCTTGGCCTAAAAATCCAAAAATTCAGAAAATTCCCAGAAAATTCCAGAAAATCCTAAATATTCCCAATTTCATTTTGTCCAACTACACCATGGGCCAATTTTGTCAATTTACCCTACTTTTGTCAAAACCCCCAAATCGACCCATTTTAACCCAAAGTGAACCCAATGTTAAACCAAACCTATCCAATTGACCCAAATTCTGGTCCAATTCAATTCTAAACTTCAATTCAACATTCTCAATACCAATTTAGACCAAATCCAAGTCCAGTTTGATTGACATTTGGATCCAATCTCACTTTTGGCCTTAAGGCCCATTTTTGACCTAAACCCAAACCTAACCCAAATTCAACCCAATTCAAATCCAAATCACCCCCAATTTGTTTCAAATCACTCATGACACATCCATGAGCTAAACCCAACAATTATTTGGCCCAACCTCTTTACAAAATTCCCATCCATAAATTCATTTTTAAACTTAAGGGCCCATCCCTTAAACCCTCCTAAAAGCCCATTTCCTTCAAAATTCAAAAGCCCAAATCATCCTATAGCCCACATGACACTTCCCCTCATCATCCATTTGATCAAAATCACCCCTAAGTTGCAAAATCATCAATTAAACCATTCCAAATCAAGCCACATGTCAAATTACCCCCTAAATGCCAAATATTTCTAAAACCCTTTTTCATGAAATAAGCCAACCTTTTCCCAAGCCAAATGGAGCCATGAACAAGCCATTCTCAAGCCACATGAAGCCATGAGGGCTTTGACTTGTCATTAGTCCATTTATGGCAAGAAGAGGGGGATCTTTCTTAAGCCTCCCTTAAGCCTTTTTTACCTTAAGCATGTCACACTCTAAACCATGCTTTGCCACCTAATCCTCGATGGAGACTCCACCACACATGGGAGGTCGACCCACCCGACCTCCTCAGCCCAAAACCAGGTCTTGGGGAGGTGCACCCAACCCATTTGCATGGGCCGACCAAAATAAGCTAAAATGGCCCCTTCCCCTTTCTACTTTGATTCAACCACTTTACACATGGCATTTGCCAATCGCCTACACTAAACCCCGCCCCGACCCACCCGACCAAGATGGTGACCATTGCTCGGCCGGCCGGCCACCGAGCCGCCGGAAAACACCATGGCCGAGAGCTCACATGTGAGCCAACATTGAAATTCTCACTCGCCGAGCCGCCCCATCCCCGCTGGCTACCATGGCCGATCTTCTCCTCACCGCAGCAATCGATCCCAAGCCCTAACTCCCCGGGAGGCCCCCCGACCAACTCTATTTAAACTCCACCCCTCTCGGCCATGAAGGAGAAGAAGCACAAACCTCGCCAAAACTCGCCAAAATTGTTCCGCACCCTTCTCCATCCTTAGAGCACTTGATCCCCAGATGAAATCCCCCGCCATTTCTCCTCCGTAAGCTCAATTTCGTAGTCGAAATTCCACCCAAAACCAGGACACTTCTCCACAGAGGAGCCAATTCCCAAATTGATTGGCTCTACACCTTCACCGTACCAAGAGAAGGTGTCCACCATCAAAAGCCCCATCTCCGAAGCCACCCAGCTTGCTCCAACCTCCAAGCTTTGTGATCGGGCTTGGTCGAAATCATATCCGTACAATTCACCGGACTGTGAGACTTCATCTGGAGCTTGCCGGGACCCAATCGAAGGTGCAACAACTCTCGGATTGAAGCCACACTTCTCCGAGCCAAGGTATGAGCTAACTCTTCATCCCGAGCTTCGGAGATTCTCCATTTCAAATGCTTTAATTTCAATGCATGTTAACCGTATAGATGTGTTCGTCTCTTCAAGACGAATCCATAGAGTATAAGAACGTAAAAATCCATCGAGAATCGAGTGAGATCTTAGGGATTTAGTGTGGACGGCTCTCGGGTGAGAACACTTGGGGACGATGAACGGATGCCGTCCATTCAATACACGCGCGCACGGACGGTCGGGATCGCGTCGGACCGAGAGACGGTACGAGAACAGCGGGGCCCGGGCTGCCGACTCGGGTGGCGGCGTCGAATGGGAGCGCGCCGCGTGGCCTTTCGGAGTCGCCGAGGATGCGCCGGCGCCGACTCGGATAAGTAGAAAATTAGGGATTTTCTAATTTATTTAATTCCCTAAACTTCAAAAATTCATATCTCTCGTGTAGAAAAATCAGAAAAATAAAATAAAAATACCCTCTTGCTCAGTGAAGAGAGGAGAATAATGTGGAAAAGAAATCACTTAATTTCATCAAATATTTTATTTTTTATAATTTATTTACTCTCTGCATTGTTTTAATTCTCCATGCATGCATACAATTCACCATGGCATGAGACCATAGGGCTTTGAAGCCTCTGAATTTGGGAACATTCCCTGAATTTTCCAAAGTCGGAGGACATCCCTATGAAGAGTTCTTGATTTTTCAAGTTCAGGTCACTCGTTTTGAGTATTTTAATTCCAGTAAATAGCATGTTGTGAAATAAATTCTAGGAAAATTTGGTGATGTTCCTTATGACCAGAGAACCCTAGGAAAAATAGGTTTTGACTTAGTTCATTTAAAACAACCCTAATTGGCTTAAACACCCAAAATAGGTCTTTAATTAATTAGAATTAACCAGGCATCAAATTGACTTGAAATCAATTCTCCACTGACCTTTAGGATCAGAGGAACCCACCATAAAAATTTGAGGTCAATTGGACTTGGTTAGCCCCACTAATTGGGTTGATTAAGTCACTTAGCCATTTTAAGCTTTAAAAATTCATAACTTTTAAAATACTTTTCAAAAATTCACCAAATTGGTTTTGGAGCCTCTCTGATATCAGGGGAACCTAAGAAAATTAAAATTTCAATTTTCTAAAAAAGTTGATTTTTATTAATATTTTAATATTTTTAATAATTAAAAAATAAAAAAAATAATAAAAATCACAAAAATAATAAAATTCACCAAAATGTCACATTTTGAATTTTAATCACTTAGGAACAAATCCCACATTTTTCCTAGGTCTATTTAGTGAGATATTGAATTTTAAAGCCCTAGGGTAATTTTAAAATTAAAAAAAATGTATTTTCTAGCATTTTCACTAAAATAATTATAATAAATCATAGAAAAATCAGAAAATTGCAAAATTTATTTCTCTGGTTTCCTTGATATCAGAGAGATTTTTGAAAAATATAAAATCCATTTTTCAACATTTATTTTATTTTTAAATTAATTAACACTCCAAAACTCAAAATAATTATAATAAAAATAATATAATTCAAAAAATCACCAAAATTGGTCCAAGTGCTTCTTTGGTCATTAGAAATGTCCCCTAATTTTCTTAAGGACAGAAACTTTCCTTTGGTCATGTTATCAAATTTTCCTTGAAAATCTCTATTTTCCACCAAAAATAATTATATAAATAAATTGAATACAGAAAAATCACATTTTCTCCTCTCATGTCTTTATTGACATATGAGTGAAGTCACATAAAAATTTCAAGTTCATTTAAGTTCAATTTAGTGAGTTATGAAATTATTAAGCTTAAGGGGTAAAATGGTAATTAAACTTTCAACCCTTAATTAAAACTTTAGGTTTAATAAAAAATCAACAAGTAAAACATTTGATCTTAATCTGATTTGGATGATTGAAATTTAAATAATTAAAGGGTAGAAACTCATTAAACAAATTTTAAAATAATTAAACTTTAATTAAATAATAGATTAAATTTGGAAGAATAATAAAATTGGAATTATTAAAATAAGGGATATTTATTAGGAAGAGATTTATTCTTTAATTTAAAAAATCCCTAAACTAATTATATCATTAACATTTAACTCTTAATTAAAATGATAACTCAAATTTAAAATATTAAAAGACTTAATTAAATCATTAAACTCTTTTAAAATCTCAATTAAAATTATAAATTAAATTAAATTAAAATTAAATTAAATAATTAAATTAAATTAAATTAAACAATTAAATTAAATTAAATTAAATTAAATTAAATTAAATTAAATTAAATAATTAAATTAAATTAAATTAAACAATTAAATTAAATTAAATTAAATTAAATTAAATTAAATTAAATAATTAAATTAAATTAAATTAAACAATTAAATTAAATTAAATTAAATTAAATAATTAAATTAAATTAAATCAAATCAAATTAATTAAACATCAAATCAAATTAAATTAAATTAAGTTAAATTAAAACTCAATTAAATTGAATTGAATTAAATATAACGTCACCTAAGACATAAAAGAAATTAAATATAAAGCAACTTTTTAACTTAAATCAAATCATTTAAATACTAATTTACCCTTGAAAGCTTTGATTATTATAACTCCTAAATGAAACATTAAATGAAGTGCTACTTCACTCATAAGATATTCAAATGTCTTAATTCACTCGGGCAAGTTAACAAAACTTGAAAACCTCGGACGATTGATTCATTTATATAATTAAATTCATTTGGACTTAAAACAATCCTAGAAATATTGAAAAGATGTTTAAGATTCTTCTTAAGCACTTCCTCAATATGATAGGATATTTATAAGAACAATTGGACTTAATTGTTCTTTGATGAAGAAAATCGTCCTCAAACAAAAACACAAAGAACCTAGACGTCATAGGAGATGACTAACTATAGGATTAGGAATTTGGTAGAAAACCATAACCTTTCCTTTAGCTTTACCTAGGAACTTGCTTAAATATTCTAATTGTGTTTTAAGTGTAGCTTGGGATGACGGGAAGATCCTCCAGGTACTCTTTTATTTTATTGCAATTTACTTCCCTGCAATTTACTTTATTGCAGATGCACTTTACTTTTCTTGCATGATAAAACAACTGTTGCATGAAAACCCACACCTTTAGGATAATCCCTAAAACTCGAAACCAAAACTAAGTTAAAAGTCATTGCAAGATAAAATTCACCGCCACAACATTTCAAAATATGAAACAACTCAAAATTTAATCACAAACGTAACACAAAACTACAATTGCAACTAAATTAAAACGTCCTGTTGGATGATCGGGAATACCTCGGATGATGTAACCTACGTGTTGCTAACGGGATTTCCCACGGTCTTAATGAAAGTGTGGAACTCATTCAGTTAAGTGAATCCGATAAAAATAATGATGCCGGAAGGATGGAACCGTGGGATCTTAACCGGTGTCGTTATAATCAACTTTAAGATTTGTTTTAATCAAAATACAAAACACTTGGAAATTAAGACTTCTCTAAACCAAAACACTTTTCTCATCTCCTGATTTATGATTTCTAAAACTAAACCTCTGCAACAACAAGGAGCTTGGAGCATGGTGGGCGACACGGCCATCGTCATCAACAAAACTTGAACCTACTTCAGCAAAACCTTCTTAGAATTAAACAACAAAGCCATAGGACTTCGAGGTAGCTTGCCTAATGCAACATAAATCCTCAACCTCTTTGTTAGGCATTTGCATTGCAAATTAAGCCCTAACCGGTCTTAGGATTCCGAGGTAGTCGTCCGATACGACAATAAACCCTCACATCTTCTAAAGCTATTTGTTTGGTTTTATCATACAAATATAAGCCCTAATTAATTAAAATTGGCAAGATTGAAATACTAAATAAACATTAGGACTTTCCTAAATTCAAGCCAAACAATAGGATAGTCGGGAAATTACCGAAGTTCACTTCGAATCAGTGATTTCTCCTACCTTTCTTCCTTCGGATTCACAAAACAAAAATGTTCCAAATTTGATCCATTCCCTATCGAAATTCCAAAATTCAATCTTTGAAAACCTTAAACTTTGAAATTCTTGAGAGCGGAATTATTGGTTATTATCGAGAGTTTTCTTAGGTGATTCCCGTCACTTAAGATGTAATTAACTATAGGGGCTTGCCCTTATAGGGAATTTTAAAGAACCTGAGTAATATAAACCCCGTTTAATACTTTCATATTAAGCGAGGGAATTTGTCGGCTTATAAAATTGGTTCGCGGACCAAACGGATGTCACAAAACTTCTAGTTTATTTGATCGAGCCCCACCCTCGAGCGATGTGTCTATCCTTAGGGATAGATACACGGTTTGTGGTGCGGTGCTCATTTATATAAACTATTTGGGATGTGAGATCGGTTTAATCTCATATCTTAAAACTTTCAAATTTAAAATTATTTTCAAAGTCAAATACTACTTTCTAAATTATATATATATTTAAATCAAATTTAAAATTTAAATTCGCCGACAACTTCTGTTAGGCGACCCCCTTTTAAAATACAACACAACCTAAAAATATGCCGACACCGAGATTTGAAAAGAATGGGTCGAGCCGGCCGCTTAAGAGAAAACACCTACTCGGAACCCCGGAGATGGATGCCAGGGAAAGGGAGAATTACAATACAATGTGGATGCTGCTACAACTTCGCGAGAAGACGAAAGGGAAACCCACCGGGATACTCCGTCATGGCAAGGTAGATCCAATGCCATTAGTCATCAAAAGGATGGTAAAGAGAATGACAACATGGAGGGTACGCCGACAGATTGCATACCCAACGGTTGCATCATTAACATTTACAAGAAGGGTGACTGTATACCCCGCACATAAATCACCACGACTTTGTCAAACCTTTCGCACGGTTTCTTTTACGAACGAATGTAATATCATGTTCGGATCCGACCTCCGGATAGCGAGGCTCCGAGTGAGTTCCGAGGGCCAGTAAAGATACCATTACCGGTAGGTTTCGTCATGATACTAAAGGGCAACGGAGCAGATGTCGCTAAACATTGCATACCGGGAGTACCAATGAAGCGGATCTCAGTTACTTTCAGAAGGATGAATGACAGGAAAGCACCTTACCACTTCCAGCCAGAGCCAGAGCTAGAGAGCCTCCGGCCTTACGAGCTGTGAGTTACATGGAAAATATCACACCTCCAACGTACATCCATATGACATCCTTGCCAAGGATGGCTTGGAAGGTGATGTTATTGACCATGTACCATACTATTCAGACATGGATTTCTGACAGATGCCTTTTTGGATGGATCGACAAAGATCATACATAGTCCGTTTTGAGTCTACATGGATTGTATGAGATATATTCCATATCGAGTTGTATGATGTATCTTCGACATGATTGGAATGAAAGTGACCATGTCACATTTTGGCCTTCACCTCTTTTGTGCAAATTGACTGGGAAATGCCATTAAAGTTAAATGAACTTCGAACAAAGAACAAAAAAGAAACAAAAAGAATAAAAGAAAACTTTCCTTAAAAAAATTGATGAACGCCAAATCCACATGAACATTAAATGAACGATGAAGCAAATTTGAATCGTTAAAGGACAAACAAAATAAACACAAATTTTAAATCAAATCTCAATCAAATTCAACCTTCTAGATCTCAAATCAAATCTCAATCAGATTCACACTCAACCTTCCAAATCTGAAATCCAATCCGTTCTACTCTCTCCCTTATCTGGGATGGAAGCGGTCGATTCCATTGACACGGAGCCACGAGGTTTTCAATTCGGATCTGATGGCGAGGAATTGTATCCAATCCAAACCAGCGACTTTCGATCAACTCTTTTGAGTGAGATATGTAGCATCTACGTATTCCCTCCTAATCTATTTCTTTCCACAAAAATCTTTTACAACTTTCATGAAATTCTCGAAACACCAAAATTCCACACTTTTCAAATCAACACTACAAATCTTTGCAAAATCAATTACATCAAAATCAAATTCTTGGGGTTGAGGATTTTATATCCAATACTGCATTGCTTTAGGTTCTTTCCCTATCACAATGAAATACATCAAAATCAAATTC